>OX336392.1:141730572-142330572 GCA_946902985.2 Meconema thalassinum
GTACCATGTGAGTAGGGGGGTAAGGCGGTTTCTAACTCCCCCCACCACCTCTCCCTCTGACGTCACATACTAACCCGCAATACATTCAGGGGCAAAGCCAATATCTCGTCAACCCATGGTCCGATTTTGACAAATGAGGTGTCGTTGGACTCGGGTTGACGCCCTCTTTCCAATGGACCACTCATTCCAACCCCTAAATAAAACCTACCCCTACTAGGGGGTGAAATTGTATTTTTTTTTGTGAAAGTCTCTTTTGAAATGCGACATGTATAAGATGCGCTGCTAAAATGAACTTTATAGGTTGTTGCTCATATAGTGCATGCGTTTTGTTGGATGCCGCTATGGATGACCATTTTTGTTTTTGTTTTTTACGCATGCGCACTGGGGATTTTTGTAAGAGGGCGAGCTCTTTGAAAAAAATGATTGATAAGAAGAGGTTTTGGTGGTGAGGAGAGAGCCAGATAGTCGCCTACTTTCCTACGAAGTTTCCCGATATCTCTCAAACGCAAGGTCGGATTTGGACGTGTGACGTGTCAAATCGCTTGTCTCGAAGCCCTATACATGTTATTAATAGGTTAGAGTTTTGAGAATGAGGGAAACAGGCTTTTTTGGGGTAAAACCGTGATTTTAGACTTTTTCCGATATCTCACGAATGCATGGTCGGATTTGGTCCTATGACGTGTCAAATGGCTTGTCTCGAAACCCTGTGTATTTTGGTAATAGGTTAAAGTTTTTGAGAATGAGGGAAACAGAATATTTTGGGGTAAAACCGTGATTTTAAACTTTTTGCTCTATCTCGCGAACCAATCATGCTAGAGGCATGTACGACGGGTCCAAGGACTCGGGGTGACGTCGTCTCTGCTATGGACCACTCGTTATATTTTTTAAAAAATTTTGGAAACGCGATTTTGGGGTAAACACGTGTTTTTTGTGATTTTTGTCGATATATCACAAACCAATAACGCTAGAGACGTGTACGAGGTGTCCTAGGACTCGGGATAACGTCCCCTTTCAAATGTGGTAGATATTTTTTTTTCAAAAAATAATTCACATGGGTCTAACGCCATACATGTTGAAAAAAGGTTTTCTTTTTCTTTACCTGTTTATAAAGTTTATGAAGCGTGGTGGTTGAGAGAGACGATACTGCTGGGTGTGTGTTTCAACGAACCTGTCGCTAACCACAAGGACCATGCTTAATAGAACAATCGCTATTTCAGCGGGTCGGTGTATGACAGAGCGAGGGTGCGTTTTTCTGATATTTTACCTTTAATGTGTAAACGGTGATGAGAACTTGGTTCTATGTTGGTCGAAGCGAGTAGAGAAAACAAACTTGCAGAGGAGCAGGAGGTGAATGTCATTTGAGCTTATTGGAATGCGCTGATCTGACTTGACAACAAGTGCAATGGAAAAATGACAATGACGCTTGAAGGTGAAATAATCTGACCACCGTGGTGGCAGGGAAGAGCGAAATGCATGTGAACATGTGTGAAACCACATGTACGCTAAACAAGTGACATCCTGTTTTGCGTCGTACGTGACAAAATGCAAGTTGACGTGAAATTTGATCTACCGCAGGTGTTCGCCTGGGACGTTAGCTGTCCACGTGCACGATAAGAGAATGTTCAAAGCGTGGGAATCGCTGAATCAGTAAAAAGTATGATGCAACTTGTGGGAATGATGTCACAACCAATAGATAGGCAAGAGCTGCGAACAGCAGTGGTGGGAGGTGAAGGGAGGGAGAGGGGAGGGGTAATGTAAGAGAGATCATAGGTGGAAAGGGAAAGACAAACATGTATGAACATGCACGAAGCGCGGAGCGCTGTACACACAGAGCTATAGGAGGTGTACAACATGTGTGAATAAATAAAAAGTGCGTTAATATCTCGCTAACTAATAATCAGAGAGTGTCAAGTGAGGTGTCAAAGGACTCAGGATGGTCAACCCTTTTCCATGACCAACGAATTTACCCTAAAGATCTAAGGTCATTAGCTTTTAATATCTCATGAATCAATAAGGCTAGGGACCTGTATGAGAGGTCGTTGGACTTGAGGTGACATTCTGTTTTGAATATATTATTTATTTATGTCAAAAGGGCCTAACTGCACTTTTGTTGATATCTCGCTAACTAATAATCAGAGAGGTTCAAGTGAGGTGTCATAGGTCTCAGGATGGTCAACCCTTTTCCATGACCAACGAATTTACCCACAAGATTCAAAACAGCAAGGTCATTGACCTAATATTTTATAAACTAATAATCGAATATCAACATGTGAGGTGTCATAGGACTTAGAATGGTCAACCCTTTCCCATGGCCAATGAATTTTCCCAAAATACCCAATACATCAGGGTCATCGACCTGAGATTTTATAAACTAATAATCAGATACGAACACGTGAGATGTTTACCATGTGTGATGAAACATAGCTAGGTAGAGAAAGATTTAGTATAGGCTACATGTATGGTGACTGACAAGTCATTGAAACTTCTTTTTCAGATCAAACTGCAGTATAGAGAGAGTATATGTTGCAGGTATGGGTTAATAATTGACGAACGGTGTACACAAACTTTGATTTATCTATTCAAGAAGTAAGAGTAGACTATCTTTAATTGATTGGTTAAAGAGGATAGCTAAAAACACAAAAAGAATACTCAGTGGTTACCGGGACAAGATGGTCGCTACACACAACAAGCTTTAAATACTTGAAGCTAATAATCTATACGCACACACTCTCGTGTTCTAAACTAAACTGTGTTGCTGTCAGTGCTCAGACAGTAGGCTGATGACAAAATGCATTGCTAACAGAAATATAATCATTTCCGGTTGTATAATGTTACCAGCTATCCATTTTGTGTTGCAGTGTTAAGCACTTTTAGCTCTTGTACTGGTGGTCTTAACTCGATTTCCAGGTCTGAGGCCTAGAACGAGTCAAACTAAGAAACAAGGGCATGGTGGTGTAGTGGTTAAGCTGTTAGCCTTTTCACCAGAGTTCGATTTCAGGTTAATATGCATGTCATAAACATATTAAACAAAACAAAACAGAGATAACGTTTAAAACTGATTACATTTGTGTCTTTTCAAATTATTACTTTGATTACAAAAACAAAGGTGAACTGGGTTTGACATACAGTTAATGCTGTCTATTACACACTAGACTGTAAGAAAGCCAAATAGCAAAAGGCGTAGGTAGAGCAGTGGTAAAATTGCTATATGTAGAGAACTACCTAGCGGTTTTATGAACTGGCAAAGCTATATCGCATAAACAGTGCAGTATACAATCCAGCAATCAAATTTGTATCTTGTGGAACAGAGAAAATGCACTTTTACCTTGATGGATAGCAAATGAGTGCAGACGAATGACCTATGCATTAACCTACCCTGGGGTTATAACCACGAGGTGGAGGTGTGATTTCACTGTTTAATCATTTAGAGACATGGCTTTTTTGTAACCAGTAGATTTAGTATTTTGTAAATATTCATTTTTGTAATTGTAAATAGTGGAAACATTTTTTGTAATAGTAAATGTTAAATGTATAACTAAAAGTTATTTGGGATAAGTGTGCATGTCAAGGATAAATAGCGTGGTTGTATTTGTTTTTCAAAGACAGGTATGGTTGTGTGAATGTATGACTATAGATAGAATGATAGAGAGAGAGAGAGAAAGCTTGTGTGTGTGTGTGTGTGTGTGTGGGTTGCATTGATTTTTCAACCAAAGCAAACACGGCAAGGTAGGATGGTGGGGTAATTAATGTATATAGCAAATGGTAAATAGTATACTATATTTTTTTAACACTTGTGTTTTTTTTAATGCAGCAGTAGATAGGTGTTATTTTGTAAAACAGTCTTACCTACAGTAGTAGTAGTAGTAGTAGTAGGCCTATATGTTTTTGGAAACAAACAGAAAGAGAATGCACTATTGCCATGGCCAAGCACTTCCATTAAAGTGATTTCAAGAAAATTTAAATCAGCAAATGTGTGTTTTACAAAACTAAACATTCAGCATGGACTAAATCATAAACGTGTCTTCTGTGATATGGAAAAAATAGGAAATCCATGTTTCCATATCAACACAATTTAAAAACTTAAAACTGACATTTAAAAAATGTAAATGGGAAATTGGCAAATGTGTAAACAACAAAATGGAAAATTCTTGTTTCCATATCATGAAATCCAAAAACTTTAAACTGACATTTTCAAATCGTGTACATGGAAAATTGACAAATGGCAATGTGTGAAATGTGAAAATGAAAAAATATGAACAAATGGCTATCATTATTTAAAAAAAATAAAAAACCGTCGTGTTCTATCGTTAAAGTGTGAATCAAACCACATCTACTTATTTGGATCACCCGAGACTGAGTAGACCTGTTTTAGTCCTAATATACTTTTAAAATTTTATGTTAAAGCTCAATTTGAACTCAAGAGCTTTAGAGTGCCAGCTAACTATTATAACCGTTACGTCACAAAGACAACTTTACACTACTCTTAATAAACAATAATAAGAAAAAGAATAATAAATGTTGATTTTTTTTTTAAGGATGAACATGGTGACACTGTTTCTGTTGCACAGTCTGCTAGCTACTAGCCAGCAGCTGGGGTCTTAGAAAACGATACAGTTGACATTTTGTAATGAGATGTGACATGTTTCAAAGTACAGTATTATGGGTTGCTGTTGAGTAAAAACTAATCCTGTACAAGGAAGCAAGGGTTCGAACCCCTTACCTAACATTACTATTGCCTGAACATGGCTTGACGACACTGTATTATTATGATACTCGGTACACAAACCATAGATAGAGTGTATTGTTTAAGATCACTTTCTTTCTGAACATAGGTGGAGACTGTTGATGGTTAACAATGGCATTAATATAGTAGGACGTGGGTATAGCAATTAAGAAAAAACAGACAATACCCATACAATATTTTTATTTATTTAATATAAGTACTTGTACAATAGTTACATTCAAAATACATTTCTTTTTTCTCTATTACTATTTAGTCCTTTTTGATTCTCTTGCATATGAAGGGTAGATAACCTTGTAGTTCAGCCCCTTAAAACAACAACAACACAACCTTTTGCATAGTCTGTGATGTTGACGACTCTTGAGATGTGGAAGATGGATTAAACATAACTTTTACAGCAGGGGTTAAATGTTGCTCAATAAACACTGCACTATTTTGAGTAGCAACATTTTTTTCTTGTACTAGCTTTTTAGCATTGTCATGATTATTTGTTGACACCAACAGTGTTTCATCTGGTACACCACATTGATGATCACTCACACTTAAAACCTTACCATTTCTACTTTTTAGATTGCCTCGACATCTTTTTGACCTCTCTTTTGAGCATCGCCAAAATATTATTCCTTTTACATTTTGACGATTATAGTTATAAGAGTAGCCTTTATAGAGTACACGTTGTTTACCTTTGTTAGTTGTAGTAAGTTCCATAGTAGCAACTAACCTGTTAGTATGATTTGCTCACTACAAAGGTTATAACTGTTCTGATAATAAAATCATTTAGCGTTGGCTTTTATATTTAATATGTACAGTTTGAAGTGATAGCAAAAGTGAGAGCAAAATGGTAGCAGAGTGGTAGAAAATATAACATGTATGGTTAAGAAATAGTTTAAGCTGTTATGTGGATCCATTACATAATAATTTTAGCACGACGAAGCTCATTTTCTATATCCAATAGTTCTTCCTCATATTCAGTATAACCAGCCTGTTTATAGACATGCAGTTGCTGAAGCCGCCGGATTAGCTTACTTGGATTGTTCCAGTAGACAAATTTAACAAATGATTTTTTAGTTGTAAACAAAGCATTACCATTATCATTATTATCTTCATCATCAACATCATCATCATCATAACCATTATCATTATCATCATCATCATCATTATCATCATCATCATGATCATTATAATCCTCATCACTATTACTATATAGTCCTTTTTGATCCTTTTGCAATACCACATTTTGCACAGTCTGTGTTGCCCTTGATAATGTTGGGAGTTTTTCAGACATTGACAACTGTCCTAACACGACTTTCTGAGGAGATGATACATGCTTCTTAACAAACAATGCACTATCTTGAGCTGCAATATATTTTTCTGGGACAAGTGTTTTAGCATTTTGAAGAGTTTTTTTAAACAGCAACGATGTTTTATCTGGTACACTACATTGATGATCACTCATACTTAAGATATCACTATTTTTACTTTTCAGCTCACCTCGACACTGTTTTGAACGATGTTTTGAACAACGCCAAATAACAGTTCCATTGTTATTGGTTCGTTTTACAATATATTTATATCCTTTATAGAATGCGTATGGCATACCATTGCTATTTGTTGATACTTCCATGTCAATTGTCAAGCATGAACTAATCTCTAGCAAAGTTCACTCGATAATATAAATAATTTCTAAACCCCAGTAGTGAATAGTCAGTTGTTTTTGATCTATGCAAGCGTAAACATGTTACATACACTGGTGATGGATACTCAAGGCTTTAAGGTCAATGAAAACAAGTACAGTATATATTTAAATAGGTGGCTATCATTGATTGCACAACACGCGGGTCACCATATCTTTTTTTCTTTCGGACTAGTGTTTTAACATTTGAAGAGTGTTTTAAACAGCAACGATGTCTTATCAGTCACACTACATTGATGATCACTCACACTTAAGACCTCGCTATTTTTACTTTTTAACTCACTTTGACACTGTTTTGAACGATGTTTTGAACAACGCCAAATAACAGTTCCATTTTTATTGGTTCGTTTTACAATATACGTATAACCTTTATAGTATGCATATGGCTTACCATAACTATTCGTTGATACTTTCATATCAATTTTCAAGCATGAAATAATCTCCAATAAATTTCGCTCGATAATAGAAATAATAGTTTAAAGTGGGTGCGAAGGTGGGTGCAAAAGTGGGTGCAAAAGTGAGTGTAAAAGTGGGTGTAAAAGTGGGTGCAAAAGTGGGTGCAAAAGTGAGTGCAAAAGTGGGTGCGAAAGTGGGTGTGAAAGTGGGTGCAGTTTATAGTAGGCACCATTTTTACTAGAATGTGATTTGAGTAAATGTAATTTCTAAACCCAAGTAGTGAATAGTCAGTTGGTTTTGATTTATGCAAGCGTAAACATGTCTCATACACTGATGATGGATACTCAAGGCTTCTTGGTCAACAAAAACAAGTATATAGTTAAAGAGGTAGCTATTATTGATTGCACAACACTGAATCTATTTTTGAAATTTTGACAAAGGGTCTAAGTGCACTTTTGTTAATATCTCGCGAACCAATAAGACTACGGCCATTGTATGAGGTATTGTTGGACTTTTTGCCGAAGACTGCTGGTAAACACTTATGTTCCCACGACCTTTTTAAAGATGGCGGCTGACCCACGAGGGGTGATTAAAACGTATTCCAAGCGACGCTTGTCGATAAGCAAACCAATAATCAAAGGGGGGTGTGACAGAGCTTGAGGCGATAACCCCTTTTGATTGATCCCTGTTGATTTGCCCCTTTGGACTGGTCCCCGTTGACAAGTCCCTCTGAACGGGTCCTTTTTGAAGGGAGTCATTTATGACGGGCCCCTGCTGACGGGTCACTGTGGACGGATCCCTGTGGACAGGTCCCTGTTGACAGGTCCTTTTGACTAATCCCTTTGGACCTGTCAACAGGGACCTGTCCACAGGGATCCGTCCACAGTGACCCGTCAGCAGGGGCCCGTCATAAATGACTCCCTTCAAAAAGGACCCGTTCAGAGGGACTTGTCAACGGGGACCAGTCCAAAGGGGCAAATCAACAGGGATCAATCAAAAGGGGTTATCGCCTCAAGCTCTGTCACACCCCCCTTTGATTATTGGTTTGCTTATCGACAAGCGTCGCTTGGAATACGTTTTAATCACCCCTCGTGGGTCAGCCGCCATCTTTAAAAAGGTCGTGGGAACATAAGTGTTTACCAGCAGTCTTCGGCAAAAAGTCCAACAATACCTCATACAATGCCGTAGTCTTATTGGTTCGCGAGATATTAACAAAAGTGCACTTAGACCCTTTGTCAAAATTTCAAAAATAGATTCAGTGTTGTGCAATCAATAATAGCTACCTCTTTAACTATATACTTGTTTTTGTTGACCAAGAAGCCTTGAGTATCCATCATCAGTGTATGAGACATGTTTACGCTTGCATAAATCAAAACCAACTGACTATTCACTACTTGGGTTTAGAAATTACATTTACTCAAATCACATTCTAGTAAAAATGGTGCCTACTATAAACTGCACCCACTTTCACACCCACTTTCGCACCCACTTTTGCACTCACTTTTGCACCCACTTTTGCACCCACTTTTACACCCACTTTTACACTCACTTTTGCACCCACTTTTGCACCCACCTTCGCACCCACTTTAAACTATTATTTCTATTATCGAGCGAAATTTATTGGAGATTATTTCATGCTTGAAAATTGATATGAAAGTATCAACGAATAGTTATGGTAAGCCATATGCATACTATAAAGGTTATACGTATATTGTAAAACGAACCAATAAAAATGGAACTGTTATTTGGCGTTGTTCAAAACATCGTTCAAAACAGTGTCAAAGTGAGTTAAAAAGTAAAAATAGCGAGGTCTTAAGTGTGAGTGATCATCAATGTAGTGTGACTGATAAGACATCGTTGCTGTTTAAAACACTCTTCAAATGTTAAAACACTAGTCCGAAAGAAAAAAAGATATGGTGACCCGCGTGTTGTGCAATCAATGATAGCCACCTATTTAAATATATACTGTACTTGTTTTCATTGACCTTAAAGCCTTGAGTATCCATCACCAGTGTATGTAACATGTTTACGCTTGCATAGATCAAAAACAACTGACTATTCACTACTGGGGTTTAGAAATTATTTATATTATCGAGTGAACTTTGCTAGAGATTAGTTCATGCTTGACAATTGACATGGAAGTATCAACAAATAGCAATGGTATGCCATACGCATTCTATAAAGGATATAAATATATTGTAAAACGAACCAATAACAATGGAACTGTTATTTGGCGTTGTTCAAAACATCGTTCAAAACAGTGTCGAGGTGAGCTGAAAAGTAAAAATAGTGATATCTTAAGTATGAGTGATCATCAATGTAGTGTACCAGATAAAACATCGTTGCTGTTTAAAAAAACTCTTCAAAATGCTAAAACACTTGTCCCAGAAAAATATATTGCAGCTCAAGATAGTGCATTGTTTGTTAAGAAGCATGTATCATCTCCTCAGAAAGTCGTGTTAGGACAGTTGTCAATGTCTGAAAAACTCCCAACATTATCAAGGGCAACACAGACTGTGCAAAATGTGGTATTGCAAAAGGATCAAAAAGGACTATATAGTAATAGTGATGAGGATTATAATGATCATGATGATGATGATAATGATGATGATGATGATAATGATAATGGTTATGATGATGATGATGTTGATGATGAAGATAATAATGATAATGGTAATGCTTTGTTTACAACTAAAAAATCATTTGTTAAATTTGTCTACTGGAACAATCCAAGTAAGCTAATCCGGCGGCTTCAGCAACTGCATGTCTATAAACAGGCTGGTTATACTGAATATGAGGAAGAACTATTGGATATAGAAAATGAGCTTCGTCGTGCTAAAATTATTATGTAATGGATCCACATAACAGCTTAAACTATTTCTTAACCATACATGTTATATTTTCTACCACTCTGCTACCATTTTGCTCTCACTTTTGCTATCACTTCAAACTGTACATATTAAATATAAAAGCCAACGCTAAATGATTTTATTATCAGAACAGTTATAACCTTTGTAGTGAGCAAATCATACTAACAGGTTAGTTGCTACTATGGAACTTACTACAACTAACAAAGGTAAACAACGTGTACTCTATAAAGGCTACTCTTATAACTATAATCGTCAAAATGTAAAAGGAATAATATTTTGGCGATGCTCAAAAGAGAGGTCAAAAAGATGTCGAGGCAATCTAAAAAGTAGAAATGGTAAGGTTTTAAGTGTGAGTGATCATCAATGTGGTGTACCAGATGAAACACTGTTGGTGTCAACAAATAATCATGACAATGCTAAAAAGCTAGTACAAGAAAAAAATGTTGCTACTCAAAATAGTGCAGTGTTTATTGAGCAACATTTAACCCCTGCTGTAAAAGTTATGTTTAATCCATCTTCCACATCTCAAGAGTCGTCAACATCACAGACTATGCAAAAGGTTGTGTTGTTGTTGTTTTAAGGGGCTGAACTACAAGGTTATCTACCCTTCATATGCAAGAGAATCAAAAAGGACTAAATAGTAATAGAGAAAAAAGAAATGTATTTTGAATGTAACTATTGTACAAGTACTTATATTAAATAAATAAAAATATTGTATGGGTATTGTCTGTTTTTTCTTAATTGCTATACCCACGTCCTACTATATTAATGCCATTGTTAACCATCAACAGTCTCCACCTATGTTCAGAAAGAAAGTGATCTTAAACAATACACTCTATCTATGGTTTGTGTACCGAGTATCATAATAATACAGTGTCGTCAAGCCATGTTCAGGCAATAGTAATGTTAGGTAAGGGGTTCGAACCCTTGCTTCCTTGTACAGGATTAGTTTTTACTCAACAGCAACCCATAATACTGTACTTTGAAACATGTCACATCTCATTACAAAATGTCAACTGTATCGTTTTCTAAGACCCCAGCTGCTGGCTAGTAGCTAGCAGACAGAAACAGTGTCACCATGTTCATCCTTAAAAAAAAAATCAACATTTATTATTCTTTTTCTTATTATTGTTTATTAAGAGTAGTGTAAAGTTGTCTTTGTGACGTAACGGTTATAATAGTTAGCTGGCACTCTAAAGCTCTTGAGTTCAAATTGAGCTTTAACATAAAATTTTAAAAGTATATTAGGACTAAAACAGGTCTACTCAGTCTCGGGTGATCCAAATAAGTAGATGTGGTTTGATTCACACTTTAACGATAGAACACGACGGTTTTTTATTTTTTTTAAATAATGATAGCCATTTGTTCATATTTTTTCATTTTCACATTTCACACATTGCCATTTGTCAATTTTCCATGTACACGATTTGAAAATGTCAGTTTAAAGTTTTTGGATTTCATGATATGGAAACAAGAATTTTCCATTTTGTTGTTTACACATTTGCCAATTTCCCATTTACATTTTTTAAATGTCAGTTTTAAGTTTTTAAATTGTGTTGATATGGAAACATGGATTTCCTATTTTTTCCATATCACAGAAGACACGTTTATGATTTAGTCCATGCTGAATGTTTAGTTTTGTAAAACACACATTTGCTGATTTAAATTTTCTTGAAATCACTTTAATGGAAGTGCTTGGCCATGGCAATAGTGCATTCTCTTTCTGTTTGTTTCCAAAAACATATAGGCCTACTACTACTACTACTACTACTGTAGGTAAGACTGTTTTACAAAATAACACCTATCTACTGCTGCATTAAAAAAAACACAAGTGTTAAAAAAATATAGTATACTATTTACCATTTGCTATATACATTAATTACCCCACCATCCTACCTTGCCGTGTTTGCTTTGGTTGAAAAATCAATGCAACCCACACACACACACACACACACACAAGCTTTCTCTCTCTCTCTCTCTCTATCATTCTATCTATAGTCATACATTCACACAACCATACCTGTCTTTGAAAAACAAATACAACCACGCTATTTATCCTTGACATGCACACTTATCCCAAATAACTTTTAGTTATACATTTAACATTTACTATTACAAAAAATGTTTCCACTATTTACAATTACAAAAATGAATATTTACAAAATACTAAATCTACTGGTTACAAAAAAGCCATGTCTCTAAATGATTAAACAGTGAAATCACACCTCCACCTCGTGGTTATAACCCCAGGGTAGGTTAATGCATAGGTCATTCGTCTGCACTCATTTGCTATCCATCAAGGTAAAAGTGCATTTTCTCTGTTCCACAAGATACAAATTTGATTGCTGGATTGTATACTGCACTGTTTATGCGATATAGCTTTGCCAGTTCATAAAACCGCTAGGTAGTTCTCTACATATAGCAATTTTACCACTGCTCTACCTACGCCTTTTGCTATTTGGCTTTCTTACAGTCTAGTGTGTAATAGACAGCATTAACTGTATGTCAAACCCAGTTCACCTTTGTTTTTGTAATCAAAGTAATAATTTGAAAAGACACAAATGTAATCAGTTTTAAACGTTATCTCTGTTTTGTTTTGTTTAATATGTTTATGACATGCATATTAACCTGAAATCGAACTCTGGTGAAAAGGCTAACAGCTTAACCACTACACCACCATGCCCTTGTTTCTTAGTTTGACTCGTTCTAGGCCTCAGACCTGGAAATCGAGTTAAGACCACCAGTACAAGAGCTAAAAGTGCTTAACACTGCAACACAAAATGGATAGCTGGTAACATTATACAACCGGAAATGATTATATTTCTGTTAGCAATGCATTTTGTCATCAGCCTACTGTCTGAGCACTGACAGCAACACAGTTTAGTTTAGAACACGAGAGTGTGTGCGTATAGATTATTAGCTTCAAGTATTTAAAGCTTGTTGTGTGTAGCGACCATCTTGTCCCGGTAACCACTGAGTATTCTTTTTGTGTTTTTAGCTATCCTCTTTAACCAATCAATTAAAGATAGTCTACTCTTACTTCTTGAATAGATAAATCAAAGTTTGTGTACACCGTTCGTCAATTATTAACCCATACCTGCAACATATACTCTCTCTATACTGCAGTTTGATCTGAAAAAGAAGTTTCAATGACTTGTCAGTCACCATACATGTAGCCTACACTAAATCTTTCTCTACCTAGCTATGTTTCATCACACATGGTAAACATCTCACGTGTTCGTATCCGATTATTAGTTTATAAAATCTCAGGTCGATGACCCTGATGTATTGGGTATTTTGGGAAAATTCATTGGCCATGGGAAAGGGTTGACCATTCTAAGTCCTATGACACCTCACATGTTGATATTCGATTATTAGTTTATAAAATATTAGGTCAATGACCTTGCTGTTTTGAATCTTGTGGGTAAATTCGTTGGTCATGGAAAAGGGTTGACCATCCTGAGACCTATGACACCTCACTTGAACCTCTCTGATTATTAGTTAGCGAGATATCAACAAAAGTGCAGTTAGGCCCTTTTGACATAAATAAATAATATATTCAAAACAGAATGTTACCTCAAGTCCAACGACCTCTCATACAGGTCCCTAGCCTTATTGATTCATGAGATATTAAAAGCTAATGACCTTAGATCTTTAGGGTAAATTCGTTGGTCATGGAAAAGGGTTGACCATCCTGAGTCCTTTGACACCTCACTTGACACTCTCTGATTATTAGTTAGCGAGATATTAACGCACTTTTTATTTATTCACACATGTTGTACACCTCCTATAGCTCTGTGTGTACAGCGCTCCGCGCTTCGTGCATGTTCATACATGTTTGTCTTTCCCTTTCCACCTATGATCTCTCTTACATTACCCCTCCCCTCTCCCTCCCTTCACCTCCCACCACTGCTGTTCGCAGCTCTTGCCTATCTATTGGTTGTGACATCATTCCCACAAGTTGCATCATACTTTTTACTGATTCAGCGATTCCCACGCTTTGAACATTCTCTTATCGTGCACGTGGACAGCTAACGTCCCAGGCGAACACCTGCGGTAGATCAAATTTCACGTCAACTTGCATTTTGTCACGTACGACGCAAAACAGGATGTCACTTGTTTAGCGTACATGTGGTTTCACACATGTTCACATGCATTTCGCTCTTCCCTGCCACCACGGTGGTCAGATTATTTCACCTTCAAGCGTCATTGTCATTTTTCCATTGCACTTGTTGTCAAGTCAGATCAGCGCATTCCAATAAGCTCAAATGACATTCACCTCCTGCTCCTCTGCAAGTTTGTTTTCTCTACTCGCTTCGACCAACATAGAACCAAGTTCTCATCACCGTTTACACATTAAAGGTAAAATATCAGAAAAACGCACCCTCGCTCTGTCATACACCGACCCGCTGAAATAGCGATTGTTCTATTAAGCATGGTCCTTGTGGTTAGCGACAGGTTCGTTGAAACACACACCCAGCAGTATCGTCTCTCTCAACCACCACGCTTCATAAACTTTATAAACAGGTAAAGAAAAAGAAAACCTTTTTTCAACATGTATGGCGTTAGACCCATGTGAATTATTTTTTGAAAAAAAAATATCTACCACATTTGAAAGGGGACGTTATCCCGAGTCCTAGGACACCTCGTACACGTCTCTAGCGTTATTGGTTTGTGATATATCGACAAAAATCACAAAAAACACGTGTTTACCCCAAAATCGCGTTTCCAAAATTTTTTAAAAAATATAACGAGTGGTCCATAGCAGAGACGACGTCACCCCGAGTCCTTGGACCCGTCGTACATGCCTCTAGCATGATTGGTTCGCGAGATAGAGCAAAAAGTTTAAAATCACGGTTTTACCCCAAAATATTCTGTTTCCCTCATTCTCAAAAACTTTAACCTATTACCAAAATACACAGGGTTTCGAGACAAGCCATTTGACACGTCATAGGACCAAATCCGACCATGCATTCGTGAGATATCGGAAAAAGTCTAAAATCACGGTTTTACCCCAAAAAAGCCTGTTTCCCTCATTCTCAAAACTCTAACCTATTAATAACATGTATAGGGCTTCGAGACAAGCGATTTGACACGTCACACGTCCAAATCCGACCTTGCGTTTGAGAGATATCGGGAAACTTCGTAGGAAAGTAGGCGACTATCTGGCTCTCTCCTCACCACCAAAACCTCTTCTTATCAATCATTTTTTTCAAAGAGCTCGCCCTCTTACAAAAATCCCCAGTGCGCATGCGTAAAAAACAAAAACAAAAATGGTCATCCATAGCGGCATCCAACAAAACGCATGCACTATATGAGCAACAACCTATAAAGTTCATTTTAGCAGCGCATCTTATACATGTCGCATTTCAAAAGAGACTTTCACAAAAAAAAATACAATTTCACCCCCTAGTAGGGGTAGGTTTTATTTAGGGGTTGGAATGAGTGGTCCATTGGAAAGAGGGCGTCAACCCGAGTCCAACGACACCTCATTTGTCAAAATCGGACCATGGGTTGACGAGATATTGGCTTTGCCCCTGAATGTATTGCGGGTTAGTATGTGACGTCAGAGGGAGAGGTGGTGGGGGGAGTTAGAAACCGCCTTACCCCCCTACTCTTACCGATGAAGTTGACCATGGCAGAATAACAGAACTGAAGAAGATGACGCTTACTCACCGATGAAGTTGACCATGGCAGAGTAACAGAAATGAAGAAGATGACGCTTACTTACCGATGAAGTTCGCTATAATAGAGCAGTGGTTAGCTTGTAGCATGTTGCTGAGGTCAAAGGAATTGTCTTCTTGGCTGTGCACATGCTCTGAAACAAACGTCACATTATAACGTTTAATATCTGGTTAAAGGAGATAGAACTGGCCGTATTCATTTTAGTGAAATATACAGTACATATTCTGGCCATTATCAGTAAAACTACAAAAGTGATATAGTTGGCATTCAAAACTAAAGATTGCGGGTTCAATGTCGGTACAGTCCCATTATATTTAAGAGTGGTTCAAGCACAACGATATCATCTTGGTTGGCATTTATAGGTACTTGAATGTTAAAAATAAGTGTCTGCCGATTTATTAGTACGTTCAACGCGGTTGTTAAAAGACACGAGAAAAAAAATACATTTATTCTTCCTATTATTAATAGTGCAAAGGAATGGAGTATGCACCCCTGGACAAGTCCACCGCATGCTGTAGTGACTACTGAAGCATTCTTGACTGTCATTTGGAGGTCAGTGTTCAATTCTAGGTTCTGCCAGGAAATATAATTCTTGTCTCAGGGCTGAAGCGGGGTAAACTCAGCCTCCTGGGGAAGAATTGGGGTTTGATTCCCAGCTCATACATTCTAGAAGTGGTTTTCCGTAGTTTCCCATTTCTACTGCAGCCAAATGCCGCGATGATTCATGCATTAAGGCCACGGCCGCCTCCTACCCAAATCCTAACGTGCGCGCTCACACTAGTACAGCCGTCACAAAGACACAAGCTATGAGACAGATTCTATATACTGTGCATATACACCCAAGTACATGGGGCCACCTGACCACGGTGTCACAAAGTCCATAAATGAATCAATAACAAACAACATCTGACTTATAATCTGTTTTATGAAAGAAGAACGCTGACAGTTTCCAACCACTCGCAAGGTGTTGAGCAGGTGCGTTGGGGTACGGTTTCTATGGCAACAGGGAGCAGTGTTGTAATGTACTCATGGATATCCTACATGGCCCCTGATGCCTCGTTACTCGCTGATAGTAACATACCGTGTAACTGTTGAAGTGCTTATGCGTTTTCTTTCACAGGATAGAAGATTCCATGGGTAACAGAGAGAACTGTATAAACTAGGTCCATCGGTTATCCTGTTACACGTAATATATACACTAGCAACCCGTCCCGGCTTCGCCCGGTACCGTCTACGGTTTACCCAGCGTAAGCACACTGACAGCAGGTCCCAGACGCAATTCAGAAAAGCCGAGGTGAACAGCTAAACTCCACACACCACATATACTCTTCTCAGAAGTCTTAACTCGACATGACTCGACAGTTTGAAGCTGGCCGACGCTGGGTTCATAGGCTCACTCGCTAGCTCGTAAACTCGCTCCGAAGCTAGTAATTGAAATTTCCACTGAATGGAGATTCTTAGAAAAAATGAAAACGTAAAACTACTTATAATTGGCGATGTATTTAAGGTAGAGATACGCTGTCGTGGACCTTTTTGTAGAACTTTTCATGCTGAACAATTCTTACACTCATGGTAGCCTGCTGTATACAGATATCTTTAACGGCTTCCCCAGCGTAAGCTTAAAAGTCGCACGAACGGCAGCTTTTTCTTAGGCTTGATTCATTGAATTCGTTAAAATCCTTCAGTATGCCTTCCTTCGGAGGGCCGGCGGTCCCATTCCATAGATTTATGGCATGTTAAAGATCCTTCCACAGACTAAACTTCTGAGAAGCTAAATTTATAGGTTAGATTTCGTTGGAACGCTCTATCAAAGTTCCAACGTTCACCACTAGGTATCAGTGACATCTGGTAGCGAAAGTTTGAACTACTTGAAACTGAACGGAACTTGTAGCTTACCCTATGGGTGTCCGCTTGAAGCAGCTACAGTCTATGGCGAGCCGAACATGACCTCGGACACTCCCAGCACTAAAAGCCATACTATAAATAAATACATAAATAAATAAAATTGAAATCGTTACTGCTCTGCTTCCTTTGGTAATAAATGAATGCTTTTCTACAAAAATCTTCCTCGAGAAATTCTTTACAGGGTGGTGAAAACAGCACCAAAATCCATCCAGTGGTTCTCGAAATTACCCGTTACGTCGAAGAATATGGGATTTTGTTTTGTACTATCAAAGTGGGCGTGGTGGCGCAGTGGTCAAGCTGTTGGCCTCTCACCAAAGGGTTCGATTCCCGGTCAATGCATTTGAGATTTTCAAAGTGAAATGTCATGTCCTGTGACTCAGATTCGACGTGAAAGGAAGATCCCATGACTCATGATCGCGAGATGACGGTCACGTAAACCTACAAATTTCCTCCCTTCCTCCCATCCATCCTCCCTTCCTTACTCCCTCCCTTCCTCCCTTCCTGCCTTCCATCCTCCCTTCCGTCCTCCCTTCCTTCCTCCCTTCCTCCCTTCCATCCTCCCTTCCTTCCTAACTTCCTTCCTCCCTTCCTACCTTCCTTCCTCCCTTCCATCCTCCATTCCTTCCTACCTTCCTTCCTCCCTTCCTTCCTTCCTCTCTTCCATCCTCACTTCCTTCCTACCTTCCTTCCTTCCTCCCTTCCATCCTCCCTTCCTTACTCCCTTCCTTCCTCCCTTCCTCCCTACCATCCTACCTTCCTTCCTTCCTTCCTCCCTTCCATCCTCCCTTCCTTACTCCCTTCCTTCCTCCCTTCCTCCCTACCATCCTACCTTCCTTCCTACCTTCCTTCCTCCCTTCCTTCCTCCCTTCCTCCCTTCCATCCTCCCTTCCTTCCTACCTTCCTTCCCCCCTTCCTCCCTTCCATGCTCCATTCATTCCTACATTCCTTCCTCCCTTCCTTACTTCCTTCCTCCCTTCCATCCTTCCTTCCTTACTACCTTCCTTCCTCCCTTCCTCCCTTCCATGCTCCATTCCTTCCTACATTCCTTTCTCCCTTCCTTACTCCCTTCCTCCCTTCCATCCTCCCTTCCTTCCTCCCTCCCTTCCTCCCTTCCATCTTCCCTTCCTTCCTACCTACCTCCCTTCCTCCCTTCCTCCCTTCCTTCCTCCCTTCCTCTCTTCCATCCTCCCTTCCTTCCTACCTCCCTTCCTCCCTTCCACCCTTCCATCCTCCCTTCCATCCTCCCTTCCTTCCTACCTTCCTTCCTCCCTTCCTCCCTTCCTTCCTCCCTTCCTCCCTCCCTTCCTCCCTTCCTCCCTACCATCCACCCTTCCTTCCTACCTTCCTTCCTCCCTCCGTTTCTCCTTTCCTCCCTTCCATCCTCCCTTCCATCCTCCCTTCCTTCCTACCTTCCACCCTCCCTTCCCCCCTCCCTTCCGCCCTTCCATCCTTCCTCCCTCCCTTCCTCCCTTCCATCCTCCCTTCCTTCCTACCTTCCTTCCTCCCTTCCTTCCTCCCTTCCATCCTCCCTTCCTTCCTACCTTCCACCCTCCCTTCCTCCCTCCCTTCCTCCCTTCCATCCTCCCTTCCTTCCCAACTTCCTTCCTCCCTTCCTCCCTTCCTCCGTCCCCCATTCAGAATAAATGAGCAAGTTCTCATTAAAAATCCTACAAGGGCTGACGTAAGTAGAAAAAGAAAATGTTCAGTAAAGAACATATAGCCTACTTTCTCCTAAATGCATGGGTATTGTTATAACTCTTTCTCCTTTTCAAGGAGTAGACAATTGAATGTTGGTTGTAGTAGCTTGTTGAAATACAACGTGTTATACGGATATTAAACATGAATATTAGGTGTCCTTTGATAGTGCTACCCCTGTACAAATTTCATTCAATTCGGTTTCACCGTGTTTGAATTGATACGGTGAATCGATTTGCACACATACATGGCCACTATCTGCAAACTATTAGGTTGATGACCTTGTAGTTCAGTCAAACGATGCTTCCCACAAAAAGGTAAGTTGTTGCAAAACTTGATAGTGATCAGATGATTAGGTTGGTCGTAATTTGATTTAAACTTTTAACATTTGGGTGGCCGCCATTACGTTTCCGTCAATGTGATGACGATATAAAACATGACACTGAGTTGCCTTTGACGAGTGCTATCTCTGTACCAAATTTCGTTCAATTCGGTTTCAAGGTGTTCGAATTGATAGGAGGAATCAATTTGCACACAAACATGGCCACTATGTGCAAACTATTGAGTTGCTGATCTTGTAGTTTGGTCAAACGATGCCTACCACATAAAGGTATGTTGTTGCAAAAATTAGTAGAGATCAGATGATTAGGTTGGTCGTAATTTGATTTAAGCGTTTAACATTTGGGTGGCCGCCATTACATTTCCGTCAAGATGGCGGTGATATAAAACATGACACTGAGGAGCCCTTTGCTAGTGCTACCTCTGTACAAAATTTCGTTAAATTCGGTTTCACCGTGTTTGAATAGATAGGGAAATCGATTTTTACACATACATGGCCGCCATCTGCAAACTAGTGGGCTGATGACCTTGTAGTTTGGTAAAAATATGCTTTTCGCACAATGTATGTTGTTGCAAAATTTGGTAGAGATCAGATTATTATAGGTTGGTCGTAATTTGATTTAATCTTTTAACATTTGGGTGGCTGCCATTACGTTTTTGTCAATATGGCGGCGGTATAAAAACATGACACTGAGGTACCCTTTGCAAGTGCTACCTCAGCACCAAATTTCGTTCTATTTGGTTTCGCCGTGTTTGAATAGTTAGGGGGAATCGTTTTGCACACAAACATGGCCGCCATACGCAAAGTATCATGCTGATGACCTTGTAGCTTTGTCAAAGAACGCTTCTCACATAAAGGTATGTTGTTGCAAAATTTGGTAGAGGTCGGATGAATAGGTTAGTCGTAATTTGATTTAAGCTTTGAACATTTGGTTGGCCGCCATTACGTTCCCGTCAAGATGGCGGCGATATAAAACATGACACTGATGTGCCCTTAGCTCTTTGTACCTCTGTACCAAATTTCGTTCAATTCGGTTTCACCGTGTTCGAATTGACAGGGGGGACAGACATTCAGAGTACACACACTCACAGACACACAGCCTCACACACACAGTCAGACACACAATTTTTCGCCCTGTGTTGATCTCATAAGTCTACTTTCCTTTTTTGCAAAAATCGAAAGTAGGCTAATATACACGAAGTTCTCACCGGTATATTCTGGCCCCTTCAAGATTGCACGTGTTTTTTGGTAACAATTGTTATGAGATAGTGAGTTTGGAAGGGAGAGAAGTCATTGGGCGCTTCAATTCCCAGAAGTTAAAGAAATATGTGAAATGGATTGTATAGATCGAGTATTAAAAAAATGATACATAAGCTAAGTCGACTTTTATTTGAGACATCAAGGGGGAAGATGTACCATTATTTCATAGCTCGCGCGCCACTAGTTGATGAGTTTCTATCGGGACTCCGTGTAGGTTCATATGGTAGCGATCGCCGCATTCACGACGTGCATATGAAAGAAACCGAATGTAGACGAGACTCCGCGAGATTGCCCGAAGCAGATCGTTAGAAAGAAATTGAGTCACGACACAGTGGACCGTAATCTTCGTGACGTCAGAAAACCTCGACACATGCATTCAGGAGATGAATTAAACATAAAGGCCAAATAGAGTAGTTTACGCAGTATGATTGAGGCTAAATATCATGTTAGAATACTATAATGTGTATACATGTATTTATTGAATTATTAAGAAGCGTGTAATCTAGTAGAAATGAGCATATTGCACTCTAGCGGAGAGCAAGGTCGAACTAGGATACCCCAAGGTGGGGGTAAGAGTTCTCATGCGCTGTGTGACAGGAGTGGAGTTGGCAGATCATAATGTAAGTTCGAGTCGGAACTATCTCCGAACTACGGGAGTGTTTAAAAATGACATCGTGTTCCGGGAGATAATTTACACAGACCGTGAACATTCCGAACAGTGAAACTAACGAATAGACTGTGCATTCTGAGTATATGAATATGGTGTATGAGTATTTTCATATCGTACACGAGGCTCCAACATATGAGCAGAAACATTTCACGATTTCTTACCACGCGGAATGATACTTTCGTCGCAGTGAAGCGAGTGTGGAAGGCAGCCATAGTGAACTATTAATCAATGCGAGATTATTTTCGCTACACACCTGTTGAGTGTAACTTCAGAACAGGCTGTGATTCCTGCACAGTTCTGTTGGCAGAAACAGTATATTTCCCGTGCATTATGTTGAAAGACCAGACTTCAAGGGGAATGTGTAATGACGATATTATGTATATAGTCATTTGCGGCTAAATCCATGACGTAGCACTACATTCGCAGTGGCGGAGAACTCTCATAATATGACCATAACTTAACATGTGGTCTGAGAACACGACTTTCTTGTTCCAGACAGCTTGAAATTATAAAAAAGGTTTTACACACCTCTAGTAGAGATGAGTATCGCACATGGTTACAAGCTAATGCTTACTCGCTGCTATAAACTGTTATACTTCAACCGAAAGACGCGTGTTCGTGATCGTTTGTCGAAATGCCATCGCTCGGCAGGGGCGTATGGACAACCTGACGTGCGGGGGCTTGGCGGAGATCGAGTTCCTGGTTCGAGGCTCTGGATTGTTGGAGGACGGAGACCATGCCTTGGAGGAGATAGGAGATGGTTACCTTGGCATATTTCTATATCCTTTTTGACATCGCAACGGAACTTGGCTGAAGGTAGAAGACACTCAGTTCAATAAGTACTGTAGTGGCTTAGTAGGTAGTCTAGAGTAACCATAATTGCCATATGTCGTCTTTTTCTGTAGTATGGATGGACAGGGCTCTAGGTTCGACACCTTGTCGTTTCTGACTTTCTGCTCACCCAGATTTAGGTTTAGTTAAGTAACGCATCCATTTGTTGAATATTGTGGCAATTATTTGTGTCTTAATTTATTAGTTAAATAGTAATTATATGCATATTTTCATTGTCGAGAAGACGGATTATAGGAGAAGACATTTACATTTCCAAGCGGACTTGGAACTATTTTGTGTGTTTATTACACGTGTTGGTGCTTAGAGATCGGACTACAAGATTTATATAGCTGATTAGATTGTTTTTTTATACACTCAATATGCATAAACGTTGATATAATTAGGTATCTGTATGAGCATACTATTAATGAACTTTACTCATGTCGTTTCGACACAGGATGCTTTTGAAGTTAGGTTTTGTGAAGATTTTGTTCAGTTAGTCTTGTAGGGACTTTATTTCTGAAGGGCGAAATGCTGTATGTTTGCAGTGTGTCCTAATGAATCAATTCGACTTTAACTTAATTCTGTTAACTAAGATTCATGGCGTAGGGGGCATTGCTAATCATTTTAAGTCCATGTAAATGAGTGTTGAACTCGAGTTTCGAATTGATCAATTTGCACTTTGATTGAGCCACGTGTTTTATGTGCATTTTGTTATTTGAGATTTAACGACATTATTATTATTATCGATTTCTCGTTAGATTGGAGATATATTTGATGAGCAGAAAATATCTTTTATACGCAATTTCCTAGATTAGACTTTAAGAAAGTCTATATAACAATAATAATAGGGCATGATTTCTAATGAAATATTGTAAGGCAAGACATTAATCTAGTCAGGATATTTTTATACTATTTTGAATATGATTCCATGAAGTTATTTCATATTGAACTAGGGAGAGTGAACACTAATTTTGTGCAGTATAATAAGAGGTTAAACAATTTATTCTGTACTTTTATGGTCACTAATGGATGATACAGACCATTGATTGAGGTATATAATAGGAGGTCACCAAATATAGGTGTACATTATCGTTGAGCATACCTGTGGATAGTGCTATAATTATTATTATGGTTAACAGTGATGGTACTGTTAAATAGAAAGTAGATTGTTGGATTGAGCTAGTGAGAACCAAGTATTACAGACTTTTATGAAATCTACGCCGCCGAATAATTATTTAATTAATCCTAGTGTATGGATTAGAGATCAGCTGTTTGATTACAGATGTTTTAGTACCTCACTGCTACAACCACTCTGAGAATAATACTGCACTATAATCGTTATAGATGGATAGCTTATCTCTGATGGAGTTAAAATAAATGCCATCATTATTAATTTATTAATTGTTCTTAAATAATTCACATGGAGTGGACAATTGAAACTTTCAATTAGCTTTACTGCTCGTTGGATTTAAATGTGCTTATGATAAATTTAAACTAATTATGAAAAAGATTAAACGAATTGTTAGGTTGCAACGAGCCAAGTCAATTAATAAGTCAAGTCAATGATGAAACCAGGTTATTCATGAGATAAATAGTATATGGAATATAAACAAATGGTTAATGAAGCAAGAATGCATACGAGATGCTTTAACATGAATTGTAGTATATGTAAATAAGTAAATCATTGAATAATTTTTGATAATTTTGATGTGTTGTATATATGATACATTTGCGAATTAATTATAGAATGTGTTAGGGTGTGCGACAACGTACGATAATTTCATCTAGCCTTGTATAAGATATTTGATGATGTATAGATTTTCTTCTTGATGTGTCAAGTTGGACACGATGCGATTCCATGTTTTATGGACTGATATTCCGATAGTATTACCCTATTGGAGGGGTGTTTTTGGGCATTCGTTTGAATGCTAGGATTTTTCTTGTTTCCTTGTTTACTTTTGTGAATAAATTCCTTTTTCATTTAAAATCTTGATGGCGTGATGCTTTAAAGAGGTGGTGGAAGGTTGTATTAGGAAGGCCATCGCTGGGTATTTCGGGGTATTCCACGCTTCCGAGGTGATCCATTTTTGGAATCTCAAGTTCTCTGAGCTACTTTTGCTTTTTTGGCCATGGTCTTTCATAATACTACCTTGTTAGGTGTATTTGTTCCCTATTATCCCATTCACTTGTGAGTAGGACCTGGGGGTTTTTCTAGCCGGGGATTTTCAGGTTCTACGATCCGGCAGTCTTCGTGGGATGCAGCAGGTAATGGTAGGTAATTACGGGAAAACGACCTTCCTTCCTGGCTTCCTTCCTTCCTCCCTTCCTCCCTTCCTCCCTTCCTCCCTTCCTTCCCTCCTTCCTTCCATACACTATGTAAAGATTCATACAGCAACAAACGATGAGATAGCATGGCACAGTGGTATTTCCTCACGTTGCATCGTGGTTTTGGCGTCCGTCAGCGATCTTCTTTCATGATACAGACTAGTGTGATGTATAAATGCCGTCAGTAGTGTCAGGAATCCTACCTTGGATCATAGAAATATGCAGTAATTCAATCCTCTTGTTAAGGTATGGTTTGTGACCGATGGCCTCATGTTCCGCGTCTTAAAACAATAATTACTACAAGTAACGCACGACTTATCTCACTCAGTTATGGAGTCTATTTATTCCATTTCATTTCCTTTAAACAAACATGCACGCTATCTGTATACAAGGTTGAAACAATTACAGGGTGATATGTTTGTTTTTATGAACTATTAACAGCTGTTGAACTCACACTGCCTCAAGGTATTACACTTTATCTAGAGAATAATTACCGCTTGACTCCCACTGTCTGTAATCTCACTGACTCATGGTCACTGTAATGGTCCCAGTATTATTGGTAGAGACTACAGATATTCGTATTAATTTAGAAAATAATCGCAATATGAATATTGAATTTTGCGTTTTATCGCGAAATAGTTGTAAGTTTATCGTGTTAATTTCGTGTAAATTTGAAAGGGGTTTTAGGTAAATAGAATAACACTCTACTGGGTGTTTCAGGAGGAATAGTAAATATTTTAGAAGGTGGTAGTAGAGGTGAATTGCAATTTAAAAAATCCATATAACATGTGTCGCATTTGTATTGCGTATCGAAATACAGATGTTGGTATGTAACCAGGGCAGTTGTCGGCTCGTGTGTAGGTACACCGTTTGCTATGAGATTTTTTCCTGTGGGGATGGTTGAAAGACGAAGTCTACAAGGAAAACCTTAACAAAAGAGCCGAGTTGGTCGTTCCGATTATGCATAGTGCAGCCCTTATCAAATAACGCCAATACGCCCTCCGAAGAGCTGCACGGGGTGTTATCAAGAAAGTGCAAATTCATTGAAGTTGGTGATGGAATTTTGAAAATCAACTTTGAGCGTCCTCATTTCCCTTGGTTTTACATTTGTTTGGATTAAATACTACCAGCTGTATCTCTGTACGCAAAACAAATGGGACACATGCTATATGGAATTTTTATTGCAATTTATTTATGCTACCATCTCCTAAAACATTTACTATTAGTCCTTAAACACTCCTGTATATCGAATGGACGGTATTAGGCGGGCAAAGTATGATTGGAAAAGTTCCTAAAATAGCGACTTGCAGACATTCTTGGTGGCCTTGGAGTTAACTCCAGCACACTTCCAGGAGATGGACAATAGACCCAATTGGGTTTTCCTCTCCGCCAAGTGTCAGTGACTGCCAGGTATTTATCTTACTCGCCTTTGGAATGTGTGCTTTTCCCATTCCAGTTTTGGCTTGTACAAAGCGTGGCTGTCATGTTCACAAGTTCAAATTTTTAAAAGGTGCATGGAATATTAAAAAAAAGTAATAAATACAAAATACAAAAGAGCTTGTCACGGTGGGTGATTGGTTATCGTGTCGGGCTACCAACCCCAAGCTTGCAGGTTCGCTCATGGCCATGGTAAGTGATTTTTGGAAGGCGACAAAAATCACGACATGCATGTCATACGTTGTTGGCATGTTAAAGAACCCATTTAAATTCAGTAGGCCGTGTTCATAAAGGCAAAATTAATCTCGGGATCTTCCGTCAACACAAAATTTTCCTTTCTCTACTAGAAAGCGCTATATTGTCAAGGAGCTTAGATATCTAACCTCCTTGACTTTCATAGCGCTCCAAGGAGCGACAAAATTCGATATTTAAGCTTCCCTCTGGGCGTCAATTAACAAACCCGGCACCGAGGCCATACGATATTAAACCAGTGTCCAAAAGTTAAGCATAAGTTAGGAATAAGCAGGGCAACAGGAATTAGACCGCAAATCGCACGACATATGCATCTACCAACCTTACGTGTTAGCTCTGTATAGGAAAGGAGTATTCCCTGCTTTGACTAGCGGCGTAACCGCAAGGTAAACACAGCCAGTGCCTGCGCCCCATATTCCCTCAGTCGTGTTTGCCCTGTTATAGTGTGCGGAATGTAGCCTCGTGGTGAACGTGACAACATAATGGCACAACGACGCCATTTGGACCCCGTTTTTCAGGGTAGAATACTCGGCCACCTGGAAGCAGTCCAGAAACAGACCAAAGTCGCCGTATCCTTGAATGTGCCACAAAATTGGAGACGATTTCGAGACACTTGAGATGTTAGCCGTAGGCCAGTACCAGGTCGACCAAAAGTAACCACCCCACAGCAGGACCGATATCTGGCCTTAACCGCCCGACGAAATCGGAGTGCACCTGCAAGACAATGGTCAGCGTAGCTTACAGCCGTCTCAGGGGTTGCTGTTTTCCGGCAGACTGTGTACCGGTGGCTCAGAACAGCAGGGCTGTTTGCCAGTCGTCCAGCGGTGTGCGCCCCACTCACTCCAGCACAGAGACGGGCCCGTTTACTGTGGAGCCGTCAACGTCGAAACAGGACCATGAATGAATGGAGGCATGTGCTCTTCACAGATGAATCCCACTTCAGTTTGCAGAACGATTCCCGTCGCACATTAATCTGGAGAGAACCGGGAAGCCGATACGCGTACAACCACAGCAACATAGTGGAACGGGACCAGAATGGTAATGATGGCGTCATCGTGTGGGGCGGCATCATGTTGAATGGCCGTACGGACCTGCACATCATTATGGGTGTCCGAGGAACACTGTGAACGCTCGGAGATACAGGGATGAGGTACTGAGACCACATGTTCGACTTTTCAGGGGCGCGGTTGGTCAGGACTTCCTCTTAATGGACGATAATGCCCGATCGCACCGCGCTGCTCTGGTGGATGAATTTCTGGCTTGGACTGGCTAGTGTGGTCTGTGGATCTGAATCCTATAGAACATGCCTGGGATGCATTGGGGAGGTGAATTGCATCCCGTCAGCCTCCACCAAGGATCTTCCAATACCTTCGCATTGCACTTTTGGAGGAATGGGATCGACTGCCACAAGAGCTCTTAGTCCATCTGATAGAGAGCCTGCCACGTCGCTGCGAAGCATGTGTGGCCATTAGGGGTAGCCATACACCCTATTAACAGCATATTTTGTTGTGGAAGATTTTGCCAAGTTTTATTAGTTGTTGTCTGAGGTGTACCTTAGCTATCAGAACCTTTCTGACACTGTTTTCTTTTTGTTAATTTGTGTGACATGTGGTGTGTGATTCATCTTCCGTTTGCTCAGCAATCCGTCTGACATTCCTATCAGGCGGTATGGCCTCGTTTAGTGATTATGCTCAACTTTTGGACACTAGTGTATTATATCATAATGCAAAATGCCAATAAATTTCATTTTTTTTTCGCTGAAATAGTTTATTTCACTATTAAAGATACTTGTCACCAAAATTCGCGACAAAATGTTGCAATTTTAGATACTGTTACTCCCCTATTCGCAAAGAAGTAACATTTTCTTTACAATAAAATATGTATCGCTTTATTGCGACTGCGAAAATATGTGGTCTCTAAGTATTGGTTTTATAGTCGTTGCGACATCAAACGTCTTCACCAATGTATGCAATGATATAAACAAGACATCGTTGTTTCTGTAGCGCAAGGTTCCATTCTAATATTGTTGTTTTGATTCATTTAGGGACTTTGTGACAATGTGTTCATCTAGGTCCGTGTGCTTTGATGTGTGTACAATATGTCTGATAACCTGTGTAACAAATATAAAACAAAACTATTGGAATGTAGCCGAAAGAAATCAGAAACCCCTATGTACGTAAAATTAGTAGGTGTAAAGCTAATGGAAGTAGGAGACTTCTGTTACTTAGGGTAGACCAAGGTTATAATATGTTGAACAGATTGCTTCGGATTCAGGGTGTGGTATCTATGCAGAGATGAAACGATTAGCTCAGGACAGGGAGGCATGGAAAGCTGCATCAAACCAGTCAAAAGATTGAAGACTCAAACAAACACCTGTGTTATTGTGGTATCTATAGAGAGTGTGTGTATTTGTAATCCAGTTTTTTTGTTTCTTTTTTGTTTTGTTTTGTTTTTTATTTTATTTTAGCATATGGCTTTTAGTGCCGGGAGTGTCCGAGGACATGTTTGGCTCGCCAGAGTTTTTGTAGCTGCTTCTATACGGACACCCATTGGGTGAGCTCCAAGTACCGTCGCGTGTGCAGTGTTGTCTGGGGGAGGAAAGTGTGAATGTAAGGGCGAGGGATTTGAAGGTAGCGGCTGTGGCCTATAGTTAGGGACCAACCCCGGCATTTGCCTGGAAAGAAGATGGCAAACCACAGAAAACCATCTTCAAGTTTGCCGGCGGGGGGATTCGAACCTCCTCGCCTCCCGGATGTGTTCGACTGCCTGCATCCACGCCGTAACGACCACGGCTAACTCACCCGGTTGTAATCCAGGTGAGGATTGGGAAGGAGGCGGCCATGGCCTTAAGTTAGGAACCATTCCGGCATTTGCGTGGAGAAGAAGGCGGAAATCATGTAAAACCACTTCCAAATAGGCCGACGTGAGAATCGAATCCACTTCCTCTCAGTTTTGTCTCACGAGACTGATTGGACCTCGTTCCAGACCCCATACCAGTATTATATTTCTTGGCGGAGTCGATAATCTAACCTGGATCCTGTGAGATACCAGGCAGTCATTCTCTTGGAAATCCTTAAAACCGTACCGAACACACCAGCCTCGATCATTTCACCTAAACAAGCCAAAGCGCTTTGGATAAAAATCGAATTAAGATTTGCATACATAAGAAAGCAAAATATCAACCAACAATTATACGACATTCAATTGCAACTAAGTAACTTCTGGCACGCATCCCAATGGGACAGCTTCACCGAGCACCTACATGACACCATCAAAATCAGAGCAACGCTAGAAAATAAATTAAGAAAACTAGAAGAAACACAGAACAATCAATCTAATGAACAACACACGAATAACAATGAATTCAATTTCCACAGCATGGTAAACAACAGAACGAACGTAACATTTTCTCAAGATGAAATGAATATGTTAGACAAAGGTTTGAAATACAACTGCACAGACGCACACACGAAACACAATATAATCCCAGATATTGAGAGAGCCAGTCACAAGCTCCCAGCAGAAGACAGGGAATTAACCAAAAATCTTGCAACCAACGAAGCCAAAAAAAAATCCTCAAACGAGAGGGCGAAAGCAATAACATTCAAAACAACAAGCAACTCAAAGAAATAAATTCATTGAAACAAAAAATAAAAGATCATGGCTTATCATCACAAAAGCAGATAAGCAGTAATTTTGAACAAAACAGAATACATTGAAAAAAAGTCGAATTCCTCAACAACAACGGAATCAAGGAATTAGCTAAAGACCCCACCAACAAATTCCAAAAACAAATAAAAAGTGCGCAGAAAGAAACAGTATACATACTGACCAAAGCCGAAAAATCGCAACTAATAAACATGAACCCGAAAATACCGCCATTGAGGGGACAACCTAAAATACACAAAAAGAAGTGCCCAATGAGACCAATAGTCAATTGTAGGAATGCCCCTAATTACAAAATCAACAAAGAGTTACTAAAAATATTAAAATACCGTCTGTCCAACGACAAAAACAACCCTGTAAAGAACACAACGGAACTAGTAACAGCTTTGAACACCCTACATATGAAACATAGCGTGAGGCTAGTATCCTTCGATGTAACTAACATGTACACCAATATTCCTATTATTCAAGCATTCAACAGTATCGAAAACAAACTTAAAATCCAACAATTCGGCAAAAGAAACTGAAAAGATTGTGAGATTACTAAGGGTTGTTCTCAGCCAAAACGTGTTTCAATTCGGCAATAAAATGTACACACAGAGAGAAGGCCTAGCGATGGGGTCACCACTAAGCGGGTTAATCGCTGACATCTTCATTAATGCACTAGAAAATGCGTTCTTAGAAAAGACTTCAACAAAGGGAATAGTAATATGGAAAAGATACGTAGATGATGTAATTTGCATCTACGATACTGAACTAACAAGCGAAGAATCAATTCTCCAATCCATTAATAGCCTACACCACTCAATCAAATTCACTAAGGAATCCGAAACAGACCGAAAAATAAATTATCTCTACATAACTATTGAAGGTAAAGACAACGAGCTTTCACATTCCATATTCCGGAAAGCCACACAAACCTCGCATGCAATCGACAATCATTCTAATCACCCCAGTACGCACAAATTAGCGGGGTTCAATTCAATGGTGCACAGGACTTTGAACATACCCATGTCAAAAGACAACTATAATAAGGAAATAAAAACCATTAAGCAAATAGCCAAGTAAAACAATTTCCCTTCAAACAAAATAAACCAAATTATAGCCAAACATAAAAATAAAGATAAAATGATTCCCAAACCGGACAGTAATGAGAAAAAATTTGCGCGTTTCAACTATGTGAATACGAATACATATAAAATCACTAATCTATTCAAAAAGCAAGGCATAAAAATACCATTCACTACGAAAGACACAACCGGTAGGCACCTACAAAATAGTAATCTAAATAAGCATGACCCGTATTCAAAGTCAATGGTATATTCTATAACGTGCCAAGACACAGGTTGTCAAGCTAATTACATCGGACAGAGTGGAAGACGAGTAGACACACGCTATAATGAACATAGGAATGCGATAAGATACGGAACACCTTCAGCCATATGTGAACATATGTGTGACGCAGGACACAGCTTTACTAACATCGAGACGGACCTAAAAATAATTCATCACGAATCGAAAGGCAGAGCTCTTGACATAAAGTAAGCAATCGAGATACACCTAACCAAACGAAACAATCCCAACAATCTAATTGAATACACGTTTATGGAGAGCTCACCCCTCTTCACTCTACTGAAAACACACCCTGTCGGAATCAAGACACAACTTAGCGATACAGCCAATCTAGATTAAAAAGGGGGGAAATTAGGGGGTTTTAATAGGTAAATGTTATCTAGATCAGGTGTACGATGTACTTTTTCTGCAATAAACCAAGGCCCGTATTCGCGGCAGTATTAAAGGTGCCGGGACGTCCTCAAAAGACCGGGCAGCGCTTAGTCTGAATGGCTATTAGTCCACGCGTGGCGGGGAATGTTCCGAGGTCTTTAATAGTTGTAGACCCACCTCATTCAATAACATACATCTTATCTAGATTTTGGAACACCCCACATAAACACATCGCACCTACTTCGCACACTACATGGGAACGGGCGGGAGAAAGGGAAAAACCAGTGTCGTTGATATATCAGCCCATTTCAGTCGACCACACCTGGAGTAAGAGTGAACACGAAACTGCTCGTAGCCCCAGCGAGGAAGACAACCAGATAAGTAGTAGCCTGTAATATTACAGTTTAACCATAGTTGACCATTTTGTGCCGTCTGGCCTATCGCAAGATGTAGTTCGCAGTGGAAGTGTGTACCAATTAGCCTAGTGCTGGGCCCATTAAACCGGACTAAGGTTATGAAGGTATCAGAGGCCAGACGGCACAAAATGGTAGCCAGAGCTTGTGGTTACTATTCGAATGTATCGCTCTATATGTAACTACATCTAGTTTCATTCCCCAAAATGACATAAGAGGACCGCTTAGCCCTCAAATACGTCCACCTGTATATGTAAGTTGGCAATATGGTACTTTCTTGCATATTAAGGCTTTCACGGCCCGGATTATTATATAAATAATTCATTCTTTTGGGCTAATGCCGTGTGTATTTTTAATTTAAAACCATACGTTTCGGAGAAACCTTGCCTCCTTTTTCAATGGAAATAAACAATGTGGCCAAAGAAAGTATATCAATGAGATTACAAAAAATATAGATAAATTCCTCTGTTCGTCACCAGAGAGCAGCTGCCAGAAATAACTGTATGGACCATGGTGGAACGGCGGACAGAGTAGTAAGTAACAAGAAGGTAAAGGGGGCGGTGTGAAAATATAGAAACTCCTCGAAGAATGAGGAGGGAGGGGGGAGGTGGGAGGGTTAGATGGATATATGGAAACATAAACAAAAGGGAATAGTAGCTGAACGATACCTAACGTCATACAGTCAACGGCGAATAAACAGATGGAAACTCCTCCAGTGACGAACAAAGGAGATCAAATCCAGGCTCTGAGCCCTAGAGGGAAAATGTACAATTTTTAATATGTGAAGAACAGAGAGACTGAGAGGAACTATCTCCCTAGATCCTTAATAACTGGTAGCCAAGTGTCACTTAGCTGATATCCAGTGTCTCTGTTAAAATTATTGGGATTTTTACGAATTTCAACTGCCTCCCTTATAATTCTAGACCAGTTGTGCTTAACAAGGGCAAGCGCATGAGCATCCTTGAAACATACATCGTGCCCTGAAGACAGGGCATGTTCAGCTATAGCTGATTTGTCAGGTTGGTTTAGACGGATGTTCCTTTGATGCTCTTTGATGCGAGTGGCAATGGATCGTTTTGTTTGTCCAATGTAGACCTTTCCGCAAGTACATGGGACTTCATACACCCCAGGTTGTAGTATTGGGGACAATTTATCTTTGTTTAATGCTATACGTTGACCAATTTTCGTCATAGTGCCGAAAACTGTTTTTATCTTGTGCTTGCGGAGAATCTTAGCAACGCGGTCAGTGGTGTTGTGAATATAAGGGAGGTAAGCAGTTCCTCTCACGTCGGAGCTCTGAGAAGGTTGTCTATCCCTCCTTCTGGGATGTAGGGACCTATATATAGTGGATTCATTATAGCCATTACCCTTAAACATGGTTTGTAAGGCATGTAACTCTTCCTGAAGAGTTGATGCCTCACAAATACGTTCCGCTCTTCTGGCTAGAGTTGTTATAATTCCATGTTTTTGTGCTGGGTGGTGGTGGGAGTCCGCATGTAAATAACGGTTAGTGTGAGTTGGCTTACGGTAGACGCTGTGCCCCATGGAGCCATCCGCTTTCCTCCTCACAAGAACATCCAAAAAAGGTAAGCATCCACCTGACTCTAGCTCCATTGTGAAGTGGATTGAAGGATGCAGCTGATTTAGGTGGTTCAGAAAGTGGTTCAGTTTCTCAGAACCCTCCTCCCACACCACGAACGTATCATCCACATACCTCCACCAAATCACAGGTTTGAAAGACGCCGAAGATATAGCCTCCCCCTCAAAATGTTCCATGAAAAAAAATTGCCACGACAGGCGAGAGTGGACTTCCCATGGCCACACCATCAGTCTGCTCGTAATATTTACCATCCCACAAGAAATAGCTGGAACACAAGCAGTGGTGGAATAATCGGGCAATGTCCTCAGGAAACAAATCCTTGATGAGTGACATGACCGAGTCCACCGGCACTCTGGTAAACAAGGACTCTACATCAAAACTCACCAAAATAGCATTTGGTTGAACGGCGATGGTTGACAATTTTTCGACGAAATGGGTTGAATCCCTAACGTAGGACTGTGTGCGCCCCAAGTGCGGCTGAAGCAACTTGCTGAGATATTGCGCAAGAGCATACGTTGGAGAACCTATTGTGCTAACAATTGGTCGAAGAGGGACGTCTTGCTTATGGATTTTTGGAAGACCATACAATCTCGGAGGAACAGCATCTCTCGGAATAAGACATCTTCCCTCTTCTTTTGGAATAGATGACAGTTTAACAAGCTTAGCAGTGGCATTGGATACACGAGTGGTTGGATCACGAGTGCACAGTCTGTAGACAGGATCAGATAACAGAATCGAGATTTTACTTTTATATTCAACGGTATCCATCACCACTGTCGCATTTCCCTTGTCAGCGTGAAGAATAGAAATGGTGTCATTATTTCTTAGTTCCTTCAATGCCTTTCTTTCACCCCGAGTTAAATTGGGTGTGGGTACTTTAGAGGATCTTAATATCCTCACACTTTCTTGTCTAACTTCTTCAGCTTCATCTGGAGGTAAATTGTAGATGGCAGCCTCAACGGATGTGATCAACTCCTCTGTAGGAATTTTGGAGGGTGCGAGAGCAAAGTTGAGACCTCTGCTTAGTAAAGTTGTTTGATAGTCATCTAAAGGGGTATTAGAAAGATTGACTACAACTTTACTAGTATCAAGAACCGTACGAGGAGCTGTTTGTCTCGAGGACAATCGAAGGAACTTAGCTCTTTGTCTATCTACAGCCCGACAAAAATTATTCTCGGCCTGAATAGCGGAGATACGTTCAAAGAACAGCCACAATTCCTCTGAGAGGATGCTACTAAGAAGCAGATGTAAGTGTAATAACTCACGGGAAACTGCGTCCAATACAGTACGAGAGTTCTGGATCCTCTCGATAACGAGTGCCTTGCTAGCGCGCTGATAAATTCTCATAGCTTTATGAGTGTGTATAGTTTGCTTCAATTTTACACAGTTGGGAATGATGTTATGATCCCTGCATCTAAGAAAGAAGGACAACGATGAAAGGAGAGAGCTCCTTCTTCGCCTCAACTTACTAAATTTAGATGATTGTCGAACAACTTCCTCCCCATAGAGGTTTCTAATTTGCATATTAAGGCTTTCACGGCCCGGATTATTATATAAATAATTCATTCTTTTGGGCTAATGCCGTGTGTATTTTTAATTTAAAACCATACGTTTCGGAGAAACCTTGCCTCCTTTTTCAATGGAAATAAACAATGTGGCCAAAGAAAGTATATCAATGAGATTACAAAAAATATAGATAAATTCCTCTGTTCGTCACCAGAGAGCAGCTGCCAGAAATAACTGTATGGACCATGGTGGAACGGCGGACCGAGTAGTAAGTAACAAGAAGGTAAAGGGGGCGGTGTGAAAATATAGAAACTCCTCGAAGAATGAGGAGGGAGGGGGGAGGTGGGAGGATTAGATGGATATATGGAAACATAAACAAAAGGGAATAGTATCTGAACGATACCTAACGTCATACAGTCAACGGCGAATAAACAGATGGAAACTCCTCCAGTGACGAACAAAGGAGATCAAATCCAGGCTCTGAGCCCTAGAGGGAAAATGTACAATTTTTAATATGTGAAGAACAGAGAGACTGAGAGGAACTATCTCCCTAGATCCTTAATAACTGGTAGCCAAGTGTCACTTAGCTGATATCCAGTGTCTCTGTTAAAATTATTGGGATTATTACGAATTTCAACTGCCTCCCTTATAATTCTAGACCAGTTGTGCTTAACAAGGGCAAGCGCATGAGCATCCTTGAAACATACATCGTGCCCTGATGACAGGGCATGTTCAGCTATAGCTGATTTGTCAGGTTGGTTTAGACGGATGTTCCTTTGATGCTCTTTGATGCGAGTGGCAATGGATCGTTTTGTTTGTCCAATGTAGACTTTTCCGCAAGTACATGGGACTTCATACACCCCAGGTTGTAGTATTGGGGACAATTTATCTTTGTTTAATGCTAAACGTTGACCAATTTTCGTCATAGTGCCGAAAACTGTTTTTATCTTGTGCTTGCGGAGAATCTTAGCAACGCGGTCAGTGGTGTTGTGAATATAAGGGAGGTAAGCAGTTCCTCTCACGTCGGAGCTCTGAGAAGGTTGTCTATCCCTCCTTCTGGGATGTAGGGACCTATATATAGTGGATTCATTATAGCCATTACCCTTAAACATGGTTTGTAAGGCATGTAACTCTTCCTGAAGAGTTGATGCCTCACAAATACGTTCCGCTCTTCTGGCTAGAGTTGTTATAATTCCTTGTTTTTGTGCTGGGTGGTGGTGGGAGTCCGCAAGACGTCCCTCTTCGACCAATTGTTAGCACAATAGGTTCTCCAACGTATGCTCTTGCGCAATATCTCAGCAAGTTGCTTCAGCCGCACTTGGGGCGCACACAGTCCTACATTAGGGATTCAACCCATTTCGTCGAAAAATTGTCAACCATCGCCGTTCAACCAAATGCTATTTTGGTGAGTTTTGATGTAGAGTCCTTGTTTACCAGAGTGCCGGTGGACTCGGTCATGTCACTCATCAAGGATTTGTTTCCTGAGGACATTGCCCGATTATTCCACCACTGCTTGTGTTCCAGCTATTTCTTGTGGGATGGTAAATATTACGATCAGACTGATGGTGTGGCCATGGGAAGTCCACTCTCGCCTGTCGTGGCAAATTTTTTCATGGAACATTTTGAGGGGGAGGCTATATCTTCGGCGTCTTTCAAACCTGTGATTTGGTGGAGGTATGTGGATGATACGTTCGTGGTGTGGGAGGAGGGTTCTGAGAAACTGAACCACTTTCTGAACCACCTAAATCAGCTGCATCCTTCAATCCACTTCACAATGGAGCTAGAGTCAGGTGGATGCTTAACTTTTTTGGATGTTCTTGTGAGGAGGAAAGCGGATGGCTCCATGGGGCACAGCGTCTACCGTAAGCCAACTCACACTAACCGTTATTTACATGCGGACTCCCACCACCACCCAGCACAAAAACATGGAATTATAACAACTCTAGCCAGAAGAGCGGAACGTATTTGTGAGGCATCAACTCTTCAGGAAGAGTTACATGCCTTACAAACCATGTTTAAGGGTAATGGCTATAATGAATCCACTATATATAGGTACCTACATCCCAGAAGGAGGGATAGACAACCTTCTCAGAGCTCCGACGTGAGAGGAACTGCTTACCTCCCTTATATTCACAACACCACTGACCGCGTTGCTAAGATTCTCCGCAAGCACAAGATAAAAACAGTTTTCGGCACTATGACGAAAATTGGTCAACGTTTAGCATTAAACAAAGATAAATTGTCCCCAATACTACAACCTGGGGTGTATGAAGTCCCATGTACTTGCGGAAAAGTCTACATTGGACAAACAAAACGATCCATTGCCACTCGCATCAAAGAGCATCAAAGGAACATCCGTCTAAACCAACCTGACAAATCAGCTATAGCTGAACATGCCCTGTCTTCAGGGCACGATGTATGTTTCAAGGATGCTCATGCGCTTGCCCTTGTTAAGCACAACTGGTCTAGAATTATAAGGGAGGCAGTTGAAATTCGTAAAAATCCCAATAATTTTAACAGAGACACTGGATATCAGCTAAGTGACACTTGGCTACCAGTTATTAAGGATCTAGGGAGATAGTTCCTCTCAGTCTCTCTGTTCTTCACATATTAAAAATTGTACATTTTCCCTCTAGGGCTCAGAGCCTGGATTTGATCTCCTTTGTTCGTCACTGGAGGAGTTTCCATCTGTTTATTCGCCGTTGACTGTATGACGTTAGGTATCGTTCAGCTACTATTCCCTTTTGTTTATGTTTCCATATATCCATCTAACCCTCCCACCTCCCCCCTCCCTCCTCATTCTTCGAGGAGTTTCTATATTTTCACACCGCCCCCTTTACCTTCTTGTTACTTACTACTCTGTCCGCCGTTCCACCATGATCCATACAGTTATTTCTGGCAGCTGCTCTCTGGTGACGAACAGAGGAATTTATCTATATTTTTTGTAATCTCATTGATATACTTTCTTTGGCCACATTGTTTATTTCCATTGAAAAAGGAGGCAAGGTTTCTCCGAAACGTATGGTTTTAAATTAAAAATACACACGGCATTAGCCCAAAAGAATGAATTATTTATATAATATGGTACTTATCGTTTGTTTGTTGTTTTTCATGTCGAGACTAAAAGATGGCTGGAGTTTGTTGTGAAAACTGGATAAAACAAACTGTTGTGTGGATCTAGTAAAACGTTAGTGACAATTATCATCCTGATGATAATTTCTTGCCGTAGCAAACTGTTTTGGGATTCATAGTAAAGGTAAGGCTTGTATTAATTATATTTTCGTGCCTTTTCTGCGAGTGTGTTGACAAACCTGAATAGCAACATTGGCGAAAACATTGATGATTATGTCACTGCGCTTCGTACACTGATGTTCCCCCTTCCAGTTCCACTGTCTTCTAGCGTACAACCATATAATCACTCCAAATATACAAACTCCGGATATCTATCACCATTTAGCATTTCACCTAACATCATATATACTGCATTTAGTATACACCGACAGTTGAATTACCAATACTGCAACTAAATAATTGTACATATTGTAAATATTTTCACCCGTATTTTCAAACATAGATTTTATAGCCTAAGTGTAATGGATCTGATGATGATCGCTTGACGATCGAAACTGGTCATCCTAGTGTATTTATTAATCTCATGTAATTTATTTCAGGATTAGGGCATAACCCAGCTCTTTTGGGTACATTCGTGTTGACCGACTGAAAAGCACTAAACTCTTGAATACTAATTATCTAAAAGCTAAAAATACATTAAAATTCTAAAATGTTAGATCTGTTACAAGTATAGATTAACTAGCAGAAGTACCCGCTCTTCGAACGGCCTTTGGTATTAATAACCAGGCGTTATGATTTGAGCTACTGTTGCAATGGTTAGGGGCTTGTCGTTCCTTCTTAAGTTTATCAGAACGAAGTTAGTTTTCTGGGTATATCGCAGACATTGTTAATTTAAGGGCCATAAAATGTGGTTTTCGGAGACCCTTTATAGACTCCCTAGTTTTTTGTCACACACTGAGAAGCGCAACATATGCTTTGGTCGTCCTTCTAGGATAATGTTTATTTTTCTCCTATTTTAGCATGTATTTTGAAAAGTTGTTCCTTATACCCACCCTTCTATGAGAAGTACGGTGGAGAGTTCTATAAATGATTGGTGTATTGACTCACGGTTACAATACCTAATTTTACGATGCTCCAAGCACCCGAACATGAATTATAGGCGTACATAAACATAACTATATATCAACCACACATTATCTAACAAAATCATCTTTACGATGAACCCGTTTGTCGACAAAAATATGATTACTTAAAATGTGCTCTCAAACTAAATTCACCTAACGTGTACTTCCTGACGTGAAAATAATATTGAAAACCTCGTAGACGAAACGCAATATATGTCAAATTAAAACTGACCCTCACCGTTATGGAAAGTCCCCATCCCCAGGAAGACCCCCTTAATAAATTATAAAGGCTTGTGGCGCATGAAAATTCGGGATTTTTAGCCTCAAATGGGCCAAATTCCCAAAAGCTGCAAAAAACACTATTCCAAGAATTTTTAAATATAATGGTATATTGGCTTTCACGGCCGGTGAATTAAAACTGAGTTTTAAATATAATGTTGCTGTTTGGAGATATAATAGACCTTCTGTACAACATATCGCATATCGTGTAAGTCACGTGTACAAATTCTAGGGTACCCCTTGACCCCCTTAATCGCATTGTTGAATTTTACAGTCTATGTTTGATTCCACGATAACCTTATAGCCATTTGCAAACTTTCACAGAAATATAATAAATTGAGTGGCATTGCTTCTTACAGAAATAGATGGAAAGTTGGATGTCACCTCCTGTGATACTGTTGTCATGGTTACCGGCTTGCATTACTTCATTAGTTTCTTCTTGTTCTTCTTCTTTAGGATGGGCCAGCTAAGGACCACGACGTTCAACTTTTCAGCTTGGTGAGGGACTTGATGTTTGCCCAATATTCGCGCATTCTCTGGCTATGTTTCTCCTTTCTTTCTTTTGTCCGGATGATGCCGGTTTTCTTACAGGGTGGTCTGTACTGAAAACTCTCCGGTTTAAGTATCTTTCTGAGGTGTGATCGGCTTCTAATATAACTTTTCAATATCTTCAGTTCTTGGATATCCTTGTTAACTAATGTTAGCGACGGTGTCAAGTTCTTTCTATTCCCACAGTAGTTGAGAAGCCGGTTGGTTAGTCTTGTTGGGTTCATCCATGAGACATGTCCATAGAAAGCCAGACGTCTCATCCTGGCCACATCTGAGATTTTCTTCTGTACTCGCTATCTATTTAAGTTTATTAAATAAAATTAGTTTTCTGGGAATATCTCAGAAACGTGGTTTTAGAGCCTTAAAACGTAGTAGCTCCGAGCCATAGGGGCTGAAAATGAGTTTTGTCTCGTCCTTGTACCTCATAATATAATAATAACCATAATAATAATAATTTAATAATATAGGGACAGCGATATAATAGACCTTTAATACCACACCCACCCGTGTAAATCACGTGAAAAAATTCAAGAGTACCCATTGACCCCCTTAAGTGTATTATATACGTATTGATGAACTTTACAGCTTAAGTTGGTTCCGTGATAACCTTATATCCATTTGCGAACGTTCACAGTAATGTAATAAATGGAATGGCATTCGAAGCCGTCGGATTTTTTAAGAGCGTTAAAAATCCCTCAGTATGCCTTCCTTCGGAGGGGAAGTAAAGCCGGCGGTCCCATGTCATAGATTTATGGCATGTTAAAGATCTTTCCACTAATTACACCTGTGTGAAACTAAATTGGATAGGTTAAGAATGTAAACAACGCTCTTAGGTTGCTACGTTCGTTGCCAAGAGCCGACTGCGGTGGCGTCTAGTAGCTAGTTCTGAACTAGGCCTAGTAGTCGTTGACGGTGGCGTTTGGCGGCAAAAGTAGGAACTATTTGAAAATTCAAAGTTGCAGTCTCTACTTGAATTAAAAAACAGATACACACACTAATACAGTCATCACAATTAACACCGGTTATCAGACAGATTCTACACACACCCAAAGTACACGGGGCTACATGACCGCGTTGTCGCAGCCCCTAAACTAAGGAACCAACCAACCAACCGGAATGGCATTGCGTCTTACAGAAGTAGATGGACTCCTGAGATTGTGTTGCCATGGTTACCGGCTTGCATTCTTTCATTAGTGTTTCCTATATGAAATTAGTTTTCTGGGAATATCTCAAAAATTGTTGGTTTTAGGACCTTAAAATGTGGTTATCGGGGCCCGTAGGGCTCCCGAGTTTTGTTTCTCTCATTGAAACGCTGAAAATGAGCCTTTTCTCGTCTTTCTACGCCCATTTCAGCATGCATTTTAAAGGGGTAGGCCCTCTTTTATGAGAGGTATGGAGAAGAGTTTCATCAATGAATACTTTCGTGCCTCTGATGGACATCTGTACCAAATTTTACGTAGATCCACTCAGCCGTTCTCGAGTGTTACGCGTACATAGTTGTACACAGACAGACAGACAGACAGACAGACATTTTTTTTTTTTTGCGCCCAACCGTTTTAAACCAGTCTGAAACGTGTTAATAACACAAATTTCAGTGCAAATTCAGAAAAAAACAGACAAACTTTCATTTTCAGCCTATTTTCAATTTTGAAAAAAAAAAATAGGCTTATGAGATCACCTTTTTTCCGTGTGTGTGTGCGTGCGTGTGTGTGTGTGTGTGAGAGAGAGGAGTGTGTGTGTGTGTGTCCCTAGTAAATTCTAAACGGCTGGAGCGATTTCAATGAAACTCGGTAAGGTCATAGCACTATTCCGGACGACCCCGACCGTGCCTTTCAAATTTTGTTACATCTCACCAATCCAACATGGCGGCTGTGCGAAATATTTCACCAGCATTCAATATCTCCGAAACTCTTCCCGATATCACCCTGGAATTTTTCACGGTGATAAAGGAAACTACTAGAAGTTCACCAATGTGACTTTTGAAAAACTGGTAACTACAAAACCAACATGGCGGTCACGCGAATTTGCGAAATTTAAATAGACGTTTCTCGCGATTTAACCAACCAAACGCAATAACATTTGGTACAGTATATGTTTATACACATTGTAAAGCACCGACATCTAACTTGGTTCAATTGTTTACATAACCACAAGATGGCGGAAGTGCGAAATATTTCACCGGCATTCTATATCTCGGAAACTATTAGCGGTATCACCCTGACATTTTGTACGGAGGTAAAGGGCACTACTGGAAGTTCATCTATAAGACTTTCAAAAACCGGTTAACTACAAAACGAACATGGTGGCCAAGCGAATTTGACAATTTTAAATAGACCTTTCTCGCGATTTAATGTTCCAACCGCAATGAAATCTGGTACAGGAAGTGTTTATACGCATTGTAATACACTGGTATCTAATTTAGTTCAATTGTTTACAAAACAAGATGGCGGCTTTGCGAATTTTAAAATTAAGTTTTTTATTTCTTGTGTCGTAATCATGCGATCGATGTGAACGTTTGAATATTGAACCTAGGCAATAATTTTCCTTTAATGGTACATGACTCTATGGCCTATACATTTAACAATCCAACATGGCGTCCATCCGAAATACTGTATTTAGTCGGCTACGAATCTATTATAGCAATCCAACTGAATTTTTTATGTTCATAGGGGCTATGAACTTAAGTTCACCTATAGGACTTTAAATAACCTGGTGATCACAAATCCAACATGGCGGCGACGCAAAGTATAAATATTCACATGGGCGTTTCTCGCAATTTAACCATCCGAATGCAGTGAATCTTGGTACAGTAAATCCTTATACCAATGTTAATCCACTGGCATCTAATTTACTTCAATTGTTTCCATAACCACAAGATGGCAGCTATGCGAAATTTTAAAATATCCTTGTTACTTCTTGTGTCCTAATCATGCGATTGAAGTTTGAATGCTACACGTACACAATAATCTTCATGTAACAGTACAAACTCTAGGACCTACATATATAAAATCCAACATGGCGACCATCCGAAATATTTAGTCGGTTCTCAATATCTACGAATCTTTTACAGCAATTAAACTGAAATTTTGTATGTTGATAGTGGCAATTAACATAAGTAGGATATATGAAAATAGGCTGTATAGTTCTTCACGGAACTACTTGTTATATATATAGATGATGAAAGATATAGGAAGATATAAGGAAACCAGCTTGAAGTGAAAGTATCAGTGATGTGGATGTTATATTCATGCAAAGGAATTTTGAGGTTGGGATTGATATGATCATGTGTTTGGTTGGTTCCTCAGTTCAGGGGCTGCGACAACGTGGTGATGTAGCCCCCTGTACTTTGGGTGTGTGTGTAGAATCTGTCTGATAACCGGTGTTAATTGTGATGACTATAATAATGTGTGTTATCTGTTTTCAATGCACGTGAGGACTGCAGACATTGAATTTTTTCAAGTAGTTCTTACTTTTGCCGCCAAACGCCATCGTCAACGACTACTAGTTCAAAAATTGATTACCATATACCACCGCAGTCGGCTCCTGGCGTTGAACGTCGGAACCTAAGAGCGTTTGTCAAATGTTTAACCTATATAATTTAGCTTTACACAGATGTAATTAGTGGAAGGTTCCTTATCATGCCTTAAATGTATGACATGGGACCATCGGCTTTACTTCCCCTGCGAAGGAAGGCATACTGAGGGACTTTTAACGCTCTTAAAAATCCGACCACTTCGGCCGGGTTTGAACCCGCGATCTTGGGCATAGAAGCTCAGCATGGTACAACTACGCCACCGAAGCCGCCGATCATGTGTTTACGTGAAAATAAATTACTTCGGTTGGTTGCTTGGATGGTTCTTAAGTTTAGGGGCAGCGAGAACGCGGTCATGTAGCCCCGTGTACTTTGGGTGTGTGTAGAATCTTTCTGATAACCGGTGTTAATTGTGATGACTGTATTAGTGTGTGTATCTGTTTTAATTCAAGTAAGGACTGCACACGATCAATTTTCAAGTAGTTCCTACTTTTTCCGCCAAACGCCACCGTCAACGACTACTAGTTCAGAACTTAGCTACCAGACGTCACCGCAGTCGGCTCTTGGCAACGAACTTAGGGACCTAAGGGCGTTGTTTACATTCTTAACCTATACAATTTAGCTTCACACAGGTGTAATTAGTGGAAGGTTCTTTAACATGCCATAAATCTATGACATGGGACCGCCGGCTTTACTTCCCCTCCGAAGGAAGGCATACAGAGGGATTTTGACGCTCTTAAAATCCGACGAATTCGGCCGGATTTGAATCCGCAATCTTGGGAATAGCAGCTCAGCATGCTTCCGACTACGCCACCGAAGCCACAATATAAATGTCTTTATTATGATGTTGCTATGAAAAACTATAATCTCCAAAAATTGAGTATTCATAAGGTATTGTTTGCTCAACCATCACAAGAACTAACATCTGTGCAATAGGAGTAGCACATCTTAGTTGTTGCAGCGTTCTCCTCATTTTGTAGTGTAAGTTATGCGAGATTAGCCCACAATAAAACGAATAAACAAACAAAGCAATAACAGTCTCCAATATAGTGTTAACCGCACCTGCCGTAACTGTTAACAGTTGAAGAAATGCCGAATAGAAAACTCCCATAATTTAAAATTATTATTAAACAAAAATAAACTAAATAAAAAAATAAATGAACATAAAACTGAAAAATCCAAAATATCGCCACTCAATCCGGCGGAAAAGAACACAGGTGTTTCAATACCTATATACTTCCTAGCATTTGCAGAAGATTTCCCAATACTTTCGGAAAGTCTTACAGATGCAGCAATGCAGCCAACATGACAGACAGAAAGAAAACTTTTGACGAATATAAAAAGTGAGCAGAAGTATTTAGTAACAGATATTGGTCCAATAGAAAAGGTAAAGGAATTCAAATATTTGGGAGAGACAATTCAAGAAAATGGTTTAGAAAAATCTTCTATAGAGGAGAGGATATACAAAATGGAAAGAGCGTACGGTATAACTAAGAATACCTACAACAAATAGTGTGTATCCAAAGATCTTAAAATGAAGCACTACAACACAGTAGTGAAACCGGAATGTCTGTATGCCAGCGAATGTCTAGTATTGATTTACAATCTTGATGAATTACAAGTATTAGACAGAAAAATTATAAGGAAAATATAAGTTCCTCTAAAAATTTCAGATTTTTGGAAATTAAGAAGTAACAATGAAATGTATGACAACATAGAATTTCAGAAACAATAAGGAAAATAAGATTGATGTTTCTTGGACATATTTACAGAATGGATGACAATTGACTAACTAAACGAATTTTCAATTATCTTTGGGAAAAGAAAACAACCACTACCTGGATTCAAGAAGTCAAGATCTGGAAACGATCTAAGTGTTAAATTCCCACAATTGCCTTTAGACGAGAGAATGTCATTATTAATGTATACTACAGCACCTCGAGCAGAAGAATCTAGTAATAATGGATGTATACGACACGAAAATCATTAACAACAGGCATACATAAGAATCTTGAAATTCACTATTATTTACAAATTGGGGAAGATGACCTCGCAGTCATCCTTTGACCACTGTTGAAACTATTTCTTTTCTACATAATTTTCATGCATGTTTTAAAAATATTTTGTTAAGATAACAGATTCCTCGTCAGGTGTAGATTACCTCGCTGTTCCGCCCCCTCGAAACCTCAATAACTAACAGATTCCTCGTCTAAAGCAACATTAACTTTATATTCGCAATTTATTTGCTGCCATGTTGTTTTATCATTATTCGTTTGTTTAGGTAATGGCCAGCGATCATCGTTGTCGAATTGAAATGGAATCAATGATCGCCATGGCACCGGCGCAAATCGCAAAGCCGCAATTTTTTACATGCATTGATGAAGCAATGAAGATCACCAGCAAAACTATGCGTTCATATGGCCTACCATTCATCCGATTGCGATGAAACTTTGGTGAGGTGTTGTGTACACTCCTACAAAAGTTTCTGACTTAATAGAGCCATATTACAATATGTAACGTACGAGTAGATTCAACAAATGGGTGGCGGGTGGCAGTGCGCGAATCGTTTCTACAAATTCCCGATGCATTTATATATCATTCATTTCATTGCGATGACATTTTTGTGAGTTGTTGTGCACGCTCCCACGAATGTTTCTGAATTAGTAAATCCATTTTACAAAAGTTTAGAGTCAGTTAACAGGAATCGAAAAAAAAAGAGCAACGTTACAACACCATCACTTTATTTGTTTGGCATTGCAACGCATGCCGGGTACAGCTAGTACCTTTAATATATATTTACCTAATATGGAAAATATGTCAACTTTCTGTTTTAGAAAAATATTGTTAGGAGCGAATATTTATCAAAAACTAGTAACTCCACTAAACTTGGTTTGACATTTTAATGTAACCACTCATAATAACTTGGCATCAAAAGAGTTAATACGAGTATACCAGTTTGTAATCTACTGATTGATGTAAATGAGATCATTTCGATGCCGCAGGGAAAAGAGCAGAGGAATGAAAGCATATTTTGTAATATTTGGAAGACGATGATAACCGGCTAGATAAACCGTTTTTTCTTCTTTTTTTTTACACTTTATCCAAGCAATCATCGCCGTAAGCAAACGTAGCTTAACGTGGGCTGCTACTCTGCTGGTTTCGCGGTAGCAGGAATGAATTGTTAGTACTTACCGCTAAACAGAAGAAGAACGGAGACGAAGAAGAAAATGGCCATGCCTAATTTAGACATTGAAGCTCAGGCAATGAGTGACAGAAATTCATAACTCGCCAATAAATAGTCGCCCATGACAATAGACCTAAATACGACTATTACAATAGCAGATAGTGAATGGCACAAGCATGAGATAAAGTCAAGGTAAAATTTTGGGTGATAAACTGAACCATGACGTCATGTGCCCCAGGGAGTGGCTAGGTTCACGCAGAGAACGACACACACACACTAAAAACGAAACACTATCACTGGTTTATTCTCAGGCTATTTTGTTTTAGGACCAAAGCGTCATTCAGAAACAAGTGATTTCTTGTGTAGAAGACGATTTACAAGTTGAGGTATACTGTACATGACGCAATAATTACGTCCTAGGCTCTGTGAAAAAAAAAGTGAGGTTATGTTTGCTTCGCGTACTTCCAGTAGCTGTTGAGCCTGACGGGGAATGCGTGCTAGATGCGGACGTGCTAGTTGCGGACATTTCCTGCGCCACCCCTAACTACCCGTGCTAGTTGCTGCCAATCAGCGGCCGGAATATGAAATAATAGTTCTTACAGATTGACTTCATAGACTGTTTCATTGCCTTTACGCCCGTCTGGAAAAAGAGCTTCATGCTATCTCTGTTATTCTAAGGATGAACATTATGAGAATGTAGTGGTTAAAATGATTGTCTACCACCTCGGAGTAACGGATTCGATTCCCCGCTCTGCCAGGAAATTTTATTTGTTATATACCTTGTTAAAATTACTATTGTTGTAAACCTTCCCTCACTCTTTTTATCACTGGTGGTATTTTTAGCCTACTTTTCACATTTTGCAAAAATGAGAAAAAAAAGTAGACTTATGAGATCGGGCAAATGTGTATCTGTCTGCCTGTCTGTCTTTCTGTCTGCCTGTGTGTGTCCCCCCCCCCTATCAACTCCTAAACGACCGGAGAAATAGATACAAAATTTGGTAGGAGTAAAGATCTATACGTGAATATCTCACGGCGATATTTTAAAATGATGTCAGTGCTACCAACTGCTGAAAAATCGCAATTGAAATTTGAGTTCCATGTTGGATATCTTGGAAGGTATGAATGGGAGCTATTTCAAAATTGGCACACGGATAGATAATAATATTGCAGTTTAATTTCCAGGAGGCCATGCATGGCAGTGTTGCCAAAATTATTATAAGCCTGCTGATAGGTCCAAATTTTAAATGCATATAACTTCTACACTATCAATTGGATTTCAACCAAATTTCGTATGTGCTATATGTACATAAACAGATATGACTGAGCATATTCTTAAGAGCCACCAGGGCTGCCAACTGTTAATAAATGCTCTCATTTTTAAAAATCCAAATACCCATATATCAGAAAGTATGCAAGCCGACAGCTTTAAACTATGCACACGTATAGTATCTGATATTCTATATTAATTTGGAGTAACGTATATACGTCAGTGCTACCAACATGATTCTAAGCCTGCTGAGATGTCCAACTTTAAATACATGTAACTTCTATACTATCATTTGGATTTCAATCAAATTCCGTGTGTGCTATGAGTACCATAACAGATATGACTATGCGTATTCTTAAGAGCAACCAGGGCTGCCAACTGGTAATAAATACTGTCTCTATTTTTTTATCCTAATATCAATATATCAGAAAGAATGCAGCTCTAAACTTTGCACACGTATAGTACCTGGCATTCTAGATTAATTTGGAATAACTAATATAGGCCTACGCCAGTGCTGCCAACATGATTCTAAGCCTGCTGATAGGTCCAATTTTAAAATGCATGTAACTTCTATACTAACTAATGGATTTCATTCAAAATTGACACAACAATAGATCATATTATTTCAGATTATTTCTGACCAATACATGTATGTCATTGTTGCCAACATGATTTTACGCGCGCTGTTAGATCCAATGTTTAACTGCATTTAACGTCCATGCTATCCATTGGACTTCAACCAAATTTTGTATTCTGTAGGAGATGGAACTAAGAATATATTCAGTCACCAGGGCTGCCTACTGTAGTTCTCTATTAGGCTACATTATGCCAGGTATAGAGTATTTCGAACTAATTAGAACTTTCGATATTACCAACTTAATTTCGACATTATTCTAGATAGATCCTTATAGATTAATCATTGGCATGATTCTTTAATTTGAAGAAAAGTAGGCTCTTTAGTTCGTTACGGAACTTCTTGTTTAATGTATCTTACATTCCTAAACACACATCCAGTGGAAGCGGTTTCTGCCAAGTAGTTGGTAGCATGCCGAGCTTCTACAGTATGTCCAAGATCGCGGGTTCATACACGGTTGAAGTCGTTGGATTTTTAAGAGCGTTAAAATCCCTCAGTATGCCTTCCTTCGGAGAAGAAGCAAAACCGGCGGGCCTATGACATAGATTTATGCCATCTAAAAGAACCTACCACTAACTACAATTGTGTGAAGCTAAATGTGTAGGTTAGATTTCATTAACACTCTATTAATTCCAACGTTCGTTACCAGGTGCCGGTTGTGGTGGCATCTAGTAGCCCAGTTCACGGCTAGGTGTCGTTGACGGTAGCATTTGGGAGCAAAAGTAGGAACTATTTGAAATTGATCGTCTGCAGTCCATACCTGAATTACAGATAACACATACTAATACAGCCATCACAATTAACACCGGTTATCTGACAGATTCTACACACACCCAAATTACATGTGGCTACATGGGGCTACATGACTGCGTTGTCGCAGTCCCTAAACTGAGGAACCAACCAAGAATGAATTCCATTACTGCACGATGTTGTACTTTATAAAACAGACGAGCAACTGGCATGAGCCTTAAATTTACATTTAACCTCCCAGGAATCCCCAAGGAATAACCCCGGCGCCTGGCTTCCCGATCCTTGTCCGCAACTAGCACCATCTCATCATGACCCTCATACCATATCCGCAACTAGTTCGTTCGCAAATCGCACGACTCCCTGAAGGGTACCGTTCGGTACTGCGCTTGAACGTCAAAGTGCTGTCAATATCTCGATGGTGTGACGCTCTTTCAGAAATGTAATTCTATCTACTGCCTTGAAATAACTTAAGATAATGACAAAGCCTCGACGTTCAAGATTTGATAAAACCCCGGCCTTGCTCAGTGTTGTTGGGTTGATACATAAATTCGTTGCGTTTAGTTCCTCATGGTAGCACGGCGTGGTTGTTTATCTCTTGTTTAACTCTAAGGTTAACCTTGACTGAATGTTTGAGGAATACGATTTTTGTTTCGTTGTTTTTTTGTTTCCTTAGCCTATTTTCATTAATAACAAGTAGTTCCGTAAAGAATTATAACGCCCATTTTCATATATCTAACTTATTATGTTTATTGCCACTATCAACGTACAAAATTTCAGTTTAATTTCAGTAATAGATCCGTAGTTATTGAGAAATGTTTAAATATTTCGGATAGTCACCATTTGGATTTTATATATAGGCCTTAGAGTTGTGTACCTTTAGGTCTACATGGAGATTATTGTATAGGTGTATTATTCTAACTTCAATCGCATGATTAGCAACAAGAAATAAAAACGAGATTTTAAAATTTCGCTCAGCCACCATCTTGCCGTTATGAAAATCATTGAAATGAATTAGATGCCAGTGGATTAAAATTTATATAAGCATATACGGTACCGCACCATGTTTCACTGCGCTCGGATGGTTAAATCGCGAGAAACGTCCATTTGAATATTTAAATTTCGCGTCGCCGCCACGTTGGATTTGTGCTCACCAGGTTATTGAACGTCCCATACTTGGACACAAAATTCTAGTTTGATTGCTGTCATACATTAATAGACATTGAGAATCGTCTAAATATTTCGGAAGATCGCCAAGTAGGATTTTAATATATGTAGGCCATAGAGTTATGTTCTATTAGATGAGGATTATTGTGAAGGCTCATTATTCAAACGTTGACTTCGATCGCATGATTAGGACACAAGAAATAGAAACTTAATTTTAAAACTTTGCCATCCTAAGGTTTTGTAAACAATTGAACTAATTTAGATATCAGTGCATTGTAATTTGTATAGCCACTTGCTGTACCAAGTTTCACTGCTTTTGGATGATTAAATCGCGAGAAAAGCCTATTTAAATGCTTCAAATTCGCTTGGCCTCCATGTTCGTTTTGTAGATAACAGGTGTTTGAAAGTCACATACGTGAACTTCTAGTAGTGCCCTTTATCACCGTACAAAATTTCAGGGTGATATCATTAATAGTCTCGGAGATATACTGTTGAATGCCGCCATATTGGATTGGTGATACGTAATAAAATTTGAAGGGCACGGTCGGGGTCAGCCAAAATATGACCTTATTGATTTTCATTGAAATTGCTCCACCCGTTAAGAAGTTATTTCATGGGGGGGGACAGACACACACACGGACAAGAGGTGATCTCATAAGCCTATTTTTTCATCAATGAAAATAGGATAAAAATGCGTATATGTTTAAAGTGGTGGCTGGTGGTTCAAAATGTTGGTGATTCACAAAATGATCATGTAGATTACCGACAATTGTGATCACTGATATAACGCTATTCAAAAATCACTAAAATACCGTACCCAAAAGATAGAAAATAGAGAAAATATTTAACATTTTGCTTATACAGTACTATTCGTACTCTTCTACATGAATATTATGCCAATCACTTATTTCATATGCTAAGACAGACACACATTCTGATTCTTTAACTTCTTGCGCAATTTCCTCACGGCAAACTTCAAGCATGCACTGTAGAATTTCATTTTGAATTTTTTTTGAGGTGCACTTAATACAGTCACTTTTTCCAGATGAGTTTCATAACAGTGTGTAATTCTGCACTAAAATTGATTAGTCCACGAAAAACTCCCGGATTGCTTGATCTCTGATTGCAGAATAACAAAATCTAATGCAATTAAATTAAATGTTCAAAACATTTCTATTTTGAGCTACCTTTTGATTGTGAGTTTCTATTACTCTTCGGTATCCTGTGTCCATCTGATGTACTATATTAACATTGGCAAACTTGAAGAAGGTCAAGGCTTTCTGCATATGTAATTTCGATGACGCATGCCTTTCAGCTCGGTCATGAAGATGCTGCAGATCACTCACACCATTCTTTGTCCATGAACCAACATCCCCAAGCAAAATACATGGGAAGCAAACAAGACGTTGGTCACTTCACAGCCACACATCCAGTCATTTTATCCTACACAACTTGCCAGCCAACTATGAGGCACATCACGCCTCCATATAAGAAAATAATCAATAATGGCCCAGAATTTTGGTTGTAGCGCAAATTTGCTACCATGGTAAGGAGCCGCCCTTGAACCATATTGATCTGGTAATAGTAAATACGCAATGCCTATTGGTAAATTATTTTATTTTATGGCATTGTCAATACTGAGCCCGTCAGAGAAGATTGCCGGGAAACCACCAAATCGTAGATGGCATTCCAGACAAGCTCATCCTTCGAACCCACAACCTGAGAGGCTCGGATGCACTTCTTTAGGGCTAGCACCGTCACGAGAATCAAGCACTCAAAGGATTAGTTCCCAACACGGAGTAGAAATGTCAAAGACACCAAAAGAAGTACACCCCAAACACATAAAGCTAATAAATAACAAATCCAGGCTTATGTACAATTCATGGAAACATTTATTTTCTATCATCAAACCCCTATCCTACTTCGGGGGGTTTAAAATCAGCTAGTCCTCAAAGCTAATAAACAGACATAACAAATGAATAATATGCCCTAACTGAAAGTAAGTTAACCCTCGCGAAAGTCCTCCTAATTACAGGGAAAATAATCAACAACAACAACAACAACAACGCTTGAAATGTGGCACGTAACGGATCCCTACGTAACTACAAACCAGAAAAATAGTGAATTTACATTTAACATAAAAGCAACGCAAGGCCTAAGTTATGATGGTACCACTTCCGTTTTTACAGTTACATTTACTCATCTAGCTAAATCCTGACATTAATGAAAATTACGGCGAGTTGCGTCCATAAGCAAAATTAGTGAAAAGCTATGACAACAACCATGTCTGATCATTGAAAAGAACATTAACTAATACAACATCAAAATATAATACAACGAGTTATAGGAACACACAGGGATATCACACATAAATAATAATTATAGACACTACAATTTCATTGTTATTATCCAAAAACCCTCCTTACACAAATCAAAGAGCTGTTGGCCCGCAATTGTCATCTACAGCCTGTAATTATGTTGGTGAAAGCGTAGTTACAACTACGTCTGACATCACTTCAAGCCTGCGGTCAACCAGTTACTAACTCGTTGATCTCCCATGATTTTCGTCGGTCATAAAAATGTGTCAGCTCTATCTAAGTCATTTCTCAGCAGAAATGCGATGATCCATGTGTCAGTCAGCATGTAAAAATATGGGCACAAATTTAGATGAGCATTACGTTATTTAGCAATCATTTATAAACGTCGTTTTAGAATAATTCGATTCATGATTCAATTCCAGGTTAGTTTGTAGGTTTAAATCCCTAATATGGTTTAATGTTGTTCTGACTTGACTCAAATGGCACTGGTTATTCATAAAGACTGTAGTTCCCCTCAGAGATCCTTACAATGCATGACTCTAATAGTCACCATAACTTCATGAGCTAATAATCGGCTCGAATACAATAACACACAAAATGCGGCATGACATAGCTCGCAAACTTCATCAGTACAGTTGGCAACAAAGGCTCGCTTCTGTCTGGCATAATAATCGTTGCGGACATTCATCCAGCAACAGTGCACTAACACGGCACTAACATACATAAATGGTTAATTTATACAGTGTCAGCTTTGGTCAACATTACAAAGAAATAGTATGAACCTTTAATCATGTTTGTGGAATCATAAACATTCAATAAGTATTCGCCCGGAAATGGCAATCTCAATCTCGTGACGTTGCATCACTTGTAAACAAACTGTAAGCTATCAGCTGGGACCAACATAAGAACGGCATTCCTATCATAGTTCAATGGCATTCCACTTGAATATGACGTCACATCACGTCGAAAGAATTCATCAATAGTCTAACTGTCTGTCTCGCACAGAATTTTGGGTAGCCCCAATCTAGTAATACTTGTCGACCATGGCGAATGTCAGCACTGAGCATCGCTTATAAGTTACATTCACTGCGTGTAGAAGGAGGCTTGCATGTTAGCAAAACAATGAAATCAATTACACAGGGTTTCCACTTACTCAAGTCCTATCTTGTGGTCCCGATATTATCAAACAGTAGTTATCATATCCCACTACTGTGTTTCTACACGTATTTCACTGATTACAAAAATATAAAATGTACAAAGTGTCAAACAAGCGGGCAGCGCAGAGAATACCACTCTCCCTGATGGCTTTGCTCCGAAGATATGTCACTCCCTGACTATTTACATTCTTCTCTTCACATATAACTGTGTATGTCCTTACTCGGCACAAAATAAAGCAAACATGTGACAGCAAGTAACACTCCTGGCTATTCTAACTGATACAAAGATGTGTACTGGGTTCGATGAAGGTCCTAACACATTACATCGTACACATTAATTCAATTCCTACTCGGAATGTAGTGGTCTCAGAACTCCACAATAATGGTTTAACTTAACCTATTTATAAGGGCGGTAGCGAAATTTCCAAACTACCAACTGATACGACTAACACATGTGGTATAACAAAACTAAATATTCATAAAAACAGGGTGTCCCCTAAGTATCATTCAGACATTATTCGTCCAACAGAATCACAGCTATTGCTGGCAAAAATGTGGCTCCTCAAGCTCTGCCATATTAATGGATTGCATTCCTGACGATTTGTTCGCTCTCACACCCGATTTAAATGAATGGTTGAGAAGGATGGTCTTTAAAGTTTGATTATACCTTGTTATATATATTGTATAAATTACCATACGATTAAATATATAAACTATACAATCGTTGGTGCACATGGCATTACACTTGCCAACTAGGTGTCTAACTCTCTGTTGACCATTCAAATAACTGACATAAGACTGATTATTACGACTAAGTATACAGATGTCTACCTATATGGTTGTTATCGGAGTACGGTTTTCTACATGACTAAAAAAATAATCCATTGCGAACAAGGCCCGTTACAGAAATGACATTACAGATAACTCACTGTGGAATACCGTCCTATCACCTCATTTTCCAGATAACATGAGGGGTAATTTCGACTCCTCATGGCAGGAGGGAATATCAAATATCCAGGGCATCCTGGTCCTTGCCCTTTTTCCTCTTCTTCTCCTGGCATCTCCTGGTATCTCCTGGTTCCAAAGTGGTCTCCAAAAATCAACCATCACTGCTGGATCCTCGTTTAACTGGTTCGTCATCATCGGCTGAATTTCTTCTTCGACGTCTCCTCCATCATGGGTGTTTATGCTAATACATGCATGTCATGTACGGGGTAGAAGATAGCGTACACGTGGTCGATCTTTGAATGCACGTTGTTCGATAAAATATACAAATATAAAAATTAACGTTGCACAGATTTTATGATTATCACTGTGGTTACAAGATTCAACACTGCTTCTAGTATTGCAGATTCATTCAAAATTGACTTATTCACATCTGCCATAGGCTTTACATTGATACACGTGCTGTACTTTGCACACAGATTCTATTACTTTCATAAAACACAATCACGCAAATATCGGTGCGATCATTTGGTGAAATTCACCCACAAACTGTTAATAATGCTGTAATTTATGCACTGGCACAATAGTTATCATTAAGCAATTATACGATTTTCCACGACCTCGTGGTCTGATGTCGATTTTCGGCAGCGTGGTGTAGTAATATATCACCCACGTGGTCGATGAAAAGTTCACAGAATTATTAATTTTCACAAACTGCGCCGTAAGTAATGTTTCACTCGCCTTAATCGGCATATCTGCAGTAATATTTTAAATAAACTGTCGATGCACAGCTTCGATGGCCTAAGATAAACTTGGCACTGATAATGCGTGTTTTCTAGTACACACGTGGTCTTCGTCTGAATCGACGGACTTGGAAAAAGCACGTCCACCCTGAGTCGATTCAATAAACGGTGTGTCTACATTAATACGTTTACTGTATTTTCGTAGCACAGGCTCGATGGCTTAAAATAAACTCACAGCACTAATAATTGTGTTTTTTGCACAAAACGTGGTATTCGTGTGAATAGACAGACTTGGAAAAATCACGTCCAACCAGAGTGGATTCAATAAACGGTGTGTCTTCCACACGGAACTTGGTTCATGCTCCAAGGAAGTTCCGGAGTCGTGTAGCGACTAAATAAATCCACTTGCATATCTGCGGTGAAAATATCTTACCAAATTGGTTAAAAATCATACTTAAAATCACAGGCATGTGATAAATAAAGCAGAATTGTTTGTAATAAATTCCTGGGATGTCTAGATTATAGATAAACGGTAAAATTTATCCAGGAATAATTTAGACGTAGCTCTCCAGAGTCAAAAGAATGCTCGAAGCTTATACATGCTTCCGGATGCGTTCTATATGCGATGCTTGTACAATTCATGGACAATGTCTTGGAATTTAAAAAATATCGCCAGCTTGAGCACATACGGGCTCAATACTAAAAATTGTGTTTATTAAATGACGTACATGTTTCAGTATACAATGATACCTGCTTCAGCCTCAGACTATATGAACTAGATTATCATTTAATAAAATGGATATCCTTACAATGAATTTTAAATTTAAAAAATCCAAATTCTAAAATTTAAAATAAATCGAACACTTAGAAGTTGTAGCATCTATACGGAGTCATTGGAGTTGCGATAGACTGTGGTGAAATTATTAACGTCGATAAAGTGTATTGAAATTTCTACGTTCGACATCTGCCAAAGTCAAAACATTATTTGCTGTCTTATTCTCGTTGTAGTTGTTCGAATAGCTTCAAATAAATATTTTATTTACTTCACAAGGGACTTAATCATTCCGTGTTGTTCTATGAACGATTTCTTGTATTAGAAGTTAAATTCGAACTAATGCTATGCTCTCTTGTGTCCAGCAGGTTATATTAGCATTAGAGTTGAAATGAATGGTATTGTTCAAGCGCCAATTGCATCTTGCGAATCACCTGTTATTGGTGACATTACAATGTACAGCGTGGACTTACAAAATGCACATGTTGGATGTATTATTAAGGTGTAACTGCTAAACTTTCGAGTGCTTTATTTTTGAGGTTCTCTTAATTCAATACCAACGTGCTGATCACAGTACAGGGTCCATATGAGTTGGTTTTATTTTTGCCATGAATATATTTCGAAAATAAAGCACTCATAAGTTTACCAGTTACATCTTAATGATAGAGACAATTAAAATAAACTCATCTATGCAACTTTCAATAACTTGACGAGTATAAAACCAGCATGACGGCCACGCGAATTTTAATATTTAAATGGGCATTTTTCGCGACTTAAACATCCATGTGCGATGAAACTTAGCACCTTAAATCTTTACACATATCTCATACACTGATGTATAATTTAATTCTCCTTTAAGTGAAATTCAAGATGGCAGCCGTGCGAAATTTAAAAATCACGCTTCAATTTTTTAGTCCTATTCAACCGATTGATTTGGAAGTATTTATCATGAACTATCATAATAATATTCATTTGTTGGTATATGCAATAGGCTACATATAAAATAATCGAACTCCCTTGCGAAATATTTCATTAGTTCTCAATAACTTCATAAACTGCCACAGCAATCAAACTGAAAATTTCCATGGTGATAGAATCCCGGTAATTGCGTACATACATTTAACTTTCTAGAAATTAATAAACACGAAAACAATATGGTGGCCATGCGATATTCAAATATTAAATTTATTTTTTCTTCTCTGTCTAAACGTATTCAAGCGATCGATGAGAAGCCTCGCATAATGGACCATTACAATAATAATAACAATAATAATAATAATGTAATGTTATTAATTTAAACTTGCCTTACGTTAGTTATGAAAGTTGTACATTTACATTTTCTTAAAATCAACAGTTGTGTCTCCTTACAGAAAGTTGCCATCTCCCAGAAGAAAGTATAATTAAAAGGGGGGAGGTACACCATTCGCTAGTGTAAATTTATGAATTTTCAATATTTTATTTTTCTGAAGCCCTATGATTTAGAAAAATGAAAATTTACAGGTTTAGTATTTATAACTTACATACTGTTAAAACATTATAAAATTTTAAAAATTTGTGCAGTCACGCAGCGTTTACACAATAACTACCCCAATTTTGTAATTATTTGAATATTTTTTTTCTTGCGTTGCTTGTAAGACCCAAGGCTACAACATACACTAGAATCTTAGACATCGCATAGGAAACAATATTTATTTTCGATTATTTAAATAAGTTGAGGAAAAATTTGAATATTTATTTTGAAAGAAAAAAAAAATAAATGTAATGGAACATGTTATGTGAAAGATCCTAGTGCATGTTGTTGGCATGAATAAACTTCACACTCATGCAAAATAGTATTGCAGTAGGTAAAAAAAATAAGAGAGTTATGGTGAAAACGCTGTGTAAAAAATGAAAGTTGAGAAAATGCATGATGAACATACCAAAGGGTTGTATGTCCATTAAAACTTCCCTGCTTCATACACAGGGCCCTCTTTCTGCATCAGTTTGGCCTCCTCTTCCAACCTCAGTCTCTTTTTGCATTTCCTTGCTTCTTTTGTAGTCTCCAGAAACCTTTTATTTGCCGAAAGTATGCGTTTCTCATCTTCATCTTGCAGGAACTGGGAGCAGTATGTTCCCACCACAAGCCCTAACTGCTGCAACACTTTTATTCTAGTCCTCATTCCATCATTAAAAGTCATGGTAGCATCATTAACACCAATCTGAACAGTTCTTCTTCCAGAAAACATTGTTTTAGGGCATATCTTCCAGATTTTAGAGTTCAATGACTCATTATTATTCTGAGTGTGGCCACCAACACATCTTATCAACAGTTCGGTTTTCACAAGATTCTTGAAAACAGGTTTGATTGTCTCCATACTGGCAGGGGCTAGATTATTTTTGTGCTTATACTTTTCTGCATTGCCTTGTACAACAGCCTGCTGGTAAAGACACCAAGAGTCTAGACCTTTTGGACAAAAGTAATGCTGCGGGTGAACATCTGTGGAAGCCTTGTGGTACCATATGGCCCAAATGGCTGTTCTCATATTATCTACAGATAAGCTATTAGCTCTAATGGCATTCCCATAATAGACAGTGAGGGTATTTATCACAGCATCAGTCAGTCTGTTTTTGCCACCGAATGGCTTCCCATCGCTTAACTTTTTCCCTCTCATATTCTCCTTCACTTTTCTCAACTGAGACCCCATCCTTTTCTGGACATGGCCAACACATTCCTTTTTCACTATATTAATATCTGTCCCATATGGCTGGTCGTCAGAAACAGACTTGTAGCTCTTGGTATCTCCATCCCCAATATAATTGACATACCGTAAATTGTGACTGGCTACACTTCGGCTGAAAATCATTTTCATCCCCTCCACCTCCATGCTGCCTGCACTTCCTTTGTGGTTGATGTCACAGACCTCTTCATGTACCTCCCACCACTCTTGATAAGTTAGGGTGCCAGTCTTGCCTTTCCACTGATCACTTCCTTTGCAAGATGATGACAGAACCTCTATATCTATCACTTTTCCAGTTTTTGCACCTATAACAGTGCAAACACCATGTAGTGAACTGTGACCCCTCATTAACCATGTGCCATCACAGCTTACAGACACATCCCTACTGCCTGTAAGACTTGCTTCCCCTTCAGCAGCCTTACTTAGAGATTCTTTAGCTACTTGGTTGATGGCAGACAGAATCCGCTGGTACACCAGCGATTAAGTGGACTTCTTTATAGGTGGTGGTAAATTCATTAGGCCACAAAACATACCTAATCCTGCTAAACCTTGCCCTAAACACCTCATAGCATATATTACACGCCTGTTTATGGAGTAAACATGGTTGTTTGTTCCTAATTTATGGCAGCTGTCAAAGGAACCAATTACACCACATTTCTGGCACACTATTGTTACATTACAACCTAAACCTACTATTGTATGTATACTGAGTTTCACATTTCCCCCACATACACACCGAAGGTACTTTTCCAACTGTTCGAACATAATATTTACGTTGAAAATAATATTTACCTCATCAAAACCACTACTGCTATTGCCACAGTCTTTGGGAAGCTTCATGGCTGAGGTACTTTTAAGGTTAGATGAATCATGGTTGATAGCATTTGCAGTTGTTTGCCTATTTCCACGGAAATTCACTTTCTTAGGCCTATATACTGCTTTCCGTTTACCCATTTCGAAGTTATGAACACAGCCACTTGCAAAAACTGTACTGAAATACAGGTGAACAATTTTTTTCTTTCTCACAAGTTAACATGTGCTCCGTTACCGCGGAAACTAAGTTATATTGGTAAACAAAAGCATCACGTGACTTCCTGTTCCTGAGATACATAGAGAAATGTACTACGGAGCATGCCTGAGAGAGATATACTAGCACCAGTCTTCAATAGGAGGGAAGTAATACAATCCAAGGCGGCGCTGACACGTGGGCGTGACAGTGCTTCAGATCAGCTGACACCTATTTATACTTTACTGGGTCGAGGACCTGAATTGGAAACAGAGCACTATTTATTAGTTGCTCCTATTCGTTTAAAACCACGGTGGTTCAAGAAAAAGAAACAAAGAACACAGGAAAACGAAACTTTATATAAGGTTAACCTTTTAAATGATCCCAGTATAAAATGGCTATACCAAAACAGGCTTGATAATCACATTCAGATGATTCCACTTTCTGACGATGTGGAAGACGAGTGGTCAAATTTGAGTTCAGCTCTAAAACAGTCAGCATTTGAAAGTTTGGGAGAAAAAAGAAGATGGCAAAAGAAAAAGGGCTTAAGAATTTGGGACGAAGAAATTAAAAAAGTAATCTCCGAAAAAACAAATTCATATAAAAAGTTTCTGTCAACTGGTAAATTAGAAGATAAAATTGAATACCATCATGAGAGAGCAATAGAAAAAAGAGAAGTTCGAAAGAAACACAGGGAAAGTTGGGAAAACTTTGTCTCGTACCTGGAGACTGACATAACAAGACCACAACCACAAACCTATAAAATTTTGAAAAAACTAAATAGGGAAGTAAGAGAAGATGTAAAAATTAATGCAATATCTCACAAAGAATGGCTTGAGTATTTTCAGAGCCTTTGGTCGAGTCCAAATATTGAACAACTTGTTTTACAAGCATCTAACAACAAGTCATCGGAAAATATTACACTCGAAGAATTAGAACAGGTCTTGAGGAAACTTCGAAATGGGAAAACACCTGGAGAAGATTCGATAAATGCAGAAATGTTGAAATATTCAGGCGATGCCTTCAAGAAAAGATTTCTCAGATTATTGAATTTAATCTGGATGGGTAACAGGCCTCCAGAAGATTGGCAAAAGGCAATAGTAGTTCCTCTTCATAAGAAGGGAAATATGAAAGTTTTGGAAAATTATAGAGGAATAAGTATACTTAACTCTGGATACAAAATTTTTGCAAACATTGTTAAAGAAAAATTACTGAAACATTACTCTGAGTTAATAGGGAATGAACAACATGGGTTTAGAAAAGGTCGCACATGTGCAGATGCCAACTTCACCTTAAAAATTTTGATCGAAAAACGCAGGGAGTTCAATTTGGAAACACACATATCATTTGTTGATTTTAAGAAAGCCTTTGATTTTAGTTGACAGAAACAGACTTATTGACATATTGGCCAGAGATGGTGTCCCCCAACAGTTAATTGATAACATTTCCAACATGTATAGTGGTACTCTTATTTCAGTAAGGTTAAGTAATCATAAATCCGAGTGGAAGCCAATCAGCAGAGGGGTAAGACAAGGCTGTGGACTCTCTCCATTGCTATTCATAATCTACATGAATGCTATAATAAAGGAATGGAGGTGTGAAAGACATGGTTCAATACCTATCAGCAGGCATCTAAAAAATTTAGATGCTATACTATTTGCTGATGATGTTGCATTGGTAGCAGCATCTGAAGATGATCTGCAGTGGTCAGTTTTCAACCTCCAGAAAGTAGCATCAAAATTCAGCATGTGCATTTCTACTGAAAAGACTAAAGTAATGGCCTTTAAGGGTAAGGACCCTATCCCCAGTAACATTTGTCTGGATGGTAAAATTTTAGAAAGAGTTAACGAATTCAAGTATTTAGGATATCATTTATCTTTTCAAGAAGAACGAGACATAACTGCAAAAATAACTAATTATACCAGAACAACAGGAATCATTAATCATGTCATGAAGCCATCTCTTGTCCAAAGGCACACACGCTTGCGTTTGTATAACACATTAGCCAGACCAACCCTATGCTATGGCAGCGAGGCATGGACAATAAGATGTCAGGACATCTCCAGACTCACAGCACGCGAAATGACCTTTATGCGCCGAACAGCAGGCTATACTAAATGGGATCATAAGAGAAACGAGGATGTGCTGAAGGAACTAAAAGTGAAACCAATAACTGCATACATTTGTGACTACCAAGAGAACTGGAAGCATCATGTCCAAATGATGGAACCTGGAAGATTTCCAACGGAGATCCTTCGCTACCAGCCACGGGGAAATAGATCGATAGGACGTCCGATGAAGAGATGGAGGGAAAGTGCAAGACCGTAACGGGACATTAGGCCCAATACTTGGAAGGAAGATGATGATGATGACGTTATATCTCCGAAACTATTAAAGATTTCTTAAAAATTATTTCACTATTGGAAAGAGCAAAGTCTATTAATCATTTTAGGATCTGAAAAAAAATGCAATTTTTTGACCTTAAAATGTGTACCTCTCCCCTTCCGTTTCTGAGAGTTATAATTTTGTACTTTATAGCGTGTAATTTTTCGTTGTAGTGATGGTGGTTTATTGTTGTGAGGGGAGAAAACCGAGGCCATAAGCCCCAATTTTTTAAAGTGGGTATTGTGTAGTTTATGCGTATACTGTATTTATTTCTGAAAAAGAACACATTCTGCTGCTGTTATATTAAAACGCTCTGTATGTTAATAAACCAGTACCATGAACTGGTACACAATTCTTTAGTGATATATTCATGTATTGTACATAAGCCTCATCGTGTGTGTTTGGAAACATATTTTCCAGTAATGACGGTGTGTTGGTGTGACTTTTCGCATGTAACAATGAAAGGTTTAATGTAAGACTAGTGCCGTAGGAAGACCATTACGCAGTTTTAAAATATTTATGTATTTATTTATTGCCACAACAGGGCAGTGCCCCATTTACAGTACCAAACAATTGTTTACACACAGATAATACCTGAAAAAAAAACACATTAAAATACAGAATGAAAAACATTACAATACAAAATCAACATTAAAAAATAAACAAACAAAAAAGAAATTGTTAACAAGAAATATACGCAAGTTCTAGTCGCAATATTAGTAAATGACGCATGATTTTTAATATTTGGTCACTTAATGTAAAACTAAATACATATTTTTAGGTTCTAATAGCCTACAATAGCAATGAAAGATGTAAGGTTGGCATTAATGATTAGAATTAGTAATTAGTAGGTATAATAAAGTGAAACCTTTATAATATCTTTGTAATATTGAATCATTTGACAGCTAATACTAAGTGTAATTTTCTTCTATAATTTTGCAAGGACATTCCATAATCCAAATTGTTGTCAGCTGAGAGTCGTTGTAAGTATAGCACATATTCAATATAGCCTAGGTGAATTTTTATGGAAGTCTGTATAAAACGTTTTTACTATTAGGCGTTCTCGTTTTCTGAGAATTTTTTTTCTCACGTTGAAATTTATTTGCCCTATTTCACTCGTGTCTGAGATACCATTCATCATTTTATACAAATATATCTGCTGAGCAATAAGCCTGCGTGTTGAAAGTTTAGTCATTTGGAATTCTGACAACAAGTTAGACTAAGGAATTCTACATCGGATGGCTGATACTGTGTACTTCTTGCAATATAGGAAGCGTAACAGTTTCTTTTGCAGTCTTGCTATGAGATTTATATGTGACTCATACATTGGGGACTGCCTACCGCAGTTTACTTCTCACATATGCATTGAAGAGCGTAATGATTGTCTTTGCATTTGTCGACTCCTTGGAATTTCTAAAAATAAAGCCCCGATTTCTTATGTTTCTCACCAGAAATGACCACAACGTTTGAATATCGAGTTTTGCGTTTGAAATTGTTGCTCTTTACCTTATCACTAGAGCTCTGCGCGGATAAACAAAACGTTATCCGCATCCGCCCCGCATCCGCACGACTGTTATCCGCATACTCCCCGCATCCGCCCAGCATCCGCTCGACTTTTTTTCCTCATTCCCACGTTGGTTATTCGAATCTAGTGACATTAAAATACAATTTTTAATTAGTTAAAGCATACATTACTAAAGTAACATATTTAGACATTTGAGGAAATCTTCGTTCCCTTAGGCTGTGTATGTCATTTGCTATGTTTAAAATGAATGTTATACAGCCCAAATTGTAATTCTTTCCTGTTAGGAGTGTCAATTGTGCTTAATGACATAATTTGATTGAGATTAGCTTAATCATCATCTTACATTTTTCATGAAAAAACATAATGGAAAATATATGTCATAATAAGCATATGGGTCCTAGTATTAAGCCAAAACAAGTTCTGTTTGTATTGTAAAATCTATCCGCGAATTTTCTCCCAACATTATCCGCAGCTGATCCGTTATCCGCACAACCATGCAAACTATATCCGCATGGAGAAAAATGTTATTCGTGTACCCAAAGCTATTTAGTCCATCATGTGAAGAACGTTAGAGTTAAAGTGGGAAGGTATCAGTAGCGCAGGCCGGTACGGCCCCGTATCTACTTCCTCAGCGCGCACCACTGACGATGCGATGCTCGCAAGTGAACCTTCTATAACACCCTAAAACAGGTGCTAAGTATAGGATTGGGTATTAATTCTACTTAAGTCCTTGCACCACATCTGAATCAGACCAGGCAGCTCATTACAATCCACAGAGCTGGTGGCTTAGTTGGTAGCATTTTGAGCTTCCATGCCCACGGTCGCGCGTTCAAACCCAACCGAAGTCATCGGTTTTTTTAACAGTGTTAAAAATCCCTCAGTATGCTTTCCTTCGGAGGGGAAGCAAAGTCGGCGGTCCCATATCATAGATTTATGGCATGAAAAAGAACCTTCCACTAACTACAATTGTGTGAAGCCAAAACTTGTAGGTTAGAATTGATAACACTCTATTATTTCCAACGTTCGACACAGGTGCTGACTGCGATACCATCTAGCAGCCAAGTCCGCAATCTAGGTGTCGTGGACGGTAGCATTTGTAAGTAAAACTAGGAACTACTTGAAATTACTTGAATTAAAACAGATAACACACACCAATACAGCAAAAAGGAAGCTTGTAGTTTAACGTGACCGTTAATCTTGAGATCATAAGCCACGGGACCTCCTTTTTACGTGGAATCCGAACCACAGGACATGGCATTTCACTTCGACACCAATACAGCCATCACAATTAAAAGCGGTTATCAGGCAGATTCTACACACACCGAAAGTACACGGGGCTACATGACCACGTTGTCGCAGCCCCTAAACTGAGGAACCAACCAACCAACAATCCACAGACCAGAATGGCGGCTTCGGTGGCGTAGTTGGTAGCATGCTGAGTTTCTATGCCCAAGATTGCGGGTTCAAACCCGGCCGAAGTCGTTGGATTTTTTAAGAGCGTTGAAAATCCCTCAGCATGCCTTCCTTCGGAGGGGAAGTGAAGCCGGCGGTCCCATGTCATAGATTTATGGCATGTTAAAGAACTTTCCTCTAATTACACCTGTTTAAAGCTAAATTAATTGTAGGTTAAGCATTTGACAAACGCTCTTAGGTTCTCACGTTCGTCGTCAGGAGCCGACTGCGGTGGCTAGCTGGTAACCAAGTTCTGAACTAGTAGTCGTTGACGATGGCGTTTGGCGGCAAAAGTAGGTACTACTTGATAATTGGTTGTCTGCAGCCCTGACTTGAATTAAAACAGATAACACACACTAATACAGCCATCACAATTAACACCGGTTATCAGACAGATTATACACACACCCAAAGCACACGGGGCTACATGACCACGTTGTCGCAGCCCCTAAACTGAGGAACCAACCAACCAACAATCCACAGACCAGAATTGAAATTTCTCGGTGGATCCCGCAATCGATTTCAAGACCTGACTTTTGGGACTGGAATTTCCTAACGTACCCCGAAACCACAGAAGGCGGTGTTCTGTAGATAAGCAGGTCAACAGGGGGCATTGCCGCAAAGATAATGCGGTGTATTACAATATTACCAGAGCTCGCACACGTAACTTACATGTACTGTACAATGTGCAATAAATGTCAGATGGGAATTCATTCTCCATTGGACAAAAACTGCCATCAGTACACAGTAAACAAATTGCAGATTTAGTTATTACAATAGCGGCATGTGCAGTTATTAAAAGAAAAAAGAAGAGGAGATCTAGAAGGTGGTGGACCAGACCTTGGGTAGCTAGAAGGGATGATGGAAGGGGTCTGTTATCTTTAGTTCAGAATGAACTGAGGTTAGAGGACACTGAATCATACAGGAATTTCTTAAGAATGAGTGAAGGTGATTTTGAAAAATTGCTCCAGCTTGTTGGACCAAGAATAGAAAGACAAGATACAAATATGAGGCAAGCTATTCCAGCGAAAATGAGACTGCAAGTTACACTGAGATTTCTTGCCACTGGTGAAACATATACAAACCTCATGTATTCAACAAGAATACCTTTTGGTACCCTGGCTCGTATAATCCCTGAAACATGTAGGGAAATATACAATGCATTAAAGGAAGATTATTTGCAGGTAAGACTGTATATTTATATTATATTTATTAAGTTACTTAATATTTATTTTTATGTATAATAATGAAATTTCATTTCATGGCATATTTTTACTCCATTTCTTCAATTCGAGCCTCTATTAGAATGTTCTGTAATTTTTGTGTGGTTAAAAGTTTCAGTCTCTTGTTTTTTATCTGTCGGAGTTCACTGGCAATGTAATTGCCAAATATTTCCTCGGAATCTGTCGCTGTTACCGAAGGTGCCATAGATGCCAATATCTGCGAAGCTTTGGCCAGTACTTGGTCCTCTGGAGAAACCCTCTTTCTTTTCCTGGTGGATGTACCTGAAAAGTGGAAAATCCCTCATATTGTAAAAATATCATTAAAGAAATCCTGCTTTCCTAAAAAAACATATTGTTTTAAATTAAATGCAGTAACTCCATTTTACTGGGTATATATAATGCTTTGTGCCTTCTTTCTGTGGGGGCTGGCTCGTCACTCTCCTTGTGCTAGGTCCCGGGGTGTCGGTGTCATCTGACTCCTGACCTAGGCCTACCAGTACCCCATCATCATCTAACATGTAATCATCCACTGACATTATGGCACCTCCTTCAAAATCCTGTAAGAAATGAATTTTTATTTCAGATTCCAGACACAAATGAGAAATGGAAAAATATTGCTCACGAATTTCAAGAAAAGTGGAACTTCCCAAACTGCATAGGAGCAATTGATGGAAAACATATTCAGTTTGCAGCTCCACGATCAAGTGGATCACATTACTACAATTACAAGGGCACAAAGAGTATTGTTTTATTAGCAGTGGTTGATGCAAACTATAAATTCATTTATGTGGATATTGGAACTAATGGCCGTGTGAGTGATGGGGGTTTTTCAGAAAAGTGATTTATTTTCAGCAATGCGTGATGGAATGCTGAACATACCACCTCCTCGTCAGCTCCCTGGTTGTGACAAGGAGTTTCCCTTTGTTTTTGTGGCTGATGACGCTTTTCCACTGTCCACTAACATAATGAAACCCTTTCCCAACAGAGGATTGACAATGGAGCACAAGATTTTCAATTACAGGTTGAGCAGGGCAAGGTGTGTTGTGGAAAATGCCTTTGGAATTATGGCTAATACATTTCGAGTTCTTTTAAGCAAAATAAACCTTTCAGTGGACAAGGTTGAAGCTATTGTTCAAGCCATCTGTGCTTTGCATAACTTTCTTGTGGAAGAAAATAAATCAGTTTTTCATGTCTCTCGCAGACCAAGAAAATACAAGTGAAGGCATACTCTTGCATGGAAACTGGAGAAATGATCATTCAATGGAAGGAATTGAGAGACAGAGGGGAAACAGAGCAGCTCAAGTACCTCTGAACATTAGAAATGAGTTTAAGGATTATTTCAGTGGAGTAGGACAAGTGAAGTGGCAAGAACGCTGTGTGAATAGCTACCGGTATTGAGGGCCAAACGAGCACTTTAGTTTTTAATTTCACTATTTTGTGTTTTGTTTCTCTTTTGTTAACAATAAGTATGATAATGTATGTAAGTAGGTATCGCTGGGACATTCTGTACCCAATAAATAAATAAATAAATTTAAAAGAAGAAGTATTAAATCCCAACTTGAATGAGCCTTAAATCAGCGTTCACTAGGCCTATAACTTCTAATGTTACTGTATTTTGAGAGGGGAGGTACACCTTTACATTCACTCAGAAAATACAAAAAACAAATGTTATTGCAATGGTTCTAGTTCACATTCTTAAGACACAAAAGATACATGTGAATACAAAATGTTATCAAAATATCTCAAATACTCTTCCTCCCAATGGTAAGTTTAACGCTCGTTCCCCAAACTTTATGTTTTTCTTTTGTTTTCCTTCATAACTCAAACAGTTTTTGAGATATTTTGATGAAATTTTGTATTCACATGTATCTCTTGTGTATTGAGAATGTGGACAAGAACCATTGCTGTAACATTTGTCTTTTGTATTTTCTGAGTAAACATACCTCACTAAAATGTCAAACGAAATCTACTCTTATAAAAAAAGGGGGGGGGGGGGGGAATATTATTTCAGAAGATAGGCAAAAGATGTTGTTCACATTTTTAACACAAGCATTATTACCATTCTAAAACAATAATCTTCCAATTTTTTAATTTTTTTTCCTTAATAACTAGGGAAAGTTAATTGCAAATATTCAAGTTGAAAAGGACAGTTCTAGGAGTGTGCAAACTTTTATATCAACAGAACAAAGGAATACCAAGGAAAACTACAGTATTTTAAATATCTGTGGTTTTTACACTTGTAAAGGTGTACCTCCCCCCTTGATGAACAGCAACTTATAGCATTGCAACATTCAGTATCAGTGATTTCGTTCTCATAAATAAGCAATATTTCAGAAAAGGTATTTTCACTTAGGCCTACGCATTACTTCTAAAAATTACTTATTACATTGTTTTTGTTGTTTGAGTCTTCAGTTTTTGACTGGTTTGATGCAGCACACCATGCCTCCCTGTCCTGAGCTAATCGTTTCATCTCTACATAGCTACCACACCCTAGGTCCGAGGCAATCTGTTTAACATATTCTAACCTTGGTCTACCCCTACAGTTCTTGCCTTGACCCTTCCATCCATAACTAAGCTTGCTATTCCTGGGTGTCTTAGTATGTGTCCTACCAACCTATCTCTTCTCTTCAATAGCAGCCGCCAGAAACATCTCTCCTCTCCCACTAGTCTTAATACCTCTTTGTTTGTAACCCATGCTGCTTCATTTTCATAGCTCTATTTTATTATGATGATCATTACAATGCATGTAATTTATTTCATTAAATAATAAATATGCTTCTACACTTACGATGACTGTAGATGCAGTAGATCCATCTTCACTGATCTGTGACATGTCAAGATTGTATTTGCTACCTCTTGGCATGATGTGGTCAGCAAGAAACAATAATCTTTCGTACCACATAAATGGTGGCCTGTATAAGTCTTCACAGCTCATTCCACTTTTGACTTTGTACATCTTATTTCTGAAATCATAATGTTAAACCATTAAAACACATACAGTACCTAGTTACTGCTGCTAGGCTAGACTGAACTTAAGATAGAACATAAACCATTAGGCCTAAAATAACTTATCACAGGCTGACCAGCCGAGTAGTAACTACAAGAAAGGAAGGAGTATTTCATACATTCAGATCGTGAAATAAAGTCAAGGGTGAATACTGCACTAACCTCTCGTTGCAGAATTGCGTACGCAGGCCATTGATCTTCGCCTTCACTTCCGAAGAATCAGTGTTTGGCCGGACTTCTCTCAGCGCACGTGCAATTTTGGCCTCCGCATCTCTCCTAGCGTTTCTGTTATGATACAGCGGAGACTTTACTGTATATAAACACACATGTTTCCTATATTCCTCGATTAAGGCTTCAACTGCTTCTTTCGACCAGCCGGACATGTTTGTTTACAAGATGGACTTCACAATCCACCACTAGATGGCAGTCCTTTACCGCATATGATGCTCTGATTGGCTATTGTATGAAATAATTTTACGAAAATAGGATTTGCTCTATTTGATAAAACATTTGATCAAATCAGGTGTTCCGTAACATTTGACCGTGAGCAACAGTCACTTCTTATTGTACAAGAAATAGTTCAATAAGTTTGGTGAATAATTTTACCGTGAGCAACGGGCATAACAAAGTTACGGTTACCTGCCATCTAGAATTGGGCTATATCTCCAAGGCCATTCCCATAAATTATAATTACATTACACTACACTACATTACATTATGCGAACCGGCCAAAACTAAGGACCTCGTAAATATCATTTCATTTCCCTCTCATAGTTCTTTCTTCCTTTCTCTTCCTCCACACTTCCTTCATTCTTTCAGAGTGTTGTGCCTTTCTCTCTGCTGTCCATCTTCCTTCCCTGCGTTCTTTCTTTTCTCCCACAAGAACCTTTATGTTGGAAAGTATTTCGCTGAATTGAGTTCTGTCTCGACAGTCGTCATCTGTAATTCCTAGCGCCCGGAGTTCTTCCTTCATCTGCTTGGTGTAACCCCCTTGGCTCTTCAGATTATATATTTTATCAAAAATTTGTTTATTTATTCTTGTTGGAGCCATTCTAACCATATGTCCATAGAAACTTAAACGTCTCTTCGTAATTGTTATTTCAGGGTCATCCACCCTTTCTTCTTCTTCTGCTTTCGATTCGGCCATCTAAGGACCACGTCATTTCAACTGCTTCTTGCTGCATCGAGCTTTAACATCCTCTCAGTACTTTCGCATTAGTTCTCGATGCTGTTGTTTCCTTTCTGCAGTCCACTTTTTGCCAGTTGGAAGCTTTGGCTTTTCTTGAAAACATCGGTGTGCTGTTAGTTTTTGTTTAAGTGTGGCACGTTCCCAAATATCGTTGCCTGTAATTCCCACTTCTTGTAAATCTTTGTCCACCTCAATGAACCAGGCTCCCTTGGTTTTCTTTTTGAGGAAGTAGGTGAAAATTCTATTTGTCAATCGTGCTGGGTTCATTCTTGTTAAATGGCAGTAAAAGGCAATTCACCGTTTCCTCATGGCATCAGTTAATTTTTCCACGTGGGTGTAAAGTTCGTGGTTGTGCCGTCTCCTATATTCCCCACTTTCTTTTACCGGACCCAAGATTTTTCTTATAATTTTTCTTTCTTTCACTTCCAGCTTCTCTGTTAGTCCCTTGCGATGCATTTCAAGGCACTCTGCAGCATACAAAGCCTCTGGACGGATGACTGTTTAGTAGTGTCTTAACTTGGCATTTGTTGATATGGATTTCTTGTTGTAAATAGCCTTTGTTAGATTATATGTCATTTCCATTTTCCTGATTCGTGACTCGAAAGCTGCCTTCTCGGAGAGATTGGGGTCTATCCACTCACCCAAATATTTGAACGCTTTCGTTTGCTTGATTTTCCCCTTTCCTACATCCAGCTCTTTTGGCGCTAGCTTGATATTAGTGATGAATTCTGTTTTTTCAAAGGAGATCTTAAGGCCCGTTTTTGCTGCTTGAATCTGGAGTTCATTAATTTTCGCTTCGGCTGCATCGAGGGAATCTGAAAAAATTGCGAGGTCATCTGCGAATGCTAGGCAGTCAACTATCAGGTTCTGTTTTTTGTAGCCCAATCTGACTCCATTTTCAAACTTGTTAATGTTCATTACTTTTCGCCACTGCCGGATGACTTTTTCGAGCACACAGTTGAAGAGCAAAGGAGATAGTCCATCTCCTTGTCTTACACCAGTCTTGATTTCGAAGGGCTCTGAAATTTCTCCCCTGAATTTCACTTTGGACGCAGTGTTGGTTAAGGTTTTCTGAAGGATTGGTCTTGTTTTGTTGTCCAGTCCCAGTTCTTTCAGTATTTCAAATAGGGTGGGTCGATCGATAGAGTCATAAGCCTTTTTGAAGTCAATGAAGGTCACTACAAACTGTTTGTTTCTAAGCTTCAGATATGAAAGGATAGATTTAGGGTTCAAAATCTGTTCGGCACATGATCGTCCCTTCCGAAATCCCCCTTGATATTCCCCTAATTGTGGATCCAACTGTTCCTCTGCTCTAGTTTGAAGGGCTTTTGAAAGGATTTTGTATGTTATTGCAAGGATGGAGATGCCGCGGTAATTGCTCACATTCGTTCTATCACCTTTTTTTGTGAAGAGGGTGAAGCAGAGCTGATGTCCAATCAATAGGGAGTTCCTCCTTTTTCCATATCTCACTAATTATTTCTGTTAGTTTATCGATAGCTACGTCGCGATTATTGAATCCTCCCCTGGTGCCTTATTGTTTTAAGTGACTGAATGATCTGCATAATTTCTTCTTTGGTTGGTGGTGTAGAGTCCGGGTTTGTATTTGGATTGTCTTCAAATGAGAATGAGGATCCTGGGCTTTCACAGTTAAGGAGAGACTCAAAATAATTTGCCAGGATAGTGCAGTTGTCCTTGTCATTATAGGCAGTTTTTCCCTTTAGCTGTTCTCACCATGCCATCTCGTAGTTGTTCCCAATTCTGTGGATACAAAGTTTCAAGCTTCTCAGAAAACTCGTGATTCAAGTGTAGCTTCTCTGTGTCAAACCTGTTGATCTCTCTTCAGCAGACCCTCCTGATATTTCTTGGAAGAAGTTTAACCTTGATTTTGGAAAGGTAATGATCAGAATCAAGATTTACACTTCTCAGGACTTTTACATTCTGGATCTCTCGGTGTGCCTCGAGTGAAATAGCGACATGATCGATTTGGAATTCACCAAGTTTTGGATTTGGAGAAGTCCACGTTTTCTGCTTTCTTGGCAGGTGTTTGAAAGCAGTAGATTTCATAACAAGGTTGAACGCCTTACAGAGCTCCAGAAGTCTCTCTCCATTGCGTTTGGTTCTGTAATGAGCTGGGTAACTTCCTACAATGTTTCGTAATTTTCTTTCAAGGCCAAGTTGAGCATTGAAATCACCAAGCAAGATAATCATATGTTTGTCCGGAATTTTAGCCATTATATCCTCCAGTTCTTCCCAAAATTCATCTGTTCCTTCTCTGTCTTTTTTGTTTGCCTCATTAATTGGCGCATGCACATTAACCATAGTATACATTTTGTTCGTGCATCGGAAAGTGAGGATTGCTACTCGGCTGTTAGGAGAACTGAAGTCTACAACCGAGTCCAAAATTCTTCTATTTACAATGAATCCCGTGCCAAGGTGAGGGATGTTCTTTGCAACACGTTTACTAACTTTGCCTTTAAATATTCTGTACCCCTGAGACTCAAAAGGATGTTCATCTGTAAATCTTGTTTCTTGTACTGCCGTAATAAGAATTTGATATTGGGAGAGAGTATCAGTGAGATGCTTAAGTTTACCAGTTTTCAAAAGGGAGTTCATATTAACGGTAGCAAAGAAGTTCCGATGTTTGTGTTTGATCTCTAGTGGAGTCTCCGACACCTCCAAGCATTTTGGTGCTGGCTCCCCAGAATCCGAAGGCCTGCATGCATCGCTGAAAGCGATGGTGGATTGGTTACCACCTGGGGTAGTAGCTTTTGCTGAATTTTCCTCCATGCTTTCTTGAGACAGTTGAAAAACTGTAATTGGGGTCGGTGATATTTCACACCGGCCAAAGTACTACCAAGGTTGTGAGCCTTGGAGCCACCAGCACTGATCGGCTCGCCGACCCAGCTTCCCGCTGGGAGTGGTTACCCAACCTTCCACTGGGTTACTCGGCTTAACAGGGGACACCTCGGGTAGGTTACGTGCTGGAGTTGGAGTGAAAGAGGCTAAGTTGGATTCTCTTGCTGAATCCAATATGTTTGAGTTGCAGGTGACATGCAACGACGCATTTCACTCCCATTTGCCCAGAGCCACACGGATTCCTCCCAGGTTGATTCCTGAGACCCCTTCCACCCTTTATTATTATTATTATTATTATTATCATCATATATTTAGAGACAAGGGACGTATCAGGTAAGACAGGTCGAAACCTATCTTGAAACATTGTGGACGCAATCATTGTACTATAAGAGGACAACGTGTGGAAAATCAGCCGCCAGATTGAACTTCGAGGCTCCAAAATCATGTGGCGAATCTCTCATATAAATCAATGGGAGGTGGCGAGTACCGGACATGTTGGAATGGACAGCCTTGACTGCCCAATCACTCAAGGCCGGTGGGAAGGAGCCGCACGCTCCAGTCAGCATACTAAGTCTCGCTACTAAGAGTGACACAGGGATGTCCTGCTCCTCCAGCCGTCATGCCTGCGTACCAGGATATCAGGTACCAATTCGAAGCCTTGCAGTTCAATCTGGCGGCTGATTTTCCACACATTGTCCTCTTATAGTACAACGATTGCGTCCACAAAGTTTCAAGATAGGTTTCGGCCTGTCTTACCTGATACTTCGCTTGTAAGAGGTCATGGAAGCTATCCAGAGAACCATTTCAGAGCTCTCTCCAAATACTGCTGGTGACGAGGACGAATACGAGGGAAGTGAAGATGGCTGTTGTCACATTAACAACTAGTGATGCAGATGTACTCTTGAAGGTAGATTATATCACCATAGGGTGGATCAATTGCAGGATTAGGCGGAAGATCATGTTATCTCGGTGTTATAGATGTCTGGACTAAGGACATGTGGCTAGCAAGTGCAAAGGCGCTGATAGAAGTAAACCTCGCTACAATTGCGGAGGGACTGGTCACAAAGCTAGTGGATGTACGACCTCAAAGAAATGTGTTCTTTGCTAAGAACGAGGTTTTGTCAAATATTATTTAGCACATGCTGAGGGATCTGGCCAGTGTAAGGTCTTCAGAGAAGCTTTAGACAAAGAAAAGGCTCTGAGTTTCAAATGATTCGCGTACTTCAAGCCAATCGACATAAAAGTAAAACAGCCAATGATCTGCTGTGTCACCTAGTTACAGAGAAGCAAAATGATCTCTTGTTAATCAGTGAACAGTATAAAGAAAAAGACAGTTGAGGACAAGTGTCCTAGTATATGGTCCTAGCCTAATGTAATGTGTTAAACGGTTCCAGAACTCACGGGGGGAGTTTTAGCCGGTAGTCTGCCACTCAGGAGTCCGGCACTATGTGCGCAAATGCATTTCTTCCCCTTAAATATATATATATATATTATCTCTACTTAGTACAAAACAAGGTCCCCGATTCTTGTATGATCAGGGTAATATCGAGAACTACTGGATGGATTTTGATGTGGATTCACCATTTGGTAAAGATTTCTCGAGGAAGGTTTCTATAGAAAATAATTTATTTATGGCCAAAGTAAGACGAGCAGTAACGATTTCAGTGAATCGAGTCGAGAAAAAAACCTCCCTCCCGTGAGCCATTTAAACTTACGCTGGGTAAATCGTTAAAAATATCTATATACCTAGGTACAATAAGTGTAAGAATTGTTCAGCATGAAGGGTTCTCCAAATAGTCCGTGACAGCATATCTTTATCTTCCATACATCGCCCACTATAAGTGTTTTTACGTTTTCATTTCTTCCAACAATCTCCATTCAAGACAGTTTACGAGCTAACTAGCGAGAGAGCCTTATCACCCCAGTTTCAGCCTTCGTTCCGCAGAATACAGTGTCAAGTTTAGAGTGGACTGAAGGGAGGTTTGCGTTTCATGCACCTCGCCATTCTTAAAAGAGTCCTCTCGGCACGCCGGAAGGCGGAGGTAGATTTCACCGGACAAACTTGGGGATAGGCGAAAATAGGCAGGATATGCAGGTATTCGTGGAAGGATCAGACCTCATTTATTGCGAGAAAGTATTTTATAATTGGAGCTTAATTAACTTTGTTTTTCGTAATTTTATGCATATTTTAAGCATTTTATTGTCTTATGGGGACGGTAACCTTCTTGTCATTTGGGGTCCATTTTTAGCCTACTTTTCACATTTTGCAAAAATGAGGAAAAAGTAGACTTATGAGATCGATCCGGGAAAATGTGTGTGTGTCTGTCTGTCTGTCTGTCTGTCTGTCTGGCCTTCTGTCTGTCTGTCTGTCTGTCTGGCTGGCTGGCTGTGTGTGTGTGTGTGTCCACCCCTATCAACTCCTAAACGGCTGCAGCAATCAAAACCAAATTTAGTATGAGTAAAGATGTGCACCGGAATATCTCACGTCCATATTTGAAAATGATGTCAGTGCTACCAACTGCTGAAAAAACGCACTAGAAATATGAGCTCCATGTTGGATAACTTGCAATGTATGCATGGGAGCTATTCCAAAATTGGCACACATGTAGATAAGACTATTTCAGTATAATTTCGAGGAGGCCAACCATGACAGTGTTGCCAAAATAATTGTAAGCCTTCTGATAAGTCCAATATTTAAATGCATATAACTTCTACACTATCAATTGGATTTCAACCAAATTTTGTATGTAATATCTGTACATAAACAGATATGACTGAGCGTATTCCTATGAGCCACCAGGGCTGCCAACAGTTAATAATTGCTCTCTCTATTATTTTTTTCTAAATACCAATACATCAGAAAGTAGGGCAGCCTCCGTGGCTTAGGCGGCAGCACGCCGGCCTCTCACCGCTGGGCCCGTGGTTCAAATCCCGGTCACTCCATGTGAGATCTGTGCTGGACAAAACGGAGGCAGACGGGTTTTTCTCCGGGTACTCCGGTTTTCCCTGTCAACATTTCATTCCAGCAACACTCTCCACTATCATTTCATTTCATCTGTCATTTATTTAATCATTGCCTCAGAGGAGTGCGTCAGGCCTCGGCAGCTGGCACAGTTCATATCCTCGCCGCTAGTTAGGGGCTCCATTCATTTCATTCCTGACCCGGTCGGAGACTGGAAGCAGGCTGCGGATTTTCATTTTTCATCAGAAAGTAGGCAATCCAACAGCTTTAACCTATGCACACGTATATTCTGACCTTTTAGATTAATTTGGAGTAACGTATATACGTCAGTTCTACCAACATGATTATAAGCCTGCTGATAGTACCAATTTTTAAATACATGTAACTTCTATGCTATCAGTTGGATTTCAACCAAATTTCGTATGTGCTATGTGTACCATAACAGATATGACTATAAGTATTGTTAAGAGCAATCAGGGCTGCCAACTGTTAATAAGTGCTGTCTATATTTTTTTACCCTAATATCAATATATCAGAAAGTATGCAAGCCAACAGCTCTATACTTCGCACACGTATAGCACCTGACATTCTAGATTAATTTGGAGTAATTAATACAAGGCAGTGCTGCCAACATGGTTCTATGCCTGATGATATGTCCAATTTTAAAATACATGTAACTTCTATACTAACAAATGGATTTCATCCAAAATTGGCACAACAAGATATCATAATATTTTTTTATTATTTCTGACCAGCACACGCATGACATTGTTGGCAACATGCTTTTACGCGTGCTGATAGATCCAGTGTCTAACTGAATTGTACGTCCATTGGACTACAACCAAATCTAGGATCTACGACCCAATACTTATTCTGTACCTTAAGAGAAGGAACTAAGAATATATTCAGTCTCCAGGGCTGCCAACTGTAGTGCTCTATTAGGCTACATTATACCAGGTATATTTTGAACTAATTAGATATTTCGATATTACCAACTTAATTTCGTCATTATTCTAGATAGGTTCTTATTCTGTAGAATAAGCATTGGCATGAAAAGTAGGCTGTATAGTTCTTCACGGAACTTCTTGTTATACTTGTGGTCACACTGTCCTTATGCAAGGTTTCGACACTGATGTATAACTATGTAACGGTCTGTTACTTCTTCACGCAAAATTATATCTCCCGCAGAGATTTTGGTTGGTTCCTCTGTTTAAGGGCTGCGACAACGCGGTCATGTAACCCCGTGTACTTTGGGTGAGTATAGAATCTGTCTGATAAACGGTGTGAATTGTGATGGCTGTATTAGTCTGTAATTCAGGTAAGGACTGCAGACGGTCAATTTCAAGCAGTAGTTCCTAATGTTGCTAACAGATACTACCGTCAACGACTCCTAGCTGTGAACATGGCTACCAGATGCCACCGCAACCAGCAACTCGCAAAGAACGTTGGAACTTCCCCTCCAAAGGAAAGCATACTGAGGGATTTTTAGCGTTCTTAGAAAATCCGACGGCTTCGGTCTGCTTTGAACCCGCGACCTTGGGCATAGAAGTTCAGCATGCTACCAGTTACGTCACCGAAGCCGCTTCACACTTAGTCAGATGGAAATCTGAATCTGATCTCGTGCAAGTGCGTTGTCATGGCAACGTCTGATGGCTCATCCCTCTTCAATTTTAGTAGTGTTGCCATGGCAACCTCTGATAGCTCTTGACATTTCCTTATAATTCCGAAATCATTTTTCTCATCCCTTGGCGTAATGGTGGGTCATATCAAAAATTCTTTCAGACAAAAGTTTTAGGTAATTATTAGGGGAATATTGTCCATTTTGTACGGTTTTGATATTGTGCCTATTAAGAGACATATGATTAATGTTTCCCGAAAAACCCACTTTTTCCCACCCCCTTGGTCAATGGTTGGTGCTATAAAAAGAACTCTTCAAACATAAATTTTTGGGCTTTATCCGACACATAGTATGAACTTTGAACGGATTCGATATTTCACATATTAAGAGAGTTATAGCAATATTTCACTTTTTCGAAAAAAGACCCCCATTTTCACCCCCTTCGACCGATTTAGCCCAGTAACGAACTTGACCGAGATTTTATAGGTATACATATTCGGTAAAAAATTCATAGTGATTGGTACAAAGTTATCGTGTCCACAAGGAACTGATATACATATATATATATACTAGCAGGTACCCGCCGCTTCGCCTGCGATCAAGACAATTGGGACGATGCATTATTGCTGATAATTGGTCTATTCTATTACAGCAATCGCGGCTATAGGTGGGTCCACTCTAATTCTGAATATTCTGATACATACAGTATATTGATATGAGCAGCAAAGTGGGAATTTTATAGACTTGTTAAAGTCTGCTGGGTTCGATGTTACATTATGTTAACACATTTTAAAATTATGTTTTTGGTTTTGCCATCTTCTGCTGAGACATAACGATTTTGTTGTCCGCATGCTCACGAGCACGCCACATACAGTTGCCCATGGTAAAAAAAATGGTTTTGTCTAAATGTACACGTGCTACTGTTAAGTGTGTGTCATTGCACTTTGTTAAAGAAATTGCGAATATTGTTTGAAGAGAGAACTGCACTCTTGCACACTGGAATGGCAAATCTATCGGAATATGGGGAATTAAAAGTATTCTTACTTACGATATTCTGGATGTAATTTGGTCATACTTATTGATGATTTGAACGTCAACATATCGCTATTATTAGACCTATAGTTAAATATCTCTCCCCTTGGCCACTGATGTACATTATGCAGTCTCTTCCAGTGTTACATCCCAGGGATTGAAATTCTCCAACCACCCTTTTGCCTCACATGCCTCTCTAAGTAATTAAAATTCCTGATTGTTGTTGTTTGAGTCTTCAGATTTTTAACTGGTTTGATGCAGCCCTCCATGTCTCCCTCTTCTGAGCTAATCGTTTCATCTCTACATAGCTACCACACCCTACATCCGAAGCATCTGTTTATCCCTGGTTTACCCCTACAGTTCTAGTCCTCGACCCTCCCATCCATAACTAAGCTTGCTATTCCTGGGTGTCTTAATATGTGTCCTACCCTCCTATCTCTTCTCTTCATTAGCAGTCACCAGAAACATCTCTCCTCTCCCACTCGTCTTAATACCTCTTCATTTGTTACCCTATCTACCCATCTGATCATCATCATTCTCCTGTATCATCACATTTCAAAAGCTTCAATTCTCCTCTTTTCTGCTGCACCATTAATCCATTAGTCCAACTCAGCAACATTTCTAGGTTTAAGCCGTGCCTTGTGCGGGGATCCAATGGCCGTGAAAGACAAAATAACTACTTTATTGAAATAAGTTTGCCCAATTCCTCAGTAAGAGTAATTAAGAAAAAAATAGTAATTAACGTGACAGCCGGTAGAATACGACACATTCGACTATAAATATGGGTTGCTGACCATGGTAAAAAACGAAAAAGAGCAGATCAAAATTGGCAAAAAAATTATCAGTTAACAGAAAACAAATTTATAAAAAAATGAAAGCATACCGTGCAAAATAGAAAGCATCTAAACATTGTAAATTAGAGTATAGATCTCAAAGCTCGCTTACAATAACCAGCTCAAAGAGTATAAAATTAGACTCAAAATCACGGACGTATCCGACGCCAAAAGCCACCTCTATAAATAAAATATATCTCACATTACGCGTATCAATGCGAGGAGCAATGTTCGTGGTTAGAAGTGGGAACCGAACCCCGCGTTTTATGGCCCTAAAACGAACGGTTTTCGAGATATTGCCAGAAAACTATCCCCGGTCTGCGAAATTTCAGCGGTTGCCATAGTAACGTCGATCTGTTTCTCAGAGGGAACACAGTTATTTGGGAATATCTCCGAAACCGTTCATTTTATGAACTTAAAAATTGTGTTTCGGGGTCCCTACAGAACCTCCGAGTATTGTTTCTCGTATCTGGCGAATTAAAATGAGCTAAATCCGAACTTTGTACCGACTGTCCTTGCTCAGTGCCAAAGGGCCGAAAAAAGTCACTTACAAATTGAATTTTCAAAAACCGTTTCTCAGTGGGTCTCTACATGCTTGGATCAACCAACATGCAAAATTTCAGCTTTCTAGGTCTAGTGGTTTGAGCCCTGCGTCGATGAGTCAATTTTGGATGGTCAATGCCAAAGGGCCGAAAAAAAGTCACTTACAAATTGAATTTTCAAAAACCGTTTCTTAGTGAGCCTCTACATACTCGGATCTACCAACATGCAAAATTTCAGCTTTCTAGGTCTAGTGGTTTGAGCCCTGCGGTGATGTGTCAATTTTGGATTATATATAATATATATATATACTAGCAGGTACCCGCGGCTTCGCTCGCGTCATAGTCGTGTCATATTTGTATTCAATGAAATGCAGGTTTAACCCCGTTAACACCCTTTTAGAACCTGAATATCCAAAAATCCCACCTTAGTAGACATTTTCGACACACAACAAACATATCCCCAAAATATCATTCTTCTAACTTTAATAGTTTTGGTTGGTCGATGAGAGTGAATATCCAAAAATCCTTCCTTAGTGGACTTTTTCTTCCAGAATTTCAGCCCTCCCCATGGGCCCCTTAAATTGGATTCATGAAAAAAACGATCGATCACCTTTTTACTTATTTTTCAAGCTGATTCTTCCCCCTCAGTTTCATACTTTATGCCTCTGTCTTTTAAGAGATACTTGCTCCGTTAGGAATCCTTCAACCCCCACTTTTCACACATACAACTCATAATATACAGTTCATCGAAAAACCCTCAGACATGTGTCTTCTTATTCTTAATGATGAGTTTATATGCCGAGTATCGCATCCCCCAAGGAAACCAATCGGGAGACATTGCTATTCAATTAAATGCAGGTCTACCCCCTTAACACCCCTTTAGAACCTGAATATCCAAAAATCCTCCCATGGTGGACGTTTTCGACATACAACGAACACAATCCCAAAATTTCATGTTTCTAACTTCAATAATTTTGGCTGGGCGATGATGAGTGAGTGAGTAAGTCAGGACATTTTCTTTCATTTATTTTTCAGAATTTCACCCCTCTCATGAATCCCTTATATTGGATTTATGATTAAAAAAACGGTCGAAGACCTATTTACTTCTTTTTAAGCTGTTCTTCCCCCCTGAGTTTGATGAGTGAGTGAGTGAATCAGTTAGAACACTATCTTTCCTGTTTTTTCCCCCAGAATTTCACCCCTCTCCAAGGGCCCCTTAAATTGGATTTATGAAAAAACGGTCGAACACCTAATTACTTATATTTTAAGCTGTTTTTTTCCCCGTGGAATGTTAAACTTCTCGCCTATGTCGTTTAAGAGATACACGCTCCTTTAAAAATCCTTCAACCCCCAATTTTTACCCCTTTCACCTCATTATATACACCACATCGATAAACCCTTAGACATATGTCTGCTTAATTTTAATGATTAGTTTATATGCCGAATATCACATCCCCAAAGACACAACTCGTGAGATATCGTTAATCAACGAAATGCACGTTTACCCCCTTAACACCTCTTAAGAACCAGAATAAACAAAAATCCTTCATTAGTTGACGTTTGCGACATAGAGCGAAAATATTCCCAAAATTTAATTTTTCCTACTTCAATAGTTTTCGCTGGGCGATGATGAGTGAGTGATTCAGTCAGGTCATTTTCTTTCAATTATTTTACCGAAATTTTACGCCCTCCCCATGCGCCCCTTAAATTGGATTCATGAAGAAACGCTCTAACACCTATTAACTTATATTTGAAGCTGTCTTTTTCCCTTGAGTTTGATGAGTGAGTGAGTGAGTCAGTCAGTCAGTCAGTCAGGACACGTTCTCTCCTTTTTTTTTTCTAGAAATTCACCCCACCCCATTGGCCCCTTAAATTGAATTTATGAAAAAACGGTCTAACACCGATGTACTTATTTTAAGCTGTTTTTTTCCGCAGAGTTTCAAACTTCTCGCGTATGTCGTTGAAGAGATACACGCTCCGTTAGGAATCCTACAACCCTCACTTTTCACCCCTTTCACCTTATAATATACACCACATCGAATAACACTTAGACACATGTCTGCTTATTTTTAATGATTAGTTTATATGCCGAGTATCACATCCACAAACGCAACCACTCATGAGATATTGTTATTCAATAAAATGCAGGTTTAACCCCATTAAGACACCTTTAGAACCTGAATATCCGAAAATCCTCCCTTAGTGTACGGTTTTGACATACAACGAACATATCCCAAAAATGTCATGTTTCTAACTTCAATTATTTTGGCTGGACGATGAGTGAGTGAGTGAGTGAGTGAGTGAGTGAGTGAGTCAGGACATTTTCTTTCATTTTTTTTCTTCAGAATTTGTCCCCTCAAAATGAACCCCTTAAATTTGATTTATGAAAAATAAACTGTCAAACACTTATTTACTTATATTTAAGCAGTTTTCTCTCCCTGAGTTTGAAGAGTGAGTGAGTCAATCAGTTAGGACACTTTCTTTCCGGTCCCCCCCAGAATTTCACCCCTCCCCATGAGCCCCGTAAATTGAATTTAAGAAAAAGAACACGATCGAACATCTATTTACTTATCGTTTAAGCTGATTTTTCCGCTGAGTTTAAAACTCCTCGCCTATGTCGTTTAAAAGATACTGTACACGCTCCGTTAGGAATCCTTCAACCCCCACTTTTCACCCCTTTCACCTCATAATATACACCACATCGAAAAACCCTCAGACACATGTCTTCTTATTTTTTATGTGTTCATATGCCGAGTAACACATCCCCCAATGAAACCAATCGGGAGTTACGGTTATTCAATGAAATGCAGGTTTAACCCCCTTAAGACCCCCTGAATATACGAAAATCCTCCCTTAGTGGACGGTTCCGACATACAATGATCATATTCCCCGAAATGTCATGTGTCTAACTTCAATAATTTTGGCTGGGCAATGGTGAGTGAGTCAGGACTTTTTCTCTCAATTTCCTTTTTTCAGAACTTCACCCCTCCCAAAGAACCCCTTAAATTGGGTTTATGAAAAAGACTGTCAAACACCTATTTACTTATTTTTAAGCAGTTTTTTTCCCTGAGTTTGATGAGTGAGACTGTCAGTCAATCAGTTAGGACACTTTCTTTCCTGTTTCCCCCCCCCCCCCAGAATTTCACCCCTCCCTATTGGCCCCATAAATTGGATTTATGAAAAAACGGTCAAACACCTATTTACTTATTTTTTAAGCTGATTTTTTCCACTGAGTTTCAAACTCATCGCCTATGTCGTTTAAGAGATACACGCTCCGTTAGGAATCCTTCAACCCCCACTTTTCACCCCTTTCACCTCATAATATATTTCACATCGAAAAACCCTCAGACACGTGTCTTCTTATTTTTAATGATGAGTGTATATGCCGAGTATCACATCTCCAAATGAAACCAATCGGGAGATATTGTTATTCAATGAATTGCAGGTCTATCCCCTTAACACCCCTTTAGAACCTGAATATCCAAAAATCCTTCCTTAGTGCGCGTTTTCGACTTACCACGAACATATCCCCAAAATTTCATGTTTCTAACTTTAATAGTTTTGGCTGGCCGATGATGAGTCAGTCAGTCAGGACACTTGTTTTTATATAAGAGATATATATATATATATATATACATACATACATAAATTATATATAAACTTTTGAACTGACGGTGATTTTGGGGTCTGGGGGATGTGAAACGCGAAGATATGTCGAAATTTTCCGGAAGTCGACACATGGTACTGTCCCCGTTTACCCGGATAGTAGGCTGTCAGATATCCGCCCCCTCAATCGGATTGCCAACAATCAATCGCACCAGCTCAGCTACATCAATGAAAATGGCACTGACAGATACTACCGAGGTTTGAACACAGAAGTTACCAAGAAAAATTATTGTGGAACACACCAAAATAGACGGGGTTTCATACTTACTTTTACTTACCTCTTATAAATATCTCGGGGATTGGGTTGACAACAGGATCCTTAAAGTATGCTCTCACAATAACCTTCACCATGACATTTAAAAATGAACCAGACCGAAGACGAGAACTTTGAACTGTACAAAAGATTTATTTTCAAATAAAGAGTATGATTTTCACAACTCAACAAAATAAACGTGGCTATCAGTAGCCTATGTCAATCTGACTACGTCCTCCTAAAGGACTTGCAAAGTTATCCAACAATATGTTAGCTCCCATGAGCTCAAAATAATGTAACATTTTAAAACACATTTGGATTGGATGAGGAAGTTAGGATACGACATATATAGAGCATTTGGTTTCTTTTAATAAACATTGCACTTGTATTAATAGGCACAAGGCCAGAATATCGACCTACATCACCCGCTGATAACCAGATGTCTGGCCGGCTGGTCTACTCTTTAACCTGGCTCACACCTGTCAAATGGGGCTCCCTCGTCACGCCACACTTGCGCAAGAATTCAGCTCCTTTTAAAGCTTTAAATGTCTACAAGACAACTCATACATATTGACGCAAATCTTTCAAATGCTTAACTCACATCCCACTGGATTATTTTAACTATCCTTAAACTTGTTAAGTTATCATCCAAATGTTTAATCAGCATAGTTTAGAGTATAAAACACACTCTTAAATGTTTATAACAAAATCACATAAATTATTTATAACAATTAGAAATTGTTTATAATATTGTCGAAGATAATTACAAAATTTTTAAACACGCCATTAACATTACTTTTGTTCCACATTATTGTCAAAGATATTTACATTTATTATTTACAATATCAACATTTAAATTATTTAAATTATTAATTTAAGAAATACATTGAACCACATGTTTTATCCGGTTGGTAAATTCATAATCGTGTTTAATATAATCGACCAATGAAGGTTAGTTATACATGTACATGTCACAATCTGGTTTAATAAAGGTTGTAATAATTTTAATTATTTGTGACGGTAATCTTCATTCAAAATCTTATCTCAAATTCTTTCAAAACTCTTGTTAATTATAACAGTAAATTCACTTGATTAATTTTCAACGAACTATGACAATACACTCTAGCGGAAAATACTTCGCTTACAAAATAATGCACAAACTGCATTCAAAATAGCCCAAAATTCATCATATATTAAAATATACGGCATCAAAATCTTCCACAGCATTTACAAAAACCTCCCCTAACACAATCTTTATCATTATTAATTACTGTGGGAATCTCCTTCATTTATCTAAGGGCATTATACATCAGCGACTTTCAACATGTCCGCTGCACTATCGATTATACATTCATAGTTCCACTTAAAAATTCTTATATCAATACTTGTTTCAAAACTGTTGTCATTTAAACTTCGTGGATTTCATTCATGAATCGAAATGAAATAAAAATTTGCCAATCACAAACAAATTTAATAGTGAATACGCTTATATACGCCTGTCTGGTCTATCAAAATTTAAGATTAACATCTTCAAAGAATTCTAGTATAAAAATACTATCATCAAACAAAGTGCGACTAACTGCAAAATAGTCGAATAGAATCCAATTAGACTGGGGAATGCAAACATCATTATATAAATCTCTATATGAGAAAAAAACTAACACAAGTTTCACGAATTTAATGCATTCAATAATTCATAATTAATGTTCATCTTTCACAAAATTGCCTGTGATGCAATGGTCGTTCATGACTGACGATAAATGTCTGTGTTGCAATCAATTCAAATAACGACTAGTATTTCCAAGATCGTCGACAACGTACTGGATTTTAACGCTCTAAAATCATTTAAATGTTCTTCCTTCTTGATGATGACAGAAAATTGGTCAAAGTAATTACACTGGGGTAGAATTACTTTAATAAAGTGACACGCTGTCTGAATTTAAATCTGCCATAAAAATCATTAACTTACAGTCAAATCGTGACTACAAAAATAAGCAAATTACTGAAAAATCTAAATATCAGTCTCAACTGATTCAAAATCATTTAACTATGCCCATGACATAACAATGTCTTAATAAAACGTCGAAAAAGGCATTACTCATCAAGGTGTACTGAGAATAGGAATCTCAAACAAGAATATCGGGAAAATACATGAAGACAAAAATATGGGAAAAATGGTTGCTCAAATATTGCTAAGAAACTCAAATACAATAAACGTTCACGACTACCTTATCTGCCGATTGACGTTCCAGAGGAAAATTCCCCAAAGAAGACTGTTGATGGATCCATTTCACCAAGTTAAAGCTGAGCTCCATCCTCGAAACCAGAAACAGCACCATCGGAGAATCGAACTGCTTCACGAAGACGAACGACATCCTTCCGGCAATAATCTTCTTTGTGAGTCGGGACAACCCTGACCTCTCTTGAAAAATCCCTGAAGTTCCAGTTGAAAATCGCCATGAAGTTTTTGTATAAATTTCCGAAGAAATATTCATATTCAGAAAGTATGAAATCATTTCTATTGCTGTTTGATAGTATTCAGCCTTTAATCACGAAACATGGGTGTAGATGGTTATTTACCACATGTTCGCTTGTATGGAATAGCAATTAGCGAAGTTCCATGCTGCTATCTTACTCCGTTGAAATATGTCCCAATTGCATTAAGTCCTTTAGCCTTCCATCTTCTCTTCGGTAATAGTATTAGAAGAACAAACTGCCATATTAGACCGCTCCATAATACTGTAGCGTTGTGTCACAAAAGCAATCTGAAGTCTCCCTATTTCACTAGCCCTGTCAGCCGTAGCGTAGAGTCTGGCTATACAAAGTGTTTCTCCTGTGGCGAGAAAATCACTTTTGTCAGTCGTCTAAAATTGTCAATAACTTCCAAAATACTTCCTCGAAATTGTTCAGCTTTTCTACAGTCCTTGCTGTAGCAATGCACAAGAGAATTAGCTTATAGGCGACCGCTAACTGTTCACAGCTAATCTCGTAGAAGCGTTATAAGTGTCGTTTCAACTTCACCTAGATTTACTTCACAGTAAACCTGCACTGCTTGTATGTTCGACTCTCGTTCAATGCAGTGGCTTCGCCACGCGTTACAAAGACGACTTTTTCACTACTAATCTCACTCGACGTTTCACTGAAATGACTATTTGAAATCTGACGATTGAATATCAGACGATTTATAATCTGAGAATGAGACAATGAGCGAATGAGCGAATGAGACTCCTCTCTTCTGCGCAAGGCCTTTTATGAACTTCATGAGGGGCGTATCTATCCCTTCCATCGCGTGTTACTGCGTCATCGCTAGAAGTTCCAACTTCGTCAATACATGACGGATTTTCAAAATTCAAAAACTGAAAATTAATTTCACCAAAATTCCAGATCAATGCCTCTACTGCAAATGGATTTCCACAATACTGCATTCCAAAAAGTAATAAAAATACCATAGTTTCAGCAATTTCCGCCTTCCTTTAAACTATCGTTCATTGGTTTGAGCCTCCCCTCCAATAGCATAATTTCTTCCTTAGCAGAATTCCACGTTTCCTGCGACTGCGTCGTACATCTTGGATCCTTCTCGAATAAATGCTGACGTCACTGAGATTCTCAGCTCCAGTAGCCTGCTGGCATAACGTCTGCGTCATCCGTGCTTACGTCATGACTACCCACGTCATAACTATGACAGCCATAACTTTCGCTATAATTTCCAAAATAGCCACCGTGGTCTCTATATAATTCAATTACGGGGGCAGTACCCATTACAATAGTTAGCTTTCTAATGAAATCTACCTAATTACGTCTAACAAGAATCCGTTGCACTTGCTAGCTCCATGATAATAATTAATAGTCCTGTCAGTGATTTGAACCCATCATGCCGAGACGGAAAATGACAATAAATTCGCAAAACCTGATGTATCTCTGATTCTTTAGTATGTTGTTTGGGTAACGTTCTCGCTTGCTGAGCCCAAGGTTGCAGGTTCGAAACCTGGCGCAGTCAGCTGGCATTTGAGGGTGCGCAAATGCGAGGGAGCCGTGTCAGTAGATTTACTGGCACGTTAAAGATCCCCTTCGGGGCAAAATTCCGGCACCCCGGCGTCTCTAAAAGCCAGTGTAGTTAAAAGGGACGTAAAACCAATAACATTAATTATTAGTATTATGTTGTTTGGACCCATTAGGGCTATGTAAACCCAAGTTTGCAACTCTCAAAATGTTGTTGAAAGATTTTTACATACCAAAACCTGCAAAATGTTTGGACTTGTTTCAGATTCTGCTCTATATCTCCTAATCCAGGCATTTTTTGTCGAAAGCTATTCTATACGTTTGTTAAGAGCATTAAATGTTTGACAAATTAAGCTCAAACCGAGCTCTGTAGGTCAATTGATTACCGAATTACGGCACTTTGAAAATAGGCCAGTTTTACAAAAATTGAAAATTTTAGTTTTAGATCTTCGTTGGGCCGATGCGTCGAAACCATTGATCCTACGATTAGAACATGTAGAATATAATTTGTAGGCCATTTAATTAGCTTTAAATTACGCGCAGAGCGGGGTCTGTAGGCATTCGTAATTCTCTCAAAATCTCAAAACAACCCATATATAATGTAAAATCGCATTTTTCCAGAAATGTTCCATATCCTTTCCTACCTTTTGTTTTTGTTTTGGTAATGAAAAAGAAGGCATAGGCCTATAGTCATTTAAACATACGGTGAAACGTATATTGATTTAATAATATATATAGGCTAATATAATATAATAATAATAAAACAAACATAAGTAATCAAAAGTACAGTAACTTGATCAATCAATCAATCAAATTAGACACATAGTCAAACTCGTCGCCTTGTTATTGATGGCCCCGGGCCGTCACTTTCGTTGCTCTCTTCAATAGGTAGGTCTTCCACTATTGTTGGTTCGTCGTCTTCGTCTCCTACACGCAGGCACTCCAGTAGTGGTGGATCGTCAAGGTTGTCTTGAGGCTCGTCATCGTCGTCCTCTTCAATGATGATAAGGGCAGCGTTGTGGCACGTTTCCCCAGAGCAGGTAGCACATATCACAAAACATCTGAGCCCTGCTTTCAGGCAAGTGCAGCCACCTCTGCACCCTTTCTTGCATTTGCAAGACAGGAGTTTTAGGAGCTCTGCGGGGGCAGGAGCTTGTCAACTGGTAATGGGGATGAGTCCAGCCGAGGTCAATTCCCAACCCCAGTCGGTGGTCTCTTTCTCCACCCCCAACCACTTTTGCACCTGGTGGTATGTGCGGTAGTGATGATACGACGCAGCCTCTGAAGTTGGGGGCAAACGGGCCAGATTCACTTTGGCGTTGGCCAAAAGTCTTTGGGAGAAATGTGTGTGTAGTCTTCGACAAAAATACGGAAGCGTACATCGTTGAGGGTGTCTGTCGTTTCGTCTCCTCCATATAGCGCAACTGGGCACTTGTCACCGGCTGCGACTTGTTGGCGTGTGGCATCTATCTGGAGGAAAACTCTTGCTTGGTCCACTAGGACTTGACTTTGTCTGAAGTGGCCTCACATTTTCAGCTTCCCCTGCCAGAAGAGGCAGAGGTGTTGTCGCACCCTGTAAATGCGTGGATGAAAAGTCCAAATACAGGTGGTAGCTCCACTTCCCCTTGGTTGAATGAGTTGATGGAGAATTGGACGAAACCCGCCTCACTTCTGCCACTCTGCAGGAAGTATACGTTTGTTTTAGTGGATCCTAGACCGCATAGAAACACAAGAAAATCCACATCCTCTCCAAATATGATGGTCATTGGAGGTACTTTTTTGCAGAGCAGTCATGACGATATCGCAGTCTGCGTCTGCTTTTGATATTTTTGTCTCAATCCCCTCGAGAGCCAAAGCAGAACAGAGATGCTCAATGAGACGAACCTTGATTTTGTCATCGAGAGCATCTTCCTTTGGGGGATTGCGATGTTGGTCGATGCCTCAAACACAATTTCCGCTGATGCTGCAGAATACCGTCGTGATCGCTCTGCAAATTGAGTGCTCTATTGGGCGCCATCCTCAGGAGACCCGTCGAAGACTACACACACATTTCTCCCAAAGTGGTTAAATATGTAGCTTATGTAGCCTGCTGTGATAGCCCGTACCGAATCATTCCGATGCCACAAGACTTTAAGGAGGAGGTATCCTCCATCGACGACAGCAAATGTTTTTGCCTGCACACTGACGTTCTCTGTGGCTTGAGTGAAGGCAGCGTAAAAAGCTGATTTTGTGCCTTTACGTATCCCTTCGTCGGAAAATAGGGCCATTGGATATGGAGCGAGCTCGTATGTGAAGTGGGCCTTCAACTATAGGTCTGACTGATACATGCGCTGGAAGATGGTGAGTGGCTCGACATCGACTCTCATCTTGTAGATTTTGATAGATGTGGTAGGCTTTGCCAAAGAGAAGACTTTTTCTTTTCTAGAGAAACTAACATTCCCAAAAGTTTTTCCAATAATTCCGTTCACCCATTTCTGTCCTTCTTCTCGGGCAGTGTGGCAATTTATGTGGGGGCCACCTACAGTGCCACTGCTGATGGATACGAGTTTACCGATGAGTACGGTGGATGGTTATTGAACCAGGTTTTCAGTTTTTTTCACGTCAGAGTTATCTTGTGCAATTTAAGTAGGTCACATATCGACATGCTGTTCACTTGTTGTGGAGGAAATATCCCAATACCTTTCTACCCCTTCACATATATTCAGCATATATACCATCCCGCCCGTCCAACGATTGAGCACACTTGTTGAGATATCTCTTCCATGGGTTAGGCACCCCTGGTTCTTCATTGAACGCATCAATATCTGTTCAATTGTCAAGTCAGTCCACAGACCTGACCAAAATTTGTCGGATCTGCGGATGGTGAAGCATCCTTTCGTGAACAATTGATAATCTGTAGGATCCTTCCGGTCTTGCAGAGTGCTCATATCTTGTAAATATAAACGAGCACTTTTCGCATAGAAGAAGTGTTCCGACGAGCGAACGAATGGGAGCATTTGGCTGATTATTTGAAGGTGAAGGAGCCAATCTCCCACCCTTTCGGCTTGAATGAATTGCTTTATGAGTAAGGTCATTCGATAGTAGATTACCTAAAGTTTTGCGGTCGGGACTTCTTCTTCAAGTTTTTCAAGGGCGCTTTTGAATTTGGCCGTTACATTTTGTACATTTTCATTGTCTTCTGCAAACAGTATGAGTGACCTTTCAGTGCCAAGCAAGAGCCTCTCTGTCTCAGCCTTTTCGTCTCAGCCTTTTGGTACTGTACCCGAAAATACCTACCCCTTACCTGCTGGAATCCCTTGATGATAGCTGGATCGTAGAACCTGAAAATCCCCGGCTAGAAAAACCCCCAGATCCTACCAACAGATGAAGGGAGTATTAGGGTACTAGTAATTCCTAACAGAGGTGGCATTAATTGAAACCAAAGCACAGCAGTGAACTGTCTAAAGAACACGAGAATCATGAAGTTAATCAGCTCAGGAGTGTGGGTAACTCTATAAATACCTAGCTATGGCCCCTTAATGCGACCTCTTTATGCTTCTATAAATCATCACACCCAACGATTAAAAGAAATTAACAAATTTATTCCAAGAACTGCTGACTAAAGGTCAGTCAAAAATGTCCGTGAATGGACACACAAAATCAAAATCCTCATATTAATTCATATAAAATATATGAAATCAAAATGCAGCAATTAGCCCCTATGGACTGGACTGCATTGACCCTAATCTGTCAAAAAGATTAAATTAATTATACATGGTGATCCAACAATCATAAACATTTTAAATCTAAAGAATCACCATCACCGTCCTTTCATGATTAAAGATATTAATTACGCATAGAATGTTACCCTTATATACATAGGCTATATACAACATTAAATTAACACACCCATCAGTTTTATTCGCCATAGGTCTCGTAATTCTGCACTCACCTTGTGTGCATTGTTATAATTTATTTATTGCTTTAGCAATTCAAGTATCATCTGGTCCATCGACCAAGTAATTAAGCTAAGAAGACGTAAAATTGTTAATCCATTATTTCAAGAATTTCAATAATTACTTATAATTAATTTTATTTTATAATTATTCTGAATTATTTCTGTTTCATTAATTATCACTTCTTATACTTGCTTACAAACTCTTAATTAAACACAATCGCAGGGACAATTAAATAGGGAAGACACGAGCAAAATTTAGAGGCCTTCCTAATGTTAATCCAAAATTGGAATCATCAATTCAACAACAAATCAAACATAATAAATGCATTGAGAACTATGTTCTTCCCTGAACATCTTTAATTTATCATTATTCAACTGAGATACTATAATAATAATATAGTCAAACATGACATCTACGATTGCTTAATATTGGTGACTAATAGCACCCACTTCACGAAGAATATTTTTTATAACCTGCTTTATACATTATGCTCACATTGGCATCACAACAACCGCTGTACTTCACTGAGTACTTTAATATAAATATCTCTTTTTACGTTCATAGACGTTTATTTCCCCTATATCACCTTCATGGTGATTATTAAATTCAATTACTAGTATCAAAGCCTCCGTGGCTTAGGCGGCAGCACGCCGGCCTCTCACCGCTGGTTCCGTGGTTCAAATCCCAGTCACTCCATGTGAGATCTGTGCTGGACAAAACGGAGGCAGACAGGTTTTTCTCCGGGTACTCCGGTTTTCCCTGTCACAATTTCATTCCAGCAACACTCTCCACTATCATTTCATTTCATCTGTCATTCATTTAATCATTGCCCCAGAGGAGTGCGTCAGGCCTCGGCAGCCGGCACAGTTCATATCCTCGCCGCTAGATGGGGGCTTCATTCATTCCATACCTGACCCGGTCGGAGACTGGAAGCAGGCTGAGGATTTTCAATTACTAGTATCAGTTGTGCATATCGAAATTATTTTGTTGTATAGCATTAATTCATCACAATCTATTCAAATGTGGATCGTCAATTTATTCCCCTGAACTACAAAAATCTTGCCTTACAGAATCATGCTCGACGTCACGTAAATATACGCCTCCACTTAAAATTAAACCCTGGGATCGATGTCAATAAAGTTAATGTTCTTCAAATAATTCTCATGTTAATATGTTCTACTCAGACCTCATAATACTGAATCAAAATCAAGGATATCAATCCTTATTAAATTTAACAATAATCTGGATGTACCAACGTACACCGGGAGACACGACTAGAAGTCGAAATCCATCAGTCGAAAATAGAAATATTCCCCTCAAGTGAAATCACGATGACCGAGCTGGGCCTACACCATGAATCTAGTTAACGACTCGAGTTAATGACTATTGATTCATTAGGCACCAGAACGATTAACGATCCTTCCCAAGAGAAAAAACTCCCATTCCAAAAGAATGATGTAACTTCACATCCCCCCCCCCAAAAAAAAACTATAAAAATTACTGTCAAAAATGCTAAGATCATCTGCAATGTTGTCAGATCGCAACTATGAAACACGAAATATAGTGCGTCTATTGATCTCAAGTGAACGCTTGATTTAAAAAAATCGAAGTATTTATAAGTTTCAAAAATATTTATAACAAAATAATTCAATTCCACTAAGGAATGACGGTAATCTTCTCCTAAGAAACTCCTCTTCTCTACAATTAAGAAGGTCATAATAAGTTACTGAATTTAATTTAATCATATCAAAGCTGAAATCAGAATATCAATTAACAAAATTAAGAAAATAAGTGCACTTGTTACGCAAGCCTAAATTCAACTTGGAAATGCGATCAGACATGAATGGAAAATCAAGCCTAAACCTCATTCCAATTTAACTACAGAAAACGTAAAGGACGGCAGTGTGGTCACCCTGGAATATCGCTACTTTACTATACTACAGAAATATGCATTCTTCTACCTTGGTTGCAGAATCTGGTAGGCATGGATCTGCCCCACCATATAATCCATTACATGCAGCAGGGTAATGTAGTTCCTCCCTGCCTCAGGCACACGAACCCGGGACTTCCATCTCTCCATCCCTCGGTCCATAGCTGGCAAAGGGCACGGTCCCTGGCTGTACATCTCCATTGACAAGTTGCAGAACGCCCGAAAGAAATTATGATCGCATTCACAATGTCGCGAGACCCGAGTGAGATCTCGGATGATATTAATGTAATGGCTTCGACAGTCACCTGGCCACGTGCAGTTAAACCGCATCGCGAGTATACTACTCTGCCTGAATATGGCATCGTGATTACCTGAAGCGTTCACATCATTGCCTGACGAGCGATGTCCACGTTAGATATTTAGCGTGACATAGCTAAAATATCACTGTTCATAGTCAATGTTCCCCTCAATGACTCAGATTTCGTTACGGCGTACATATTGAGGAAATTCTACCGGAACAGTTCGTATAACTGGGCTGCGGTAAATTCAGGATACTTGCAGTATCCTTGGAGAACGTGAACACGAAATCACCAAGAATTAATGCAGCAGCTTCGAAATCGAGTTCCGTTAATATATCACTGCGCACTACTCTCTGCTCATCCATGCGGCTATAACAGCTTGAAAAGATGCAGAGTTCCTTTCCCTTTGCTTGGCCTGAATATAAAATGATCGGCATCACATTGGACTGGATATCCCGGTAGCTTTATCGAACACGGCACTCACGAATACACTTGGTTACAACTTTTGGGTTGTTGCTTGCTTGACAAAGCTATAACGAGATATATCTCTCTCCACTCACTTGCACAACACTGCTGACGGAATACCCCCTCTCCTAGGCGTGACGTATACTGATCGGCCTATGATTCGTGGACATGATTTATATACTTTTCAATACAACCGCAGATTGTATTTCCACAGACAAGGTTTGCATTACCCTTTTGCTAGGTAATAATGAACTCCTATACATGCTCGACAGTATAAAAACATCTTATTTCCATGTAATGAGGATTTGTAAATCTCAATCCTTACTTCGGATGACACATCAATATTCATCAGGCGCTCCAAGCGTCAACAAAAATTAAACTTGAGCTCAGTGGACCGTCACGTGTGATCGTAGCGTTTCGGGCAGATGCATACTTGCGCGTAACATATGGCAGTGACGAAACTTAAACCGGGTCATGGGCGGACATGTACCGTAATTCGGACCAAAAATTAACGGTACAGTACCTACCTGCAATCTATTCAACTTACATACCTCCTATATGATCATAACACGTTTTGCGTTTAAATCTCACATCTCTGTTCAAGATGGCGGCGCGTGCCTGCATCAAGGGAAGTGTGCTCCGTGTAATTTTAGTATTTTTAATGGTAAAATGTGCAGTTACTGTGGCAAGACGTGTTCATTCTGTGACCGTTAATGGTGAACAGGATCTGAAGAATCAACCCCTTATGGAAAAACTTCTGGTGAGTGACAAATGCACAATACATTCCTGGACATGGTGTGGTAGTGAAGGTCTGGGGCTGGCCACCATTAGCCAGCCACGCCGAGCGGGAGGGGTAGGTGTCGCAAGGCTACCTGCTACCGGGTTCTCGCTCTGCTGCCTAGCGCTTGCTCTAAGCGGCGACATAGAACTCAACCCTGGACCTTTGCAATGCGCAATATGTGAAAAAATCGGCCGAAAATATCAGTTATATATTCAGTGCAGTAATTGTAACATGTCGAGTCACAGGACGTGTGCTGAGTTCCGGTGCATTAAAAAAGGCACGCGAACGTGGACATGTTGGCAATGTGCTATGCCGCCGTTTACCGACTCGTTGTGCAACAATACCAGTGATATTCCCAGAGACTCTGTAAATAGTGTAAATAACCTGAATAGTTCACTTGTAAATAAACACTTATCACTGTTCGCCTTCAATGCCCGCAGCATCACGCGGCCGGGACGGAAACAAAACATTCATGCTACAGTGACCGCCCTAGATCCAAGTATTGTGTGTTGCAGTGAAACGTGGCTCTCTGGGGTGGTAGGTGATCGGGAGGTGTTACCGGACACATACCAGCTGTTCCGGAAGGACCGACCACGGACTTCAGGGGGCGGGGTTCTCATTGCTGTGAAACCTGAGTACAATGCAACTCGCGTCCATCAGCTGGAAACTGACGTTGAGGCCGTGTGGGTTGAGGTTCAATGCAGTAACGGTAAATATCTGATCGGATCAGTCTATCGCTCTCCGAAATCGTCCCAGCTGATGAATGATGAGCTGATTCTCTCCCTCAAACGGGTGCAAAACCTTCAACAAAATTATGACGCTGTCTACATTGTTGGTGATTTCAACCTACAAATCACATGGAATAGAAATGCCGCTCCTATCCCAAATAATCCTTTATCCAACAACTTCCTTACAGCATTCTATGATCTATTCCTCTATCAACTCATATTTGAAGCTACCCGTATCACTGAGACCTCCCGTTCAACCCTCGATCTCTTCCTAACAAACTCTCCATCCTCAATTCAGTCTCTACAAGTCATCCCTGGATTTTGTGATCACCAAGCCCTCCTAGCTATATTTACCCACAAAAAGAAGAGTCCAAAATTACAAACCAGAACAGTTTACAATTACTCCCGTACCAACTGGAAACTCCTTTCTGACATCTTACTTGGCAGATTACCGGTCATTACACCTTCAGTCACCAACAGTGTAGATATAGATGGTACCTGGAATACTTGGAAGGAAATCTTTTTTCAGTGCGTCGATGAAGTGATCCCTAAGGTTACAATTAAAAATAAGAAAAAAAAAAACCTTGGATCTCAAAGGACATAATATCCAAAATAAGAAAGAGAAATCAGCTCTATAACAAGTGGAAACAGTGCCCAAGTGACAGCAGGTGGGAAAAGTATAGGCTGGCTAGAAATAGTACCAAATCTGCAATTCGTGAAGCCTACAGTACGTATATGGACAATTTAAGCTTTAATCCCAGGGCAATGTGGACATTCATTCGGAGCAAAAGTGGCAACACCGCACCACAGAGCTTTAAACATAACGGACTTTCTATTTCCAACCCACTAGACATAGCCACCTCGTTCAACTGTAAATTCCAAAGTAACTTATCTCCACCTGACACCAGAGAAGGAATGTTCCTACCAAGGACATCATCCCCTCTCTTTCCCCTAGCCAGTCTATATTTCACACAACAGGAAGTTCGAGACAGCTTACGGAGAACTAGACCCCATGCCGCGACAGGACCAGACTTAATCCCTGCTCGGATCCTTCATTACTGTGCAGATGCCCTAGCACCCTCATTGTGCGCACTTTTCAACCAGTCCATTAACACCGGGACTCTACCATAAGAGTGGAAACATGCTAACGTGGTCCCTGTGTTCAAAGATGGTGACAAGGAAGACATGGACAACTGCCGCCCGATTTCTCTAACGTCTGGTATCTGTAAATGTATGGAGCGCCTGGTTGCTAAGAACATACTGGAATTCCTGAGTGAGCGAGGCCTGTTAAATCCAAGCCAACATGGCTTCGTTCCGGGGAGATCTTGTACAACTCTTTTGACAAAAGTGATTGATGACTGACAGAACTCTTTGGATCAGACTAACGTCTCCCAAGTGGACTGTGTGGCCCTGGACTTAAGCAAAGCTTTTGATCAGGTGCCTCATCAAAGACTCTTGTTAAAGCTTGGCAAATATGGCATCGGAGGCAAATTGATTACATGGTTGACGTCATTCCTGGTAGGTCAAACGCAGTGTGTCGTGTTTGGCGGGGCAAGTCACCGAACATAGTGGTAACTTCGGGAGTATCACAGGGGTCGGTGATTGGGCTTTTGTTGTACATGGTTTTTACCCTGGACCTTCCAGGCTGTGTGACGTCCACGATGGCGCAGTATGCAGACGACTCAATAATTTACAGAGCCATAAAAAATAATGATGACGTCAAAGCACTACAGGAAGATCTGGAGAGTGTGGCACTGTGGTGTGATGTAAATAAGATGACCTTGAATGTAAACAAGTGTAAATATATTCGGCTAAGTAGGGCCAGACAGCCTATTGCACATAGCCTTTCACTGAGCGGCAAAGTTCTTCCCATGTGCAATTCACTGCGAATGCTGGGAATACACATTTCCAGCAATTTGAAGTGGAATGTACACGTTGAGGAATCTAGGTGTAAGGCATTTAGAATTCTAGGATTTGCAAGACGTAATCTTCTGGGATTCAGAAGCCGTGCACTCCGAGCGGTGTATCTCTCCACGATACGGCCCATTCTTCTGTATGGACTTCCTGCCTGGCATCCCACTACCGAGGAAAACATGAGGAAGTTAAGTGCAGTCCAACGTCGAGCAGAGCGACTCATTTACAATCAGGGTAACAAAGTTTTGACAAAACCATTAACATCCATCAATGACATATGTAGCCAAATAGATCTCACCTTTCTCAGAAAATCTCTAGCTGGCACCATTAAACTGTCCCCATTTCACCGCCTTCAGCTGTCATATCGTTCAGTCCGTAGAGCACAGGGTGTCACCCTTGTTCCTCCATTCGCTAGGACAACAGATTATCAATCTGGATTCTACAATCGCTCTGCTCGACTTTGGAATGACCTGCCTCGTGAAATAAAAGACCTTCCTCCACGACAATTTTGCCGCAAAGTGAAGGCTCTAAATGGACTAAAACCCCATGTAAATTGAATTTATATATAATGTAACTTCGTGAGTGATTGGGAGTGTGCGCGTGCGTGTATATATGTATGTATGCATGTATGTATGTATGTATGCGTGTGCGTGCATGCCCGTGGCTTCCCTTTTATTTATGAATTGTATGATATAGACGTCATGTACAGCAGACTATGTGTATATAGCAAATATAAAGGTGTAAATTGTATAATGTAACATTTGAGATTTGTTTAGATTTAATGAACGGAGATGGAGACACTGCTGTGTATGTGGGGCTTCCCCATTCTCTATCTGCCGTCCATAAATTGTAGGCACAATTTTTGGTAAATAAATAATAATAATAATAATGCAACAAAAAAGTGGTTAGGTATATCTCTGGAAAAATGCGATTTTACCTTATATGGTTTTTTTAAGATGTTGAGAGAACTATGAGGCTTACAGACCCCGCTCTGCGCTTAATTTAAAGCTAATTAAATTGCCTACAAATTATATTTTGATAGTTCTACTCGTAGGAGAAACGGTTTCGTCGCAGTTTCGGTCCAAAGAAGGTCTAAAACTAAAATGTTCAATTAAAAATATAAAAAACTGGCCTATTTCCAAAGTGCCGTAATTCGGTAACCAATTGACCTACAGAACTTCGGTTGGGCTTAATGTGTCAGACATGTAATGCTCTTAACAATCATATAGAGTATCTTTCGAAAGAATGCATGGATTAGAAGATATAGAGCAGAATCTGAAACAAGTCCTACAATTTCGCGGATCTTCGTGTGTCAACATTTTTCCACAACTTTTTGAGAGTTGCAAACTTGGGTATACATAGTCCTAATGGGTCCAAATAACATACTAAAAATGCAGAGATACATCATGTTTTGCTAATTTAGCGATTTTTTGTGTCGTTTTTGACTGGCCTAGTATAGGTCGTAGTTCATTGAAACCGAAAAAATACGCCTTTTAAGCTTACACTGGGTAAACCGTTAAAGATACCGGGCGAAGCCGGGGCGGGTTGCTAGTTAATAATAATAAATTTTATTCACATGTTTTGCAAAATAATTGGCTATGCCCTCTTTCAAAACATTTCTTATTTCTACCGATGTGCACTTAAACGTACCACAATCTATGTTCACTGTTATTCAGATACAATTTAACCATGTGAACAAGGAATGGTATATAATTTTCAAAAGAAAATATATGTATTGCCCGTTGAGCCAATATATATTTATACACAAATTGTGCTAAATGTTCCGGCATAACTCAACAAAATGACAGCGTTTCGCCCCGGTGTGCTATTGGGCTCTTCAGTTGGTTAAAGCACATCTCACCAAGACACTGTCTAGTACACACTGGGAAGGCCATTGCAAGACGTATTTGATACATATGTATCCGCGTCACGAGCAAAGCCAGTGCACTATGGGAGTCGAAACTCCACTCCAAAGCAATTATAACCTTACCTTGGCATTGAATATATAATTTTCAAAAGAAAATATATGTATTGTCCGTTGAGCCATTATATATTTAAACACAAATTGTGCTAAATGTTCCGGCATAACTCAACAAAAGAGCCCAATAGCACACCGGGGCGAAACGCTGTCATTTTGTTGAGTTATGCCGGAACATTTAGCACAATTTGTGTTTAAATATAAGGAATGGTATGTCCATTCGGTCAACAGAAATTATATTGGGTGGGAAACAGTAGATCACTCTACAAGTGATTACAATGGGGCTTAAAATGATGACGTGTTTCGTTCATCAAACAAACATCGTCACATCGAAACTACTCAAATCATACAAATGTAGTGAAAAAATGCTCTATGAAACATTATTAAAAGCCACAATGCTAATTACGAACAGCCGCACAGTGGTCCTTTTAGCCTATCTGGCCGCGCAAAATTCCTTTGCATATGGAAAAGGTCTATAAACCTTAAAATAACTGTTCAAAAGTATGTTAAACATTTTCCTTATTCTTATTTATAAGAATTGAGGTTTAACTTGTCTTAATAATAACAATAATATTAATAATGTTCCACTGGATGAAGGCTTTCCTCAGTGCTGTTGAGCGTAGGTTATTTTGTGACAACTGGTTTTTGAAAAATACTCCAGATTAAAAGAAATCAGCAACAATTTGTATGCTATGCTGGACTCCTAGCTTCATACAATCCATAGACATTTTAAGTTAATTGAACTATTACAGATATTATCCCACAATAGGCCAATTTTCATTTGAGAATACACTACATTACAAAATAGTATTAGATGTGTAGGTACAGTAATAACAATTGAACTCTTTTAGTAACCATAATAAAATACTGTGAATGAATGCACAAAACTTATTTTATCTCCCTTCTCCTCATAATCTCTATATCTCTGGTCAACACAGTAATAAATTAACTCGTCACTGAAATGCAATTTCATGAGTCAGGCGAAACACATTCATGCCGTTCCTTCCATCTGGTTCTTATCACAGCAAAACGCGTGGTGTAACGAAGAACTTAAGAAGGGATGAAATTAATTAACACAATATATGAACTTTCAGGGGTTTACAGAATTAAACTGAAGTACCACACATCTATTAGATTAAAGAAAAATTAGGACGACAAAATACTTGCTTAATGTCCTGTGATTTGCAACCCACTTTTTCTTATTTGCGCGGAAAAAATATTTTTTTCTAACGATATCTTTAACAGACTGTCCAAGGGTTTTCAGATTAGTATTTTCTATCAAATAGTTTAGAAAGACATCACTTTCTTTCACTTTCCCACTTGAATGGCACCAAAGATCTTTCCGCGGAATTCTTTCCGACAACACTAAAAGGAGGAAAAAAGCCAAAGTTGCAAAAAGTAGCAAGCAGTTTTTACACAGACAACACAATAGGGTATAGGATATAGTCTAATTAAAAGAATGTCAACAATGGTCGACAATTGCGAATTTCCGGGTCTAAAAACCCATAGAAGAACGATAAAATATATTTTAAAAGCCACTATTTTCAAATGTTTATCACATAAACACAGCAATTTGTATACGATTTTGCAAATTTAATAAAGGAAGAGCATACCTTGGTCTGTCATATCCAGAGGCAAACGGTGAAGATAACTGAACAAACACGTCTTTACGAGCACAAGATTAAAACACAAATAATCAGCTCCGCTTCCAGCTGACGATGTGATAAGAAACATCCTTCTTCAGCGGTCTCTCACTCTCCTGGGGGTGAACAAATATGACATATAGGTACAGTTCTGAGGTAATCGGACATTACTGATACTAAAAACATCATAAATCATGAAAATACATAACATTTATTTTTTACATTTTGAGCGCCCAGATAGTGCAAAAGGACCACTGTGAGCCGTGGCCTTACAACACTAATGCGCTAAAGTACGGCAATTTTATCTTATACTGTTTATTCTGAGTAGAGCGGCTTCGGTGGCGTAGTTGGTAGCATGCTGAGCTTCTATGCCCAAGAACGCGGGTTCAAATCCGGCCGAAGTCGTCGTATTTTTTAAGAGCGTTAAAAATCCCTCAGTATGCCTTCCTTCGGAGGGGAAGTTAAGCCGGCGGTCCCAAGTCATAGATTTATGGCATGTTAAAGAAACTTCCACTAATTACACCTGTGTGAAGCTAAATTTTATTGGTTAAGAATGTAAACAACGCTCTTAGGATCCTACGATCGTTGCCAAGAGCCGACTGCGGTGGTGTCTGGTAGCTAAGTTCTGAACTAGTAGTTGTTGACGGTGGCGTTTGGCAGTATAAGTAGGAACTATTTCAAAAATTCCAAAGTCTGCAGTCCTAACTTGAATTAAAAAAAACAGATAACACACACTAATACAGTCATCACAATCAACACCGGTTAGCAGACAGATTCTACACACACCCAAAGTACACGGGGCTACATGACCGCGTTGTCGCAGCCCCTAAACTCAAGAACCAACCAAACATTCTGAGCAGCCTGCAGCTGACGATGTACAAATTATTAAGCTACAGAAGTTTTCAATTAAACTTGGTGATGAGTCTGATTTTTAACCAATTATTGTTCAAACCGGTGAAACGGTGTAGATTTGTGCCAAAGGACGTAAATGCAGGGTATGGAGTGGTCTGTCCGAAATTTAAAGTGGACAGTGCTCCCAGCAGGGTTCCGAAGGGTAAGTATACAAATTTTGGTTCAGATCGGTGAAATGGTGTACGTATCTCTAACCATAACGCCAGCGCACGCGGATAAAGCCGTTCAGAAGCGCTTGTTCTTCCGACTTACTGAACAAAAATCAATCTTAAGGTTACCTGAGAGGTGTAGCCTAGTGCTACATAGCCTAACTATTCCTCTTGAATCTGGGTATCATATACCAAAAAAAACAAATCCAACTGGTAGACCCAAAGAATAGCGCGTTTAAGCAAGCAAACAAACAAACAAACAAACAAACAAACAAAAATACTCTTCAGCTTTTTTATATTAGTATAGATTATATGTGCCAATTTTGGAAGACATCTAATAATTAGTGTATGAGGTACATGCAGTTAAATATTGAACCTATCAGCACACGTAGAATCATGTTGGCAGTACTGTCGTATATCGGTTACTCAAAACTAATCAACTATTTCAGGTACTATACGTGTTAAAACATTTGGGCTGAATACTTTCTGATATGTTGAGACTACAGTAGAATAACATTTATAAATATCATTCATCAACATAGATGGCAGCTCTGGTGACTAATGAATACGCATTATCACATCTGTTACATTACACGATGCACGTACGAAATTTGGTTGAAATCCATTTGATAGTACGAAAGTCACATGTATTTAAAAATCGGACCTATCAGCAGGTGTAGAATCATGTAGGCAACTGTGCAATGTAAGGGCTCTTGCAAACTAATGTAAAGTGTGTGCCAATTTTGGAATGTTTCTCATGGATACCTTCTGAGATATCCAACATAGAGCTCAAAATTAAATTGGGATTTTTCTGCAGTTGGTAGCACTGATATCATTTTCAATTATGGCCATGAGGTGACCTGGTATAAATCTTTATTCATACGGAATTTGGTTTTGGTAGCTAGAGCCAGTTAGGAGTTCATTGGAGGAGACACACATAAATCTGCTCAGTGATCATATAAGACTCCTTATTAATAATTTTTGAAAAATGTGAAAAGCTGGCTAAAAATGTTCTTGTTTAACAATACACCTCACTAACCACCTCATGCAAGTGGTTTTCTGTAGTTACCGCCTACTACTCCAGTGGCTTTGGTGGCGTAGTTGGTAGCATGCTGAATTGCTGTGCCCAAGATAGCGGGTTCAAACCCGGCCGAAGTCGTCGGATTTTTTGAGAGCGTTAAAAATCCTTCAGTATGCCTTCCTTCGGAGGGGAAGTAAATCCGGCGGTCCCATGTCATATATTTATGGCATGTAAAAGATCCTTCCACAGACTAAACATGTGTGAAGCTAAATTGTTGGGTTAGATTTCGTCGGAACGCTCTATCAAAGTTCCAACGTTCACCACTACTGTCGACCAAAATATTATGTGCACTCGAGTTTGAAGGTTGTTTGTGAAGTAACCAATAGACCTACATAAAATCCAATGACTTCATCATTTTCTTCGTTCTATTTTACGTTAGTTCATGTTCGGAATTTTTAATTTATATTTTAATATTTTTTATTGCAGTTGAAACCCAAAAAGTTCCCGTTTTTAAGCGTGTTTCAACCATGCGTCACATTTAAGAATTATTATCTCACAAACCCGTTATCAGATCGAATCCAAACTTTAACACAATATACATTGGAATGTTGTAAAACTGGTCTATTTATTTCAAAATTTTGTGTGTACAAGAACGAAAGTTGTTATCATTTGTGTAAGTTAACTTTTTATCGGCTCGGGGTCGTTCGAAAATGTAGTTCTTGGTTGCGTTGTAATCCTTATACATCAAAAAGTTATGCTGTATGACTGTGAAATAAGTAAATTAATTCACTTATTTTATATCGGTTTGTATTTGTACGGGGAATTAAGACATGGTTCACCAGCTAGCCGCTCCAGGAAATGCTGTACAGCGTTGCTGATATGGAGCCCATCACTTCCGAGCGAGGCGCGCCATGACGCATGATCCCTCAGTATGCCTTCCTTTGTAGGGGAAGAAAAGCCGGCGGTCCCATGTGATAGATTTATGGCATGTTAAAGAACCTTCCACTAATTACACCTGTGTGAAGCTAAATTGGATAAGCTATGAATGTAATCAACGCTCTTAGATTTATACGTTCGTTGCCAAGAGCCGACTGCGGTGGCGTCTAGTAGCTAAGTTCTGAACTAAGCCTAGTAGTCGTTGACGGTGGCGTTTGACGGCAAAAGTAGGAACTATTTGAAAAATTCTAAGTTGCAGTTTGTACTTAAATTAAAAAACAGATACACACACTAATACAGCCATCACAATTAACACCGGTTATCAGACAGATTCTACACACACCCAAAGTACACGGGGCTACATGACCGCGTTGTCGCAGCCCCTAAACGGAGGAACCAACCAACCGACATTATGAAAATGATTCGCAACGAAAAGCGAATTCCAATGGACAAATTCTGTGAACTAATAAAAAATATCCTCGCATTCATGGTATAAATTCCATGTACCCAATGGTTTAATAGCAGCCAAATAATGAATGTCATGAATCTAGTAATAAATGAAACGAACATTGCAGTGGGGTGTAAGCGTCAATATCATCTAGTGACATAGGTAATGAAATAAATAATACCTACCCCCCCCCCCCTCCTAGAAAAAATCATGCGGGTGCCCATGTACCACCTTAATGAAAATAGTGCAACACCGCCAGTAGCCACTGGATAAATCACCAGGGGATACTGTATCTGGACTCACGCTGCACGACCATGTCACGAACGACAAAGTTCGCAATCTATATGATGTGGCAACATTGTAGACAAAGTTGTGAAATCTATTATTAGAAGCTTTTCAGTCGGTCGACACGAGTGTGGCGAGGAGTTACAATAATATTAACTTCCTTGAGTCTGAAAAAAAAAATTGCATGAATTATTTACAAGCGGCTTCGGTGGCGTAGTTGGTAGAATGCTGAGCTTCTATGTCCGAGATCGCGGGTTCAAACCCAACCGAAGTGGTCAGATTTTTTAAGAGGGTTAAAAATCCCTAAGTATGCCCTCCTTCGGAGGGGAAGTAGAGCCGGCTGTCCCATGTCATAAATTTATGGCATGAAAAAAAAACCTTCCACTAACTACACTTGTCAACAAAAAAGTCAAGTCAACCCCTGGCACTATCCAGCCCATGACGGGCTAAGGCCGACCAAGCGACCGCTGCCCAGCCATTTGGCCTGCAGATATTGGGGTGACGCGTGATCAGCGCGTCGGGTCCCCTCGGCCGTTAATCTTGGTATTCGTGATCGGGGCGCTGTCTCACTGTCAGACAGCTACTCAATTGTCCTCACGAGGCTGAGTGCACCCCGTTCCAACCCTCACGTCAGTTTTAAAATCCCTGACGGAGCCGGGGATCGAACCCGGGGCCTCCGGGTGAGAGGCAGGCGCGCTACCCCAACACCACGGGGCCGGCTAACTACACTTGTGTGAAGCCAAAATTTGTAGGTACAGCTTGATTAATGCTCATAGGTTCCAACGTTGCTCACCAGTCGCTGGTTGCGATGGCATCTAGAAGTAGCCAAGCTAACAGCTAGGTGTCGCGGACGGTAGATTTTGGTAGCGAAAGTAGGAACTACTTGAAATTATCGTCTGCAGTCCTTACTCGTATCAAAAACACATAACACACACCAATACAGCCATCAAAATTAACACCAGTTATCAGACAGTTTCTACACACCCCAAAATGCACGGGGCTACATGACCGCGTTGTCGCAGCCCATAAACTAAGGAACCAACCAAGCAACCGAATTATTTATAGGCTTAATAAAACACTTCTCAGAAAAATTTGGGGCTATTTGAATGGCTAGTGTCGTTCATCAAGTGAACATCGTCAGATCGTACTCAAATAATCTTAATTTAGTTTCAGTGGATATGGATATAACACGTATGTACAACAGTATTTACAATTATTAAGCTACCGAAATTAGTAATTGTTCAGGAGTGGGGAACCTGGATTCTAGACCTGCTCTTGAATAATATATATCATTTTCATGATTTGCATACCTTATTTCATATTCTGGGAGTCATTACCATAGTCCATTATCAATACTGCATTAGAAATATGTTTATGTTTCTTGCTCATTCAACAACAATTGCCATGTGCATCAGGTCTCTTAAACTGTTTCCGATGTACACACAATGGCGTCTCATTACGGTTACCAACCCGTTCTCGCCTGCTGTGTCCAAGGTTGCAGGATCGAATCCTGCGCAATCAGTTGGCACTTGAGGGTGCACAAATGCGAGGGAGCTATCTGGCACGTTGAAGATTCCCTTAGGGCAAAATTCCGGCACTCCGGCGTCTCTTAACAATTCAGTAGTTAAAAGAGACGTAAAACCATTAACATTATTATTATTATTATTATTCTCCTTCTTCTTCTTATTATTATTATTATCGTTCATTTTCCCTTAAGGAGAGCGTTAAAACACAATCAATTTTCATGTATTATTTGTCTCTCTTTCTACTTTCATCACCGAAACGTCAACGTCTGGATAAAGGTTATTAATGAGTAGTACCTTATGCGCGCGGTTGGAAACATGGTATTTGTCCTACAATTCACATATATTATGGTGGACACAACAGGAATTCTGCTATATAAGTCGTGGGGTTAAAGACACGGTTTCACCGAACTGAATCGAATTTTACGTACTTACCCTTTTGAACCTGACGAATAACACTGTCTACTTGAAATTTTGGACAACCCTCTCCATTCCCTGCCTTTGGCCCTTTGGCACAAATCTACACCGCTTCACCGATCTGAGCCGAATTTTACGTACTAACCCTTTGGAACCCGACGAACAACACTGTCTACTTGAAATTTCTGACAACCCTCTCCATTTGCTGCATTTAGGCCTTTGGCACAAATCTACACCGTTTCACCTATCTGAACAGAATTTTATGTACTTACCCTTTGGTGACCGACGAATAACACTGTCTACTTGAAATTCGGACAGCCCTCTCCATTCCCTAGATTTAGGCCATTTGGCTCGCGGACGAAATGTCGAACAGTTCTATGTGGCGAAAAATAAGGAGCTTGGGACAGCTGAAGATTTCCGAACTGCTTCGATTCTTTTCCTACAGCGCTATGCTGCAAAGGGCGATTGCTCTCTACTTTTCTAACCACCAACGAGATATAGGCAGCGTCTTTTGTTTCACTTACTCCTCTTTCTAACCATTTTAGCCTACTTTTCACATTTTGCAAAAATGAGGAAAAAGTAGACTTATGAGATCGGGCAAATGTGTGTCTGTCTGTCTGTCTATCTGTCCTTCTGTCTGTCTGTCTGTCTGTCTGTCTGTCTATCTGGCTGTGTGTGTGTGTGTGTGTCCCCCTATCAACTCCTAAACGGCTGCAGCAATCGAAACAATATTTGGTAGGAGTAAAGATCTATACCTGAATGTCTCACAGCCATATTTGAAAATGATGTCAGTGCTACCAACTGCTGAAAAATCGCAATTGAAATTTGAGCTCCATGTTGGATATCTTGGAAGGTATGAATGGGACCTATTTCAAAATTGGCACACGTATAGATAATAATATTGCAGTTTAATTTCCAGGAGGGCATACATGGCAGTGTTGCCAAAATGATTATAAGCCTGCTGATAGGTCGAAATTTTAATTGCGTATAACTTCTACACTATCAATTGGATTTCAACCAAATTTCGTATGTGCTATGTGTACATAAACAGATATGACTGAGCGTATTCTTAAGAGCCATCAGGGTTGCCAACTGTTAATAAATGCTCTCTTTTTTTAAAAATCCAAATACCCTTATATCAGTAAGTATGCAAGCCGACAGCTTTAAACTATGCATACATATAGTACCTGGCATTCTATAATAATTTGGGAGTAACTTATATACGTCAGTGCTACCAACATGATTCTAAACCTGCAGAGAGGTCCAACTTCAAATACATGTAACTTCTATACTATCATTTGGATTTCAACCAAACTTCGTGTGTACTATGGGTACCATAACTGATATGACTATGCCGATTCTTAAGAGTAACCAGGGCTGCCAACTGTTAATAAATACTGTCTCTATTTTTGTTATCGTAATATCAATATATCAGAAAGTATGCAAGCCAATAGCTCTAAACTTTGCACACGTACAGTACCTGGCATTCTAGATTAATTTGGAGTAACTAATATAGGCTTACGCCAGTGCTGCCATTATGATCTAAGCCTGCTGATAGGTACAATTTTAAAATGCATGTAACTTCTATACTAACTAATGGATTTCATTCAAAATTGACACAACAATAGATCATATTATTTCAGATTATTTCTGACCAATACATGTATGTCATTGTTGCTAACATGATTTTACGCGCGCTGTTAGATCCAATGTTTAACTGCATATAACGTCCATGGTATCCATTGGACTTCAACCAAATTTTGTATTCTGTACATTAAGAGATGGAACTAATAATTTACGCACCCTCAAATGCCAGCAGGCTGCGCCAGGATTCGATCCTGCAACTTTGTTCACGCTGCCCGCCAGTCATTTTGTTGCACGAGCAGATGGCACAACAGGTGACACAAGAAATCACTATAAGAATCCACACTCGTGGCTGGTTCAACGACAGAAGGAGCATTAGTGGAGGGGGAATTACGCATGTGCAGAGCGCCGACGAAGAAAGAGGAGCAGCAAACCGGCGTGCCCGGTATCATTTGAGTACAACTCACGGTGGCAGACAGACGTGTACTGACAACGTTGTCACCAATGGAAGTGTGTGCTGTTATCCGGTATGAATGGGCACGTGAGACTAGTGTGTTAGTTATCCATGAACGCCCATGTCACGTCAAATGGTCGGTAGCTGGTGTTGCATGTTCAGTGAAGGACGGCAGAGTGTGGAGGAGTGGGCGTCCCTCCACATCCACAAATTAAAACAACATTGCTCGAGTACAGGGCATGGTGTTAGCGGAAAGGCGCCTAACGATGGCGTCCACACTGTGTATTGGTTGTGCCCGGGCCCATCACATGCCCCATGATGTGTGGGATTACCGAATAGTGCCCATAATGGGCACCAGGCTGTGCAACAATTCCTTACATCGCAGGGCACCGAGTTTTACCAGAGTGGTTTCTTCAAACTGATTGCACACTACGACAAGTGTCTCAATGTCGGTGGGGACTGTGTCAAAATATAGTGCAAGGTGGCATGATGCCATGGTGTATGTCAGTAAAGGGTCCCTGGAGGAAAGAAAAGGACAACACTTCCCTCGTATTGTACATTTTCAAGGAAACACACAAATCTTGCTAATAGAAGCCAAGTTTCAAATTTTCAAAATTCAAATTGTACCTATTTTTATCCCCGTTTTCAAAATGTGTTCTTTCCCTTTTGCTGATCTTCACCATTAGAGTTATTATCTATTTCTTATTTAAGATCGTTTCACAGACTAAACATGTGTGAAGCTAAATTGTTAAGTTAGATTTCGTCAGAACGCTCTAACAAAGTTCCAACGTTCACCACTAGGCATCGTTGATATCTGGTAGCGAAAGTTGGAACTACTTGAAATTGAACGGGACTTGTAGCTCACCCTAAGAGTGTCTGCTGGAAGCAGCTACAGACTCAGGCGAGCCGAACATGCCCTCGGGCACACTCGGCACTAAAAGCCATACGGAAAATAAGTACATAAATAAATGCATAATTTAATTTTTATTAGTGTCTTCGGTGGCGTAGTTGGTAGCATGCTGAACTGCTATGTCCAAGATGGCGGGTTCAAACCCGGCCGAAGTCGTCGGATTTTTAAGAGCGTTAAAATACTTCAGTATGCCTTCCTTTGGAGGGAAAGTAAAGCCGGCGGGCCCATGTCATAGATTTATGGCATGTAAAAGAACCTACCACTGCAATTGGTGTTGTGTAGCAAAATGTGTAGGTTATATTTGGCTGGTTTGGAAGCGCTCTATCAAGTTCCAACGTTCGCCGCTAGGTGTTAGTGACAATAGCATCCGGTAACCAAAGTTGGTACTACTTGAAATTGAACATGTTGGGAGCCCTCGGGCGCTCAATCAAAAATGCCCAGCTTATGGCCATTGGCTGCATTTCATATATCATTTCATTTTTATTCTGAGCAAACTCAAAAATAAACTATTTTGAAAGTTTTTAGAGAAAGACTTATTAAAGTCATAAAGGACTGAGTTTCATTTTCTAGCTGAAGTTTTACCATCCACTTTAAGAAAAGTGCAAAAATGCCTATCAACATGGGAGATATGAGGGAAACGGTAATGATCATCACAAAGCAAGAACCGTGGGCGGCTTCGGTGGTGTAGTCGGTAGCATGCTGAGCTTCTATGTCCAAGATAGCGGGTTTAAACCCAGCCGAAGCAGTCGGATTTTTTAAGAGCGTTAAAAATCCCTCAGTATGCCTTCCTTCGGAGGGGAAGTAAAGCCGGCGGTCCCATGTCATAGATTTATGGCATGTTAAAGAACCTTCCACGAATTACACCTGTGTGAAGCTAAATTGGATACGTTAAGGATGTAAACAACGCTCTTAGGTTTCTATGTTCGTTGGCAAGAGACGACTGCGGTGGCGTCTAGTAGCTAAGTTCTGAACTAGGCCTAGTAGTCGTTGAAGGTGGCATTTGGCGTCAAAAGTAGGAACTATTTGAAAAAATCTAAGTTGCAGCCTGTACTTAAATTAAAAAACAGATGCACACACAATTAACACCGGTTATCAGACACATTCTACACACACCCAAAGTACACGGGGCTACATGACCGCGTTGTCACAGCCCCTAACTGAGGAACCAACCAACCAAAGCAAGAACCAAATTTTGAAAAAGAGATAAAAATAGTCAAGTTTTGAATTTGTAAAATGTATAACTTTGTTTCTAATAGCAAGATACGTTTGTTTCCGTAGAAATGTATATAATATTGTTGTACAGGATTTATGACAGCCACAATTATAATACTAAAATCATTATTATTTTGGTTCCTCATGCTGTATGTCCCCCGTTAATTTGTGCAGAAGGAATTAGACGTGGTGTGTGTATGATGTTTCCTGATAATGTTCTAGTTCTTTGATAATTCATCGATGGCAAGATAAGTGTTCGTCAGGGGAAATTCACCACACATTGACTTCTTCTAGAAATATATCATAGACAGAAATGAAATAAGCAAACAAATGAAATTATTTAATACGTATTTCAGTACATGGAATATGTGATCGCTTACTTGAGTGAAGCATAAACTATAGCATTGAAAGTTTTCGTCTGATTGCGAGGAGTGCACATCATATATATTATTTCAGTAGTGTAGATCCCTCCTGCGGCGCTCACAAGCGAGCAATCGTTACAAATGATAATTCAAATGAAAGAGAATAAACATTAACAGTGACAAATTGCACTCTAATTTCATAAATATCTATAATTTCTTTAAAAATTACTTTTAAAAAGATGTACGAAGTGTGCGATTTGCATATGCTGTTGCTGTAGGAAAATACGCTCCATGATTGCTGTCCACTTCACATTTTGGCCGCTGTGACGCCTGTTTCATGTCATTTTAACATTATGAGATCTTTCCTTTATCATTTTGCATGGATTTCAGAAACAGTAAATCAAATCGTATAATTTCATAAATATCGAATAACCGTTGAGTGTTACAGCTAAGCTGTCAATGGACTCAGCACACAAATGACATTAGCAGTGAGAAATTGCATTCTAATTTCATAAATATTATTTTTTGTAAAAAGTGCGCGATTTGCAAATACTGTTGTTGTAGGACAATACGCGACATCATTGCTGTTCAATTCGCATTTTGGCGTTGGGACGCCTGTCTCATGTCCATGCGAGATTTCTCGCATGGGTCCGCTAGTCTATAATATTATAAGTAAAATGTCAGCTATTCATTCACATAGAAAACCATCATTCAATATATTCTATGTTCTGAACCAAATTCCTTTCTGTATTGTTCCAGAAGGAAGTAAATAACTCCATTCGAATTAAATACATGTTTCAACATACAAAAACTGTGGCAAGCTGGAAATGAATCTCCGCCAACCGTACCATTATGATAAAAGTCGCCAAGTCTGAAGCTTTCGTCCGGCTAAGTGAATGAGGTTAAATCGGGTGTCAGTTTCCTAACCACTCTCCGAATTTATTGAAGAATGGATTGTTAAAATTATGACAAATGAGAAGTGCAGCGACTTTGCGGTATAGTAACAATGAGGATTGTATCTTGAATATACAAGGTGATTAGTAATATGAAACATACTGTACACATCCGCATGCATAAGGTGTCTACTTAGCATACATTTGGATGTCCATAATTCAGCTGATTTAGTCAAGGAAAAATCCAGTGAATATTCATGGAAAAATAAGACTTTTATTTTTCAAAATTAACAGGCTGTGTTGAACTCCGTAGTCGCTGGAGATGTCTGAATAATAGATAGTGCAGAGCTATTTGTATAAGAGATCCTTTCATATACTGCAGGTTACATGCCCGTTATTGAATCATTATATAACACAGGACCTTATAATTACTATTAGTGCATGTTATTTATTTAGATTTCTTGTGCTTCTAACAGACATACAACTAATAATAAGTAACACATCTATATTTGGTTACACATAATTCTATAAAATAATAGAATTTATTTATAATCGGGGAACTTTTGTGATATTCAGTTCTAGTTCTTGGGCAGTAAAATGGAATAAACCTAGGTCGAGATGAGGGAGCAGGGACACGTAAATTATACTGCGATACGGTCTATACAAAATGTTATTGAATGATTTGAAGACGAAAACAAGAATTGCAATTTTTCGCCTGTTAGCCAGAGCTTTCCATATCTATCATATTTCGGATAAATGCCCGTGATTTTATACTGTAAATATCTTAGGGATGTATTCTGAATCATTTCAATTTCATTAACGTGGTTCGTGTGCCATGGATTCCCGATGCTGGATGTATATTCTAATCTGCTAACCAGAGAATTGAACACTAATTTTATACTTTCTGGGTAGAATTTCTTCTTATAAAGCCTAACCTTTTATAAGCACTAGCTACCATTTAATTCGTGTGCAATGGAAATGCTAGTATTGAATCAAAAGATTTGTTAGAATTTTTAATAGTGAGACACGTATCCAATATCACCTGGAATTTGTTTCTAGTAAATCTCATGACTGAGCATTTCTTTATATTTTTACTAAAACTTCACAATGAGAACTTGAGTAAATTTTGTAAAATTATAGAAGAACGTGAAATTGGCCTATATGTAGAGCAATTGTGAATCCATAATACATAATACTGCTATGTTTGGTCAAATCAGAATTTAGGATGAAGATGAATATTTTTAAAATCTTTGACAGTTCTGGAAATAAAAGTGAGTTACTTTCTGGCGTTGCCCCTATGTATTATCTATCAAAGTGCATAGGCTTAATGCCATTTGTGTTTTTAAAGCATGGAGACGATTATACATGCAGATACACTGTAATGGGATTGCTATGCTCGATAGTATTCTGCGGGTTTACACTTATAGGAGGTTTCTATGGTTCAAGAGTGATAATTCTTAAATCAGAAGAGCGTCATGACGTGATCGGAGGTATAATTTGGCTTAGTCGTGCGCTCATGATATATTTACAATGTATATCTTCAATAATGACTTTCGGAACGATTCATAAAAAGAAATTTGAGAAGCTACACTTTACAATAGTGATGATGGACAGAATACTGTTCAGTAGAGTCAAAAGTGAGTATTCAATGTACGCAAAAATACTCCTGCTGGAAGTTATTACGATCCCGCTTATATTCATTGTGCTCTGCTACCTGAATTTGGCTTTCAATAAGTGGAACGTCCATGATCTGTACCCGTTAACACAATTAGTAGCACATTTCATCAATAACATCGTTCATCTTCAGTTTGTAAACCTAGTTATGCTCTTGAGAAAGCGACTGTCGATGGTAAACTATCATCTAAAAACATCCTATCGTAATAATAATAATAATAGTACAATCATAATTTTTCCTGAGAGGCCTATCCAGTACAATACAGTTTTACCGGAAGGAGAACTATTCTCAGTGGTTGACAGAGCCTCTTGGTCATTGCGATCTTCGCCAGGCGTTGGGGGCAACCAATACGGTATACCACTAAGATCACTGAGAATAATATACAACTCACTTACTGAATCAGCTTCAATAATGAATTCTATTTATGGATTTGACTTACTGTTACGCACCATGTTTTACTTTCTGACATTTCTCTCTGGCTTAGAATATGTGATCCGGACTTTGAGATCATTTGGGAGTAGCTCTTCGAACGGTGTATTAATTGATCTATCCTGGCAATGTTTACATGTTGGACAGCTGGTGTCGATCTTGGTGTGTTGTAACCTGGTGACAATTGAAGCGAGGAACACCAAGTCCGTTGTCACCAGGCTGATCTTGCTTGAGAACAGTAAGAAGCAAGGGGACGAATTACATTCGTTTGCAATGCAGCTAACAATGAATAACGATATACAATTTAGAGCCTTCGGTATATTTGTGCTGGATATTAAGGTTTTGTGCACATTTCTGGGAACTGGAATTACATATCTGATTATTGTGTTGCAATACAAAAACTAGATGCTTCATAGCAGGGACGCTACAACGTTTAAAACAATTGAAGAGCCCGGTGCAAGCATATTTTAAGCATTTGTTCCATAAATACATAAATTCCTGCTTTTCACTTATTAGCTCATAAAAAGACATAATATTATATTTCTTAAAATCAGTATCTTTCAATTTATTGCATTTTTGTTCTGTGTTACTTCAACGGGGAAGAACCTGTGAGCTATCTAATCTTCATGCAGAGCATATGTCTGTCAGCTTGCAACTGTGTTGTTCTTAACTTGTCGCCCAATGCCACTCACTGTGGAAGCCGGGGATTTCCTTGTCCATAGCCATATTGCACCACGTGCTATACCTCCCCCTCCCCCAGCTACCTGGAACCAGTGTCACTCACATGCAGTTTATTTCTGGCACTGTGAACTGTAAGGCAGTTCTACGATGCCTACAGGAAGAACAAATAAAGGTATCGTCTGCAGCAGGACGTTGCAGAATTTAAAGATAATTCTACTTCTGAAGGGGACGTTCTGTTCTGCCAACACTGTGGAAAGCAATCATGGCTGAACAGCGATCTCAAGTTTCACAATACCTCAATGGCAAGAAACATATTGCCTCAGTTTCGCGCCTTCAGAATAAGTGTTTGGCGATAATCGTCGGTCATTTGAAGATATATCTCGTTGTGTATTGTAATGCTTCAGTAGTCAGTGAGTCATAGAATAAATCGCATTCGTGAGTACTGCATATTGTTTATATTCACATTAATAAACTAAATTATAAATAAATATTTTTATTTTATGTCACATATTTCAGGTTTTTTATTACATAAAAAATAAATATTTTCCCGAATTTTTGCACCTAAAAATCCAAGCCCTACTTATGAGTCTTAAAACTCACGAGTCTCAAAATTCACGAATTTCAAGATGAGGGTTAGTAAAAGTAGGTTCTAGCCGGTTTCTGTACCTGGGGCAGTCTCAAAACCCACGATAGCCCAGGCATTTTAGGATTTAAGGTTGAAAAAAATCATGTAAAGCTAATTTTCTGAGAATTTGACAATTTGACCCTGGGGAACAACATACTAAAATTCTCCAAGCTTCCGATGCCGGCTTCCTTGTTTTCCAGGCCTAGAAACCTGGAATTCCAAGATATTCCTGGAGCGCCCGTAAAAACCGAATCGTTTATCCAAAATTGGCAAAGTAAGGTATCAACTGAAAGAGGAGAACATGCTGGTTCTAAACAACGTTTAGAACGGTTTAGAACGGTTTAGAACGGTTGATAAGAAAACAAAAAACGCGCAAAACCAATTTTTTAAATTTTGTTTTCAATCGACGCGGTTTTAAGTGACCAAAACATGGGGTTAAAGGAAAACAAGCTAAACTGAACGAAAGAGCATGTTTTTAGCTTTCTAGAAGTGTCTTTTTTTGGTTCGTACGTCTAATAAAGCACGAGCTACAGCCAGAATAAGTTGAACACCACGTTGAGTTGGTCACGCGACGCCCATGTAAAATTCATAAAACAACGCAAGATTTGATAAATGAATAACAAAGACCGACAAAAAACACACTCACATGTACAGTTGATAACATGCGTTTTAATGGACATTTGGGTTGTGGTTTTAACAGCGACAATTATAAAAAATAAAAAAATATCATTTGTGAAATTAAAAATATATTTGGTGCAATATTGTAGATGTAGGGTCGACTGATGTCCTACGTTGGTGTCTATGGCTGGCACGGCCTACTACTGGAAATTAAAAAGAAAATTAATAGCTCTTTTTCGCGAAATCGTTCGAATGATTACAATGACAGAAATATGTATAAAAAATATAAATAAGTCCTAGTCTTATTAGACACATAAAAGCATGTTGAAACATGAAATCTATAAACTAAATGTTACGGCAGCAGCTGATATATTTTGTTGCCGTGGTACTGCTTTCCGAGGTAAAGTAGGGGCTGGTGTAGACATCATAACACCACCCATGTTGTGAAACGTCCCGTGTCCGGTCTGCGTGCGCACATTAACGTCAGTGTTATCAAAGGAATATTGAACAAATTCTTTGTTCGGCTCTGCTTCGCCAAGCTGTTCTTCGTCTGTTTCATTTTCACTGGTCGTGAAAGCTATTACGTTATTCTCGTAACAAAGAACCTCGTTGTAGGAAACGGAGAAACCCATGTTATGAAGAAGATATACAAACTGCCGCGACCCGTAGTGTCGGTGGACATACACAAGATAGGAGATAAAAAGGACTTCGGACGACAAGCTGAAATAATTGCCTGCCCAATGGTTTTTTCTTGGCGGATTTGCTGGTTGCGCCCTCTAACTTGGTCCTGATGATCCGATCAAGAAACAGAGCTAGAGTATTCGGTAGAAACGTCGGCATCTAACGACTGCTCTTCTGCGGACGGATATTCCTCCAGATTATATGCACGCGTCAGAATATCTTCTTTTATAATTTGAGCGGCCTTTTCTACGATTCGCCGACGTTCATCGGCCTCGGACTTCCCACGTTCCTCGTACCATTTGTCGTGCAAATGTTTTCTGCCGTTTCTTTCATATTTACAATGCAGTTTCGACCTGGCAGCTCGATGATGAAGATTCGCTGTCCATAGTGGCTAAGTAGTTTTTTTTTCTTTGAGATACTTTTGCGCGTATGGGCCACATTCCATTTCATTTCATACTTTCTCAAGGTAGTCTTGAAGATCACCAAGCGCGAACTGGCAATCTTCATTGGTCTCCAAGAACGTACAGAGATTTTCAAAGGCGTCGTGTTTTTCGGGGTCCTCAGGACGGCCACGGCCAGTCTTGACGCTGCTACAATCACCCTCCAGATCCAAATCGGAGATGACATTCTCGAAGATATTTGGCCTCGGCAGCAACAAGGTCTATTATGCTGTCCACACGAGCACATAGAGTACGTCCCCATTCATCGCCACGTTCGATTGCTCGGAGTCGGATGCCTGTAATAACCGGAATCGTTCGGATCTCGAGGATAATACATCTGTACTTAACTTCCTTTTTCGTTTCCTTCCGAGACGAGGCCTCTTTGCCACAGAATAGACAATCTTATTTTATGTTGAAAGGGTCAACAGAAGATCGAAGAGTAGGGTTTAAGAGCGTTTCCTCATTGGATAGTTCTCCTTCGGGCTTTTTATCTAGAGATGCCGCGTGTAAGCGATCCTAAAAATAAAATAAGTAAAATGAGTTAAATATTTACCTGGTTCTACTACGAGAAAATGGGCCCCAACTTTGAAGCAGAGTTTTTAAGATCAAAACAAACTCCTGGTCAGTTTTCCTAAATTAAACTTCATTAAGCCCTACTTCGACTAAACAACGTTACTAACATGCACAAAAAGCTGTAAAAACTGTAAGAAGTAAGCTGTAAAAATGCTTTGTTCGGTATCCCAATTTCTAACGTTAAAAAAAAGCTAACGGATTTAGTTTTTTCACAAACCCTTACCATTGCATAGGTCTCGTTAAGGTGAACTCGGTGGTATATGATAAAATTCCAAACGCTCAAATTTAACGGATTTAGAGCCGATTAAAAGCATGAAATTCACGTTTGCTTTGCCGCATAAGCGAAGTTATCCCAGCAAGCAAAGCGTAGGCTACAGGTGTCGGCCTGGCGGCCGCGGGTGCTAAGGCTCTACCCTTATGCTGCATAGCTTGAGTGCGTCTTGGGTTCAAATCTCACGCCAACCTAGCAATTTTTTTCTCTCCCCTTAGCACTTTAAGCCGCTAGGCCGACGGCTGTGCACATAGCTTTCTGGCATACCTTCCCTTGCGCGACAAAGCAAATGTGAATTGTGCGATTTCAGTTGGCTCGAAATCCGTTAAATTTCAACATTTAAGACTTTATCAATGAGTGTAAGTCGCCTCCGTAGCGTAGCGGTCATCATGGTTAGCTGCCACCCCGAAGTCCTGGGTTCGATTTCCGACTCTGCCACGAAATTTGAAAAGTGGTAAGAGGACTGGAACGGAGTCTACTCAGCCTCGGGTGATCCAAATGAGTAGAGGGGGTTCAATTCCCACCTCAACCATCCTCGAAGTGGATTTAAAGGTTCTTTACATAAAACGCAATTCCACATTTTCACACAACCTTCTTCACTGTACTTTTGTAGTAGGCCTATATCGCAACGTACCACCAATAAACGTTAAACTCAACAACAACACAATAGCAACAACAAGCCTTCCCTTGCACAGCGTAAGCCGCAGCCCAGGAGCAGCAACGAGCATTCGACCCAACAATGTACACGACGCGACGACGCTACCAACTCAATTTGGTGTTCAATTTATTCTGGCTGTAGCTCGTACACTATTAGACGTAAAAACAAACAAAAGACACTTCTGGAAAGCTAAAAAGATGCTCTTTCGTTAGATTTAGCTTATTTTCCTTTAACCCCACGTTTTGTTCACTTAAAAGCGCGTTGATTGAAAGAAAATACAAAAATAAAGAATTTTGCGCGTTCTTTTGTTTTGTATTCGACCGCGAGTGACCGAATGTTGTTTTTCTTGAGTTTTTTAGAACCTGCATGTTTTCCTCTTTCATTTGATACCATACTTTGTCAATTTTGGATAAACGATTCGGTTTTTGTGGGCGCTCCAGGAATATCCTGAAATTCCAGGTTTCCAGGCCTGGAAAACAAGGAAGCCGGCATCGGAAACTTGGAGAATTTTAGTATGTTTTTCCCCAGGGCCAAATTATCAAATTCTGAGAAAATTAGCTTTACATGATTTTTTTCAAGGTTTTGACGATTCTTAGACTAAAATGCCTGGGCTACGAGTCGAGCCAGTTCTTCTTTGAATGGGAAAAGGTCCATTGTTAGCGCCAGCCGGAACTGTGGCCACATTCCGGCACCCCGGCGTCTCTAAAAGCCGCAGTAGTTCAAAGGGAGTTATGTTAGTTATAGTTGTTTAAAGGGGAGGAACTACGAGGTAATCTGCCCCTAGTTAAAAGGGACGTAAATCCCATGACATTATCATCTTATTATATAATACGCTAAGGTGTATGCTTCACAAAACTCAAGCTCCTACACCAGTGGGAGTTAGAAGGTGTGGTTTGTACCAAAATCTTTCAAATCGTTTCAATAATACAGGACAAATCTTGCATTTCTTGAAACGTCAACGGAAATACATGTATATTTATTTGTTTATAAAGTGCTTTTATATTTAAGTTCAAACACTGTCCATAAGAGAGAAAATGATATAATAATAATTCCGGAACATATATAACAAAAGGTGCTTTTCTATAAATACCACAATTCATCACTACATCACTGTCGTCAAGCCGGAATCCCTCTATGCGTCAGAATGTCTTATCCTCTCTCAGAAATGTGCGCTTGCTAAGTCAGAGCAAAAAGAGAGAAAGATTCTCCACAACATACTTGGTCCAAACTACAAAAACGGGATCTTCGTAAGAAAATCCAGGCAAGAAATCTATTCTAAGAAAGAGAAGATCACGAACACAATGCGCAAACGCAGGGCTCGCTTTTACGGTCACTTGCGATGATGGACCACTCTAGATGGACAAAACATATATTTAACAATTTCGACTCAATACCAAAAACAACAGTTCCCTGGAACGTTAACGTCATGAAAGACCCCCAAGAAATGGGCCTACAACCTGGTGACGCGCACAAATGAGACCTTTTCCGAAAAAGCATCGTGACTTTTGGGATTTTCCGAGATGAGAAACAGACAACCGGTGCAAAGTGGTCGGATGAACGCCGTGCTCGACCCAGCAAGTTAATGAAAACCTACTGGATCAACCTAAATTGAATAAACGCCAGAATGTATAGTGGAACTTATCGTGGTCCCTAGTTGGCCGATGAGCGAATAATAAATAAATAATAATAATGAATAGGCCTATATGAAAGGTTTGAGTGGAAAAATGAAAGGGACAGAAAAAAACATGAAAATTGATTGTGTTTTAACGCTCTCCTTAAGGGGGAATCAACGATAATAATAATAATAATAATAATAATAATACTAATAATTACGACCTAGAAAATGCTATGGGTATATTAACACTAATTTGGACATCATTCTTCATTTCTTGAGTGTGATAGAGCAGAGTTGCTTCATATTTCTATGGCCTGCAATTCCCCGAATTGCGGTTATCCTCCAGTTACTTTAATCCCTCCCATTGGTCGATCTTGGCTACGCTACTGATTTAAAGTGATTGTCCCATGAATGTTGATGACCGATGGGGGTAGGCTATAAACCATAATGCTTGTATGGATAAATGTAACATAACTACCTGAAATGTGGGCGATTCTTAACGTAAGGTTTGGCACCAGGTATATGTGCTAACCGCTTCCTAGAGAAGTGCAGCAATGTGTAAAGTTAATTACAATGATGATGATCTATGTATATTGTATATTTGTACGTATGTCTTGTATAGTAAAGTGTTGGTTATAGTGAACTGTGTGTCATGTTAAGCACAAAAACCATCCCTGAGCCGTAGAATAGTCATTTACCTAATAAGTGCTCAGTTACCACTTTGCTGTTTGCAACATCAGGGCTGATTTTTTCATTCGAATCTAAAAAAAAAAATGAACCCTTAAGTTTTAACTTATCAGGGAAGTAATAGCTTTAAAATGTTAAGTGTAGGCCCATAGATTTCGGGTGTTTTTTTTTAACCTAAATGCAACATCAAAATCCTACGTATATATCTAATTTATTTTGAGGCAAAACAAAATCGTGTACACAGCAGAGTAAACAACAGAACGATCGTAACCTTTTCCGCACAAGAAATGAACGTGTTAGACAACAGAAATACAATTGCACGGACGCATACACGACCCAAAATATCAAACAATTAATCGCAGACATTGACCCTATCCCGCCCTTAGCGCTCGAAAGCGCCCGTTTCTTCACTCTTAACCTTCCTGTCCTTAGCACCCAAAAGCGCCCGGTCGCATTTTCTGCACACGTCTGTCATCTATGCGTCAGGTTTGTAGTTTTCTTAACTGTAAAGTGTTTATAAAGCATTTACGAACGCGCAGTACTGTGCCCGTTTAGACCGGAGTCCGCACGACCACATATGCATTTTACCAAGAATCAGTCAGCACGAGAGTCAAAATATCCCGAGGCGCCAGATGGGTTAAAACTAATCGCAAAAACGACATCAAATGAAAAAAATGCTTTACTGATTTTTGGCTCAATGCAACAATAAGGATAGAAGGAGATTCAACTGGGCATAACACATCATGTAAAATTATCTCATTTTATTCTGAATTTAAAATTGACTGCATAATAAAATGCTCAAAGCAGCATCATTCATGTGTGGCGACCCACATTAATATTTACACAATGTACATAAATTTTCCAACACATTGGACAATTATCTTTGGAGACACAAGTCTGATTATCAGTCCTGTAGACTGTGTTCCAAAATTATATCCATTATTTATGATTAAATCCAGTTCAAATTTAATTGTCTTTACTGGAAATACTGTAGTTCACTGGTTGAATTTTTACATAATATTAACACTCGTAGAATAATTGTTCATAGAATTTTTAAGTTTCACTTATTTTTCCAGTTTCAAAAAATATTGTCAAAAAATATTATTATCTCTGAATCAACACAAATTATGTACACATATTAATAACAACATCTGAAAAGTATCTGACCTTTGAGCATAGTATCGAAGAACTGTGCGAAGCACAACAAAATTAATTGTTCTTCTGACATTAAACGTTTCGAGAAGTGACTCGATTATGAACTTCAAGTTCCTAACAAATTATATGATTTCTGAATCATCAACTTGATCAATAAATTGTTGGACCATTCAACTATTCGATATTCCACTTGGAATCATTATTAAGAAAATATTTATATTTGTGGCCATTTTAGTAACTTTCACAACTTGCAATTCTTGAACAGAATGCAGAAATAAGAATTGTAGCTTCATAATAAATTCATTTAGTTCATGGCACTAGGATTGAAAACATCCTTCAAATTATTCGTGGTTATAGAATTATTTTTAATTGGCAGTGGCCCATTCTATTATTTTTATAAGAACACAATATTCCAACAACAACGGCAAAGGTCTTCCTCTGAAGAAGAATAAAATACTATCATGACGAATCCGGGTTCTAGCAAAATCAAAGTCTTAATGGAATCCGTAAACAAGGTTGAAATAAGAACTGATGGTTTTTAAGAAATAACCTTTGGGTCATTCATACGACGCAATGTGTAGTTCCAATACTCCTTCTTTAACACTGAGTCATCGAACCTGCTATTTGATTGATGCTCAAATAAAACCCTCCTCATTCCTGCGACTTAAACATGCGCACCTGGGAATGGCATTTCAACTACTCCACACACATAAATTTTCTTCCAAAAATTTATACAATAAATCAAGCCTCTGCTTATTATCAACACTGGAAGATTTATAAACTTACAAGTTTATTTTATTTTACCATTCAGTTCAAATCGTGAAGTTACCACACTTATGATACTCTCTATTTCACTTTCGAATGTGTATCTACGTCATGATTTTATATAAATACAAAAATATCCTAATTGATACAAATATCATTTGCTTCCCGTTTCATGCCTCTCCGTGTTATCTGAAAAATATACTTTGCTCATTGCAAATATTAACTGTTCAACCAGAACTGTAATGTTGGTTGAATGCGGGCTTGCGCAAACCACTATCCTTCGGAAAATCACCTGTTCCAAACTAGAAATGATTAAACTACTTCATAAGCTCTCTCTCAATGAATGTGATTATTAGAAAATATAAGATCCAAGAATTATTTAGAAAAGTTATGAAAATCATTATTATTATTATTAGTGGATTATTATTATTATTATTATTAGTTATATTATTGTAAATGTGTTTAATTATTATTTCATTATGTGAGAATCCACATGTTCGATTCTTCGAATATCCATTTCTCAACAAAAATAATTATTAACTTTTACAGTTACCTCGGCTGATTACCGTGATTATCCAAAAAAATATGAAACATTCAAATAAATGCTCGTTATGCTCGGTCATCGATCCTAAACTGTTCTGAGTGCTGAAAATACTCAGAATAACTCTAATATGTCTTGCGTAAATCATTGCAAGATTTAAATACGAAGAAAAACAAATGTGTTGGTCATCTGCAGAAAATGAGTTTGTTCCAATTAGCTAGGCATAATATAAAAGTCAAATGTGGCTTACATTTCTCGTTGGTCTTGAAGCGTAGTGAACCTGGTCTGTACCAGATTTATCCAGATACATGTCCTATTGGACACGCACGTCTAATCCTTGTATCGGCCGCCATTATATACCCACAATCTGTCTAACACGACATAGTGGAAATATTTCTTGAAGTTTGAAGTAACTGCTGATCCATTTTAATATGACTTCAATTAAATCCATAGCAGTTCGCTTAAATGGGGTCAGATCCAAATGATCTATTCTCAAATACGTCAGTTGTAACATAACTCACGGTAATCTTTTCAGTACAAGAAAACACTGGCAGTCTAAATCAATCAACGGCTGTTCTGAAGATCGTTCCCTGGGCATGGTTTATCACCATCTATCATGCGCGAAGCAACTTATAGTTTCCCTTTGTCGGCTAATGAACAACACCGTGATAGACTGGCCTTCAATATACTGAATGATCGGAGTGGTTATCAAGTTACAATTTATGAAACTGACTAATTGGATTAAAATTTCCAAGTATTGAATTATTATTACTGGACTGTGACAAAGTACTTTCTAGACAAAGTCTAGCATATGTCCATATATAAATAAAGTATTTCACCAGTGTCCATAGAAAAATAACAATCGCCTTAGTGATTCCCTCTGCCGGAAACTTACTATGTTCCACACGTATCGCAGCACTTTTGTGATTATCACAATTTAAACATATCTTCTGCGTAGATCCGGCAACCATGTGCCTTGGCTCAACGTAGCAGCAGCACCTGGTCATGCAAGAGCTTGGTTCGAAGTGAGCTGATGATGCTTGGGCCGGTCGGCTTTTATTCAAAACGGTCGGGTCCACGCTGGATCACGCTGAAATCTGGAAATCCTCATATCTCCGGTGTCTCTGGTCCGATTCACTTGGGACTAAGTGCATTCTCTTTCATTTGGCCGTGCCAGTAATCTGATCCAAGTCTCAAGTCTCTACTCCATGGCTAACTATTTAATCAACAAATAGTCTCGACCTCTGCTACTACTCGCTACGTCACTTGACATGCTCTTGGCTGCACAAAGTTTCCATTCCATTCTAGAAGTAATGGAGCGCGATATTCAAATATCTCAACTTTCAAAAGCGGCTGTAGCCTTTCCCTTGATATCTAGGTGTCTGAATCTTGGAATACCCATTCCTAGAGTTGGGCGCATCCACCCCACACCTAGCAAAAAATAAAAATTGGAAAATTTTTATTTTTCCTATCTACACATTAAATCATCTGGTTCTGGAATAATAAATCTTCAAATTCGCTGCATTATAAGTTCCCACGATGTTACCAGTTCGTGTATTGGCGATTTCATAGCTTCCATTGTTGTTTACTTCCACAATACGATAGGGTCCAGCGTAAAGGCTTGCAAACTTCGAGTACACTCGATTTTGCACGTCAGAGGGTGTAGGTCTTTTCACTAAAACAAGAGTTCCTACGCGCAAGGGTCTGCGAAAACGCTTTCCTCTCACTCTGCGCTCTCTTTTCTCAGCTTGGCTCCTCAACTTGTCTAAAGCTAGAGTTTCCCTCATCTGACGACTTGGTTCAATCTCAAATATCCTCATCCTCCTGCGTCAGGTTAACTTGAAAAACCTTAGATGTAGACTCCACTGCTCTACTCAATAAATCGGCCCCAATGTTCAATTTTCCAGGAGTGTGTTCAATAACTAGGTTGAATTGTTGAATAAAAAGTGACCATCTAGTTATCCTATCACTGGCAAAGTTTGTTCTCAAGATAAACTCCAATGCATGGTTGTCAGTCCTCACAATTACTGAATGTCCAATTAACATTTTCTTCCACGACTCCAACGCGAAGATTACAGCAAGGGCTTCTAACTCTGTGGTGTAATAATTCCTTTCTGATGGACGAAGTTTCCTGCTTATGAACGCCAGGTAACGTCTCTTTTGATCGTCATCTTCTTGAAGAAGAATAGCTCCAATCCCTACGGTGGATGCATCAGATTCTATGATGAAATTCTTGGTAAAGTCAGGATACTCTAATTTCACGCTGTTTACCAATAACCTCTTGGCATCTTGAAATGATTGTTCACAATCTTCATTCCATTTCCATTTGTTTCCCTTTTTTAATAACTCCTGCAATGGAGCAACCGTCTTGGTGAAGCTTGGACATTGCCCTGCAAAGAATTGGCATGTCCCGAGAAAACTGCGGACGTTCTTCACTCTAGTAGGTCTAGGGAAATTTGCAATCACCTGTATCTTTGTCTCATTGGGACGGTATCCTTCACCATCCAAAATGTGGCCCAAAAATTTTATTTCCTTCCGAAAGAACTGACATTTTCGAAGGTTTACTTTAAAGTTCGCTTTTCTCAAATCTGCGAATAACATCTGAAGATGTAACAAATGTTCCTCCTTAGTCTCAGATGCAATTAGGATATCATCTATGTAACGAATTGCTATCTCTTTTACTTCAGGACTCAAGTTTTGTTCCAGTGCTCTGATCAAAACAGATCCAGATGTTTTGACCCCAAATGGTAGACGGCGGAATACATATGTCTGCTGGTCAAACATAAACCCTGTAAATTTTTTGGAATCTTCACTAAGCCTAATGTGGTGGTAGGACGAAGTGAGATCAATGTTAGAGAACCAGACCTTGCCTTGGAATTTCCTTAACAGTTCCCTAATGATTGTTGGTCTGTCATACTCTGGCAGCAATCTTGAAGTCAAATTTCGCGTGTCTAAACATAGTCTCAGACTTCCATCTGGCTTAGACACTACTGCTAATGGATTGACATAAGAGGTAGTGTACTTTTCAATCACATTGTTACTTTCCATCTCTTTGATAATCACTTTTACCATTTCTCGATGCTTTTCCGCTACCGGATACAATTTAGTATGGAAAGGTGCATCATCATTTACACGAATACGATATTCAAAATCTTTAATTTCACCAGGTTTAATATCAAAAATATCATGGTACTCTTCCAAAATTTTTCCTAGCTCTGGGTAGACTTCTCTTCCTTCAGCTTCATGAAAAATCAGAGACCATTGAGCATCTCCCTCGATGTCTTCCTCTTCTTTTCCCTCGAAGTTTATCTCTTCGGTATTCTTGAATCTGATCGTCTCTGTCTTCATGTCTATCACTGCTTGATATTTCTGAATGAAATCCGCTTCCAATATCATGACAAAAGCCATGTCCTCCAATAGTAACACATAAGTATAATTCTGTTTTACACAGAGATATTTTGTTGGGTATTATTCCTTGGATTTTAATTCCTGATACTGGAATCTCCTCTAAATTCTCTTTGAGCTTCCACAGAATATAAAACTTCTCACTCACAAGACAAAGCATAGCCCCAGTATCAATTAAAGTATCGACAGGCATACCGAATACTTCGCATGATATGATTGGCATTTTAATTCTTGTACCCATTTCTTTCTGTTCGTCATTATGTTGAATTAAGTCATCATCCTCTGCTTGCCATTTAATAATCCTGGAAGTGAAAGTGTTTAGAATTCTATCTTCTACTGTGAATTCGAAGTTTTTTTTCTTTTCCATTCCCCCGGGATTGTTGTGTTCCCGATGGACCTGGTTCATTTGGCTTCTGTTCCAAGAACTGCAAGTTTTCTTGGTGTCTTTCTTCCAAGTTCTTCCTCGTCTCCTTATTGAACTCTTCATTGGACTGACGAGTGTTCACATTCCCTCTGTTATTGTAGTTATTGTTTCTACCATAGTACCTTCTTTCCTGGTACCTTCCTTGATTATCCCTTGGCCTTCTCCATCGAGTATTATATCGATATCCACCATCCGGTCTCGCATAAGGCTTGTAACTGTATCTGTTATTGTTCTGATTCCATCCTCTTTTATCGGGCTCTTCCCTCGGCGTTTTCTCTTCTCGCCCCTCTCGAATCTCTCGAGGTGTTTGGGAATAACTGTCGGCCATAACAGCGTACACAGCGTTGTTATTCTTTCCTCCCTTCTGATGGAAGAATTGAGCGTTCGTGTGATCAAGTTTCTGCAATACCTCGTCAAATTGCTCCATATTATAAATGTCAGCAGCGATCAAAGTTCTTTGGACGTCTGCTGGAAACTGACGTATTAATGCGGTAATTAATTCAATATCTGGCATCGGCGGATCTAAATGTTGTAGTTTAGAAAGCTGTCCAGAAAAGTACGTAGAGTATCGAGTAGGTTGTGACGTCGAGAATCTCTTTGAATATAATTCTGCTCTGACTTGCTGTTGGGTTTCCGGGGCCAAAACCTTTTTAATAACCCACGGGAAAACTCCTCAAAATTGGTGAGAGTGGACCTAAAAGCTCTAAACCAAAGAAGTGCGGGACCTTCCAAAAATTTCCCTATCACTCGGATCTGTCTTTCCTTAGGGATTTTGGAATCTTTTAGGTAATCACCTGCTTCTCTCAAGAATTCTACGGGTGTCACAGAATCTCGCCCTGAAAATTTAGAAGGCTTATCCTCTACATTCTTGAATACAGTTATGGGGTTGGATTGAAATACTGTCCTGACCTCATCCTGTCTTTGACTATCAGTTTCTCTAGCTGCTCCTAGGTTTATCTGTATCTGTTCTTCTCCCCTTATACTTGGCATTTTCATCAGATGGTCGGACTGTTTCTCGTCCTTTATTTGGGTTTTCATAGCCTCAATTTCCTTATGGTTTTCTTCTGCCATTTTTGTAATTTCTTCGGTTTCCTTACAGTTCTCCTTGACATCAGTGGATATCTGGTTCATAACAGCCTCGTGACTTTTCAACGACCCTGTCACATCTGATATGTCCTTCTGAGTTGCTTGAATATCTTTGGAAATTACTTGAATATGGGATGACAAAGATTCCCTAATTTCCTTGACTCCCTCTTGGTTCTCCAGCTTGAGTGTGTCTTTAATTTCATCGATAACTGTGGTTTTAATTTCAGTTTGTAATTCATTAATCACACCTTCTCTTATTTCTCCCACTATGAGTTCTTTGAATTGTTCTGTCAAACGTTGAACAACTAGAGTTGCCATCTCATTGCTCTCTTTCTTCACTCTGATTTCTAGGTTGATCATGTCTTCACCAACTTTCCTAAGACCATGTTCTATCCTATCAGCTAAGTTTTGGGATCTTAGATCGGCATCGCGAAATTTATTGTCCATTAAACTTGCGTTAGTGGCTAATGAAGTTTCGAGCTCATGTGTTTTTTCGCATAATTTAGTAATTTTACTCTCAAGTGACATTTTCAAGATTTCGGAATTCTCTTTAAATTTATTTTCCATCGAATTAAATTTACTATTTAAATTTTCTTTCAAGTTATCTTTTAAAGAATCAGAATTTTCTTTAAGTTTATCATTTAAACTTTCTTTAAGTTTATTTTCTAAAGAATCAGAATTTTCTTTAAGTTTATCTTCTAATGAATCAGAATTTTCTTTAAGTTTATCATTTAAACTTTCTTTAAGTTTATTTTCTAAAGAATCAGAATTTTCTTTAAGTTTCTTTTCCAAAGCCTCTGTTTTTTCTTTCATAATGGCTGCTACACGCAGTCCAGCTTCTTTGGAACTCTCTTCCAAACTCCTGATCATCCTCATCATCTCTTCCATAATTTTCAATTATTATTCAAAACTTAGGGGTATACATGTTGGCAGACACAAGATTATAATTAGAACAAGAAATATGAATAGCTAATTGGAACACTCTAATAAAATGAGATTTGTCCTAATGTCGACGTGATGGAAAAACAAAATTCTCTACTTTTACGAATTACATTTACCACAATATCACAAGAAAAATATGCAAGTTCTCAAATATCCTCCACCTGGATTCTAATAATGCGTATGTCCAGTCATCGAACGTTTACTACTGAATTTACTTGACGCCCTAATGGGTAAGCCATTATCAAAAATAATCAAACCCATTCTAATTATTAACCCAGTTAAATTTTTAATTTTCCCCACTAATTGGGTTTCCTACTAATTTATTCACCCAAACCAGACATCTCCCAACTCCCAAAATATCTATATAAAAATTATCACAATTTAAATCGGCATGCGATTGACCGTGTCTAACTCGAGCCCCACGTTCGAAGCCATTTCTCTCTCTATCTTATTTTATGTGCCCGTTTAGACCGGAGTCCGCACGACCACATGTGCATTTTACCAAGAATCAGTCAGCACGAGAGTCAAAATATCCCGGGGCGCCAGATGGGTTAAAGCTAATCGCAAAAACGACATCAACTGAAAAAAATGCTTTACTGATTTTTGGCTCAATGCAACAATAAGGATAGAAGGAGATTCAACTGGGCATAACACATCATGTAAAATTATCTCATTTTATTCTGAATTTAAAATTGACTGCATAATAAAATGCTCAAAGCAGCATCATTCATGTGTGGCGACCCACATTAATATTTACACAATGTACATAAATTTTCCAACACATTGGACAATTATCTTTGGAGACACAAGTCTGATTATCAGTCCTGTAGACTGTGTTCCAAAATTATATCCATTATTTATGATTAAATCCAGTTCAAATTTAATTGTCTTTACTGGAAATACTGTAGTTCACTGGTTGAATTTTTACATAATATTAACACTCGTAGAATAATTGTTCATAGAATTTTTAAGTTTCACTTATTTTTCCAGTTTCAAAAAATATTGTCAAAAAATATTATTATCTCTGAATCAACACAAATTATGTACACATATTAATAACAACATCTGAAAAGTATCTGACCTTTGAGCATAGTATCGAAGAACTGTGCGAAGCACAACAAAATTAATTGTTCTTCTGACATTAAACGTTTCGAGAAGTGACTCGATTATGAACTTCAAGTTCCTAACAAATTATATGATTTCTGAATCATCAACTTGATCAATAAATTGTTGGACCATTCAACTATTCGATATTCCACTTGGAATCATTATTAAGAAAATATTTATATTTGTGGCCATTTTAGTAACTTTCACAACTTGCAATTCTTGAACAGAATGCAGAAATAAGAATTGTAGCTTCATAATAAATTCATTTAGTTCATGGCACTAGGATTGAAAACATCCTTCAAATTATTCGTGGTTATAGAATTATTTTTAATTGGCAGTGGCCCATTCTATTATTTTTATAAGAACACAATATTCCAACAACAACGGCAAAGGTCTTCCTCTGAAGAAGAATAAAATACTATCATGACGAATCCGGGTTCTAGCAAAATCGAAGTCTTAATGGAATCCGTAAACAAGGTTGAAATAAGAACTGATGGTTTTTAAGAAATAACCTTTGGGTCATTCATACGACGCAATGTGTAGTTCCAATACTCCTTCTTTAACACTGAGTCATCGAACCTGCTATTTGATTGATGCTCAAATAAAAACCTCCTCATTCCTGCGACTTAAACATGCGCACCTGGGAATGGCATTTCAACTACTCCACACACATAAATTTTCTTCCAAAAATTTATACAATAAATCAAGCCTCTGCTTATTATCAACACTGGAAGATTTATAAACTTACAAGTTTATTTTATTTTACCATTCAGTTCAAATCGTGAAGTTACCACACTTATGATACTCTCTATTTCACTTTCGAATGTGTATCTACGTCATGATTTTATATAAATACAAAAATATCCTAATTGATACAAATATCATTTGCTTCCCGTTTCATGCCTCTCCGTGTTATCTGAAAAATATACTTTGCTCATTGCTAATATTAACTGTTCAACCATAACTGTAATGTTGGTTGAATGCGGGCTTGCGCTAACCACTATCCTTCGGAAAATCACCTGTTCCAAACTAGAAATGATTAAACTACTTCATAAGCTCTCTCTCAATGAATGTGATTATTAGAAAATATAAGATCCAAGAATTATTTAGAAAAGTTATGAAAATCATTATTATTATTATTATTATTATTAGTGGATTATTATTATTATTATTATTATTAGTTATATTATTGTAAATGTGTTTAATTATTATTTCATTATGTGAGAATCCACATGTTCGATTCTTCGAATATCCATTTCTCAACAAAAATAATTATTAACTTTTACAGTTACCTCGGCTGATTACCGTGATTATCCAAAAAAATATGAAACATTCAAATAAATGCTCGTTATGCTCGGTCATCGATCCTAAACTGTTCTGAGTGCTGAAAATACTCAGAATAACTCTAATATGTCTTGCGTAAATCATTGCAAGATTTAAATACGAAGAAAAACAAATGTGTTGGTCATCTGCAGAAAATGAGTTTGTTCCAATTAGCTAGGCATAACATAAAAGTCAAATGTGGCTTACATTTCTCGTTGGTCTTGAAGCGTAGTGAACCTGGTCTGTACCAGATTTATCCAGATACATGCCCTATTGGACACGCACGTCTAATCCTTGTATCGGCCGCCATTATATACCCACAATCTGTCTAACACGACATAGTGGAAATATTTCTTGAAGTTTGAAGTAACTGCTGATCCATTTTAATATTCACTTCAATTAAATCCATGGCAGTTCGCTTAAATGGGGTCAGATCCAATTGATCTATTCTCAAATACGTCAGTTGTAACATAACTCACGGTAATGTTTTCAGTACAGGAAAACACTGATAGTCTAAAACAATCAACGGCTGTACTGAAGATCGTTCCCTGGGCATGGTTTATCACCATCTATCATGCGCGAAGCAACTTATAGTTTCCCTTTGTCGGCTAATGAACAACACCGTGATAGAATGGCCTTCAATATACTGAAAGATCGGAGTGGTTATCAAGTTACAATTTATGAAACTGACTAATTGGATTAAAATATCCAAGTATTAAATTATTATTACTGGACTGTGACAAAGTACTTTCTAGACAAAGTCTAGCATATGTCCATATATAAATAAAGTATTTCACCAGTGTCCGTAGAAAAATAACAATCACCTTAGTGATTCCCTCTGCCGGAAACGTACTATGTTCCACACGTATCGCAGCACTTTTGTGACTATCACAATTTAAAGATATCTTCTGCGTAGATCCGGCAACCATGTGCCTTGGCTCAACGTAGCAGCAGCACCTTGTCATGCAAGAGCTTGGTTCGAAGTGAGCTAATGATGCTTGGGCCGGTCGGCTTTTATTCAAAACGGTCGGGTCCACGCTGGATCACGCTGAAATCTGGAAATCCTCATATCTCCGGTGTCTCTGGTCCGATTCACTTGAGACTAAGTGCATTCTCTTTCATTTGGCCGTGCCAGTAATCTGATCCAAGTCTCAAGTCTCTACTCCATGGCTAACTATTTAATCAACAAATAGTCTCGACCTCTGCTACTACTCGCTACGTCACTTGACATGCTCTTGGCTGCACAAAGTTTCCATTCCATTCTAGAAGTAATGGAGCGCGATATTCAAATATCTCAACTTTCAAAAGCGGCTGTAGCCTTTCCCTTGATATCTAGGTGTCTGAATCTTGGAATACCCATTCCTAGAGTTGGGCACAGTACAATCCACAAGGCAGTGAAAACAAAATAATAGCGTAAATCTATCTTGAACTTCCGTGTGCACCGATCAGGTGTTTCGTTCGTAAAAATGGCGAGATTGAGTAATGCAGATTTTGAAACCGAGCTCAATATAGGCGAAGAAAGTAACGCAGAATCGTTCAGTAGTGGTGAAAGTGAGTTTTAGTAAGTGAAGAACATATTAACGAAGTTAATTTCAGTGATAATAGTGATGTAAGTGAAAACAGTGACCAAGAAATCGGACCTGATGGCGATGCTCCGGCATTTCAGGTAACACAAACAATCCTGTCTTTTCGTTACGATGAATTATTTTGTTGGTGATGTTGGACCTGTCCATAATTTGGAAAGTAGATCGCGAGAAATAGATTACTTTTTGCATATGCTAGGACACACTATTCAATGACATTGACAAGTACACAAATATCAATGCAGCATTCATGCAGGCACATTCTGGTAAAATAGATACCGAATGGGAAGACACTTGCTTACAGGAAATAAAAGCTTACATCCCAGTTCTTATATAGACATGGGAATCTTTCCACTTACAGAAACACGCGATTATTGGTTTAGTCAAGAAATTGAGTGTCCTGTGATAAGAAACTGTATGACGACACTCATCAGAAAACGCACAGTGAAGTTCTTTACACATATCGCCAGAATGAACGACACCAGACTGACTAAAAGAATATTTATCGTAATTTCTACGTCGAAATAGGGTACTTCTTGGTACAAAGAACCTATGGAAGACTTACAACAATTACATATCACCATAGAAGGCATTCACGACCGCAGCATTTGTAGAGAGAACATCAGAAACCAGAAATTTGAATTTAGATCACAACCCAAAACAAATAGGCGTAAATGGACAGATGAAGAGAAGAAGGCACACAGTGAACGGATGAAAGGTTTTTGGGAATATAAAAAGAAGAAAAGAGCCACCACTAAAAGCTAGATTTTTGTGTTTTTAGCGCTCTCCTTAAAGGGGAATTTACGCAAATAATAATAATAATAATAATAATAATAATAATAATAATAATAATAATAATAATAATAATAATATAATTATAGTCTTTTAGCAATATAAATAACCATAGGCCTCTTATATGTACAAGAATTCATAGTTTTGTTATTTAATAAATTTGAAAAATGTGTCTACTGCACGAGGAGAACACCAACGCTTGAAATCAAGGAAACCACCATGGCGTACAGCAGTCAACCTTGAAAGATGCTCCTTCCAAGTTAACAACTCATGGAAAATCCAATTGGAGCAGTCTTCAGTGGTAAATAAACATCTAGTTGACAACCCTTCTAACCGGATACAAGGATTCCATCTCCCCAGGCGCCAGTGGAGGATCATCAACCGGATACGAACTGGACAAGGCAGATGTGGCTATCTACTGCACAAATGGGGATGGGCTAGCTCTGCAAATTGCGATTGCAGTGCATTATCACCAGGGCCCGGATGTTGACGCCGTAAAAACGTTTAAAAATGCACTTAAAATTTTCAAAAATGACTGAAATAAATGATCTAAGAATTCGAAAAATGCACTATAAAATGGAGAAAATAATCTTATAATAAACTCACCAATAATTCAAAAGTGACATCTTTAGCTCAAACTGAAAAGTCAATCAAAATAGATTTCTAGCACTTAAAACAAGGTTTATGTGCACTTTAGTCTGAGTTGGAGTGCACTATGAATGTCATTCTGATGTTGTCAAATCTAAATGATCTGCGGTTATCAGCCAACAAGTTTTTATATCTCGAAAAGCTGTGTTCAACATCAACTGATGTGATCGGAGCGTACTTGAAGTGAGGAAGGTCGATTGCTGCTAACTCTGAGAGACGTAACTCCCTCATATAAATCTGTGACATGACTAAATTGGGGGGGGGGGGGGGGACTTAAAAGGCCGATTTCTCTAAAATATGACCAAAAAATCTACCAAACTTAAAAATATGCTCTTAAAATGAAAAAATAGCAAACAATGCAAAAAGATGCAAAATAAAAATGACATATTTGAAGACAGGATGGCCCGTCCGGAGTTTCTATGTACTTCAGCATTGTTTTTGACAGCTCAGTAAAAGATGACATGTCATCAACATCCGGGCCCTAATTATCACAGTCAATCCATCATATTGTTGCTGACTGTCCTCTTCGATCTTTCAAAGGAACAATAATGGACATTCATCTTACATCGGATGAAACAGTTGAATGGGTCAAATAACTAGACCTAGAGTTGTAAGATCATACGCACTTGTGACTATGCACATTTGTCCAGAAATTATATATATTGTATATACACACATCAAAAAAAGTTTTGCATCACCTCGGTTCCAAGAGTTCCGGAACCTTTAAATACAAAGGGAATAGAGATCAACACAAACAACATTTCAGCTCGTTTTATTGCTCATGAGACCCACACATTGCATGTTGTACCATCATACAGCTAGACTTTCAGCATTTGTGGTCCAGATTGCAGTACACACCACTACCTCTATTACCCAGTAGCACGTCCTCTTGCATTGATGCATGCCTGTATTCGTCGTGGCATACTATCCACAAGTTCATCAAGACACTGTTGGTCCAAATTGTCCCACTCCTCAACGACAATTCGGCGTAAATCTCTCAGAGTGGTTGGTGGGTCAAGACGTCCATAAACAGCCCTTTTCAACATATCCCAGGCATGTTCGATAGGGTTCATGTCTGGCGAACATGCTGGCCACTGTAGTCGAGCGATGTCGTTATCTTGAAGGAACGCATTCACAAGATGTGCACGATGAGGTCGAGAATTGTCGTCCATGAAGACAAATGCCTCTCCAATATTCTGCCGATATGGTTGCACTATGGGTCGGAGGATGTCATTCAGGTATCGTAAAGCCGTTTCGGAGCCTTCCATGACCACCAGTGGCGTACGTCGGCCCCACATAATGCCACCCCAAAACATCAGGGAACCACCACCTTGCTGCACTCGCTGGACAGTGTGTCTAAGACGTTCAGCCTGACCAGGGTGCCTCCAAACACGTCTCCGACGATTGTCTGGTTGAAGGCATATGCGACACTCATCGGTGAAGAGAACGTGATGCCAATTCCGTGGGGTCCATTCAGCATGTTGTTGGGCCCATCTGTACCGCGCTGCATGGTGTCGGGGTTGCAAAGCTGGACCTCGCCATGGACGTCGGGAGTGAAGTTGCGCATCATGCAGCCTATTGCGCACAGTTTGAGTTGAAACACGACGTCCTGTGGCTGAACGAAACGCATTATTCAACATGGTGGCATTGCTGTCAGGGTTCCTCCGAGCGGCAATCCGTAAGTAGCGGTCATCCACTACAGTAGTAGCCCTTGGGCGGCCTGAGCGAGGCCTGTCATCGACAGTTCCTGTATCTCTGTACCTCCTCCATGTCCGAACAACATCGCTTTGGTTCACTCTGAGACGCCTGGAAACTTCCCTTGTTGAGAGCCCTTCTTGACACAAAGTAACAATGCGGACGCGATCGAACTGCGGTATTGACCTTCTAGGCATGGTAGAACTACAGACAACATGAGCAGCGTACCTTCGTCCTGGTGGAATGACTGGAACTGATCGGCTGTCGTACCCCCTCCGTCTAATAGGCCCTGCTCATGCATGGTTGTTTACATCTTTGAGCAGTTTTAGTGACATCTATGAACAGTCAAAGGGACTGTATCTTGGATACAATATACACAGTCAACGTCTATATGCCGGAGATCTGGGAACCGAGGTGATGCAAAACTTTTTTTGATGTGTGTATGTACATACATTCATCATACGATAAATAAATAAATAACTGCGAACTGTTTGAGAAAGCGAAGCGCTCCAACACTACTGTAAGGGAGCGCTCGCGTGTAATCGTTGCCAGGCTCGAGCACCGACCAGATCTCTATAGTGGAGGGTATGGCAGAGTAAGTCGTATCCCAACTGTTAACTCGGCTGGTCGTTGCTCGATGATTGCAACAAGGGGGGATAGGGACGGACGAAGACGTCCGAGATTTGCCGTCTACTGCTGATACCATCATGTCTCGCAATGCTTTTTGAGCGTGAGTGCGACACTTGATAGCACGCGGTTTTGTTCTCGTGAGGTTTTTCGAATAATCAATTTTAACTTGAATTGAATGTGATGTTCTCAGGACTGCAGCATTCGTGACTAACAGTTTATATCAGTTTTAACGAGCACGTGTATAGCGTCTTCTCTGGTCACAAGCATTATTTCATCCTACACTATCATTCTCTCCTTAGTGTAAATAGTGGAACACCCAGAACAATATTATCCGCCAGCCGCCACTGGATGATTTTCAAGACTGACAGCCAGAAATGCTAACCACTACACCACGAGGTGGTGAATAATCTACGTCATTGTGATGGATGTACTCATGGGTGCGTTTGTTATTGGGGCAGAGTCTTACGTCAGGCCTCTAAATACATCAACAAAAACGTAACTGAAAACACACAAAAAGATAAACAAGTCCTCAAGTTTATTATTTTTGAGTAGGCTACCACGTAGGATACTTAAATACTGTAAAATATAAGGCAGTGGCTTCGGTGGCGTAGTGGGTAGCATGCTGAGCTTCTATGCCCAAGGTCGCGGGTTCAAACACGGCCGAAGTTGTCGGATTTTTAAGAGCGTTAAAAATCCCTCAGTACGGTATGCCTTCCTTCGGAGGAGAAGTGAAGCCGGCGGGCCCATGTCATAGATTTATGGCATGTAATAAAACCTTCCACTAACTAAACTTATGTGAAGCAAAATTTGTAGGTTGGGTTTGATTAATGCTCTTAAGTTCCGACGTTCGTCACCGGGCACTGGTTGCGATGGCATCTAATAGTAGCCAAGTTCACAGCTAGGTGTCGTGGACGGTAGCATTTTGGTAGTGAAAGTAGGAACTACTTGAAATTATCGTCTGCAGTCCTTACTTGAATTAAAAACAGATAACACACACTATTACAGTCATCAAAATTAACACCGGTTATCAGACAGATTCTACACGCACCCAAAGTACACGGGGCTACATGACTGCGTTGTCACAGCCCCTAAACTAAGGAAGCAACCAACCAAAATATATAGCCGCAGCTACAGTACACCCCGGGCGTTGAATGCCGAACAAAAAGCACACCGGATGACTGTTTGCCTGTATTTCAATGTTGAAGGCAACACGTTCCTGGGGCGCATTGTTGCAGGTGACGAAAGCTGGTGCCACCACTGGGAACCGGAAGCGAAAATGTCGACCATGCAGTGGTATCATCCATCGTCCCCTCGTCCCAAGAAGTTCCGCTGGAAAGGTGATGCTCACCCTGTTCATTGATTACCGGTGCCCATTGCTTATTGATTTCAAGGAACTTGGTGTCTCCATCACTGGGGAACGGTACTGCGCAACCCTGGAGAAATTACGAGGTGTAATTAAGGTGAAACGTCCTAGAAAGCAACGACAAGGGGTGCTGCTGCTTCATGAAAACCCACGTCCCCATACCGCAAAGGTCGTAACATAGAAAGTTTAGTTTTTATTTCGTAGTCAGTTTATCCTCCAGGTAAGCTTTTCTCACGGACTCAGCGAGGGATCCCACCTTTACCGTCCTGGAGTTTGATATCGGTTTGGGGAATACAACAGGGGAGGCGGGACTAGCGCCTCACATGCAAAGCGAACAAGGGTCCTCATGAGGGATGGGATGGGCAAGGAAGAGAGAAGGAGGCGGCCGTGGCCTGACGGTAGGTACAATCCCGGCATTTGCCCGAAGACGAAGTGGGAAACCACGTAAAGAAAACTTCGAGGATGGCAGAGGTGGGAATCGAACCCCCTCTACTCATTTGGACCACCCGAGGCTGAGTAGACCCCGTTCCAGTTCATACCACTTTTCAAGTTTCGTGGCAGAGCCGGGAATCGAACCTCGGGCCTCCGGGTTGGCAGCTATGCATGCTGACCACTACGCCACGGAGGCGATAGTAGATAGTACGCCAACTAAATTGGGAGACACTAGAGCATCCACCCTATAGTCCTGATCTATCCCCATGCGTTTATCACGCCTTCAGTCTCGTAAAAAAGGCCTTGAGGTTCGACGATTTCTATCGGTCGAGAACGAGCAGCAGGTGTTTACGGACTTGTTCACGCAGCAGGACACGGTATTTTACCACACGGGGATCCTCAACCTGGTGCGTCGGTGGGACGGGTGCTTCAATGCTCACGGCGATTTTGCCTGATAGGCCTACCTATTCTGGACTGTACGGCCGTCGATCGGAAACTTTTTGATCACCCCTTATATTTTTTGGATTCGTCGTCGTCGGCAGTAACTCGATTCCGAGTGCACATACGTCTTCCTGCATAGAGCTTTTCAAACTAGTTTGTGGATGTGTTTCTGATGACTAGACAGGCCAATCATGGCATGAAACATGCGCCCACATAAATTACACTGAATGGTCGGGGGAGGGCGGGGTTGGAATTGACGAAGCTTGCTTGTCGTTTGACCTCTCCATGTTTGCGACGTTCTTCTTCAAATAAGTTGACAGCGTTCGATGTAGTGTTCCGCCACAGTAAACGGTTCGCAGCAGATGTTTCCCATGAGTGGATAGGTATACCAGTCGTCTTCATGATGTGTTTTAGTTGGTCTTTAAAACGCTTCAGGGAGGCCCCATGAGGTCTAGTGCCGGAGCAAAGTTCACCATAAAGGAATTGACGTGGAAGCCTGGTATCACTCATACGGTGAACATGACCTAACCATCTCAGTTGATGAGCGATGACGGTTGCCTCAATGATATTGAGATGCGCTTTCTCGAGAACTGCATTGTTGGTATCGTAGTCCTCCCACTTAATGTTCAAGATGTATCTCATCTTTTGTTGGTGGAAGCGCTCAAGTTTCCCGATATCATGGCGAGTGTCGAAGTTTCACAGCCATACAGTAGCGTTGAGATGACGGCAGCTTTGTACACCATGAGTTTGGTATGCATCTTTGGGTCTTTATTCATGGGTTACGTTTCAAAACTCACGAGTCTCAAAACTCACAGCTAAAAATAGTAACAAATAGTATCAAAACTCACGACAATAAACTAGTAGCTGAATGAACATTATAATGATAGTCTCAAAACTCACGACTCCGGAGAGCACACTGCCCTTCAACCCATGTGTGTCCACCCAGTTTTAGAATGGGATTTCGTTTGTATTGTACAGATGTTACAGTGACGCAGGTTATCAGACAAATGCTATGCCCACCCAAGTAAATGACCTTGATGTCGCAAAGCCCCGAAGAGAATCAACAACATCATCTTGATGAGAGAGGTGCCAATTACAAGAGGGCAAGCAGTTCTGGCTGGCTCTAACAATGGACCTTTTCCCAATGAACTGGCTTGGCCATGGCTACCTATAACATTATAGGTGGCTATGGCTTGGTTCGTGAGTTTTGAGACTGACCCAGGTACAGAACCCAGTTAGAACCTACTTTTACTAACCCTCATCTTGAAATTCGTGAATTTTGAGACTCGTGAGTTTTGAGGCGACACGTATTCATGAAGACTCTGTGCATTAAGCGGCCAAATGCTGCATGGGCAGCCCCAATTCTTTTGTCAACATCCTGGATTATATCTGCAGCAACATGGGACCAGATCAATACAGTATCAGAGTAATTGCACTGTGTTATCGAACACAACCAGCAAGTGTTTGCCCATTATCGCGCCTCGTGTCAGTCATTAACACAGTAAACGCGTTCATTGTCAGTGGACGTGGGTAGACCTCCTTTACGTTAATTATACAGTATGATCCGCTCAACACTGATCTGAACTAGCACTCACTAAACACGAAGTTCAAGCCAAGAACAAACAAGGATAATCTATAAAGTCAGAGTGACTGCCAAGGTTATTTATTTATTTATTATTTTATCTTTATTTTGTTACACAACACGCTATATTATTGCCATATTTGTTTCCATAATTGCAACAAAATTATTGTCATGTAACAACAACACTACATACGAGTATAATTTACAAACTGCCAACTGCACGTTGCAAATCGAGCTTTACCCAGCAGGATCGGTAGGGCACTTGGGCATAGAGATATACCCCTTGCTGTTCATATTATTGCTTGACCAATCAGCAACGTAGTAAAAACCAATCCGTTTCTTTCACTCTTTGCTCTCTGCCATCCCACAGCGTTTCATAAATCGAAAATGTATTTTGGAAAAAGCAAAGGATAAATAATCTAACGGCTTCGGTGGCGTAGTTGGTAGCATGTTGAACTGCTGTGCCCAAGATAGCGGGCTTCAAACCCGGCCGAAGTCGTCGGATTTTTAAGAGCGTTAAAATCCTTCATTATGACTTCCTTCGGAGGGGAAGTAAAGCCGGTGGTCTCATGTCATAGATTTGTGGCATGTAAAAGATCCTTCCACTAACTAAACTTGTATGAAGCTAAATTTCTAGGTTAGATTTCGATGGATCACTCTATTATAGTTCCAACGTTCACCACTAGGTGTCAGTGACATCTGGTAGCGAAAGTTGGAACTACTTGAAATTGAACGGAACATGTAGCTCACCCCATGGGTGTCCGCATTGAAGCAGCTACAGCCTCTGGCAAGCCGAACATGTCCTTGGACACTCCCGGCACTAAAAGCCATATGCCAAATAAATACTGATAGTCCACCAATACAAAATGGAAAGAGGTACGATACTTGATTCCATATTTTGGAACTACATTTTATTTCCTAACATAACAACAGAAGATAGAATAGCACGCATTCCAACCAACTATGTCACACGACTTGGTACCTAAAATTTAAATTGAAAAAGCACTAACAAAACTGTACGTACTCAATAATATTATATTTGTAATTTATGAGCATGCTTGTATACATTCATTCTCATTATTACGCAGATGACCTCGTAGTTCCACCCCTTAAAACAACAATAACTAACTCATTATTACGCAAACCTTTCATCATATTTTTCTGTATTTTACAATAGTAGAATGTTGGTGCCAATCTACATCTGTTGGCAACAATCGTGTGTTTTAATCAGTGTACAACTGTTCGCAAAACAGAACTGCCCTACTCATAGACATCGCCTTAGTCGTGCGCATGTGCTGCCGACACTTCCTAGCAGGGGCGGCCGGTGATATTGGACTCAAGGACGCCGCTCTCCCACCCTCCTCCCTCCTCCCTCCTCCCTTCTCATCAGCCAAGATGTTCTCTCTCCTCGCAACTAATGTTTTGCCATCGTGACAAAATGTGTGTAGTTCCTCTCCTTGTCGGTAGAGCGCACCGGATGCTCGTGAGGACTCATCAAAAATCGCCCGCTTTGTTATTTACGTTGCCATGGCAACGAATACCTTCAGTTATCCCCTGTCCATCCTCTCACGCGCTACGTCACGAAGTGTGTGGACTCAGTCATCTTGAGTCTGAGGCAGCCACTGCCTGCCCATTCAACGATTGCGGCATTGGGGATATGCGTACCACGGCCGTCTGCGTACAACCTCGTTTCCAAATATTGACGCTAGGAAGCAGCACCAAGTCACTGTGGCAGACATAAGTTTTGTATTGATGTTAATGGCGAAGTTGGAATGTATTCTGAATGATTTTATAATGTAGTACTGCTGCGTGCCCTTTTGTAAATCACAACTGGGCAAGTTAGACTACCGGGGAATTTCATGAGATACAATAGGACAATTCATTGCGTGAGAAGTGGTTACGTGGAATTTCCAGAGAAGGTGACAAGAGAGGAAGCAAATGGTTACCTTCTGATCGCTCAGTTGCTTGTAGTCTTCATTTTCTTCCTGAGAGCTTCAGATCACATAAATTATTATCAAATTGGTCACAACTAGTGGGATGTGGGTTGGCGACTATGGGATCCCAGCTGAGTTTCCTTGAGCTGAGCTCCTCTCTTATATCTTTCATGTCAACTCTTACCCCAACGTTATTAGGGTATCGGAGGCCTGGGATGTTTTTCATTTCCCTGCCTTAATTGGCTCTTGTCTTTTTATTTCCTGATGCCCTAATTTTTGTAGGATCAGGCCTCATTTTGCCCTTTTTTCTGCCTTCTCTAAGAGGCCCTAAAGGAGGTAGGGTGTGTGTTGTCCCACCAGGCACGGTGCACCTTAGATATCGATACACCCTCAATGATGGAGATAATTGTTGTTTAAAGGGGTGAAATATCTAGGTCATCTACCCTTAGTGGTTTACTCTTTACAGTAGGTGATGGTGAGAAATTATGATGAAATGAAATCTACAGCTAGGCTTAACTAATTACTGACTTACAACTAACTCATGTACTAGAAGAAGAAAACGACAATAATAAAAGAAAGAAACGAATAAGGGAAATACATGACGGAAAAGAAATGCCCTCCATCTTCGAAGGGCAGATAACCTTGCTGTTCATCCCCTTATAGTTAGTTAGTTATTTTTGTTTTAAGGGGCGGAACTACGAGCATCCCCTTATAACAAGAATCAATTTTCGAAGAATGAGTATTGAGGTACTTGGAAACTACTAGAGCCATTAAAGGCAGGTAGAAAAGGGAGAGAGGAGAGGGTCCACCCCAAAGTCAATGCAAAAAGGGGAAAATGGATCTCGCTCTGGAACACATCACGGTCGCCAACTCCCGAGCTCAAAAGCTGAGCTCTTGAAGGTGTAGCCCTATCCAGGGTGCACCTCATGTGGTGGAGCTTCACGAACCCTGCCTCCTTTAAGGCCTTATGTAGAAGTCATTAGATGTTATGAAACTAAAAGAAGAGGGCTGACCCCTCGAAGAATGAGGGTATCAGGATAGATGATATGAGGCTAAGTTTCACGGCAGGAAAATGAATGGCTCCCTAGACTTTGGATGCTCTAATGCTCTCCGGGTTGGAAAGAGAACAAGAGTCGACTAATGGAGGTCGACAGGTAGATGACATAGAAGAGCCCAGCACAAGTGAAAATAATAACCGCCTCTGCTGGGGTCCAATTGTCTCCAACCCTCCTAGTCTCACTAGGCCTAATTGTGAACCCTTGTGGTGGGGATACACCCTCAATGGCCCATAACTAGTGAGGTTGGGAATTTGCGACCCTGATAGATTCCTGAGCAGGGTCCGGTATTCTTATTTACCAGTGACTGGGAGGAAATATTTTTAATACCTTTGTTACTTCTTAAAAAACAATAGTACCTAGTCCAAACGAAATAAGGAAATCATGCTTCAAAAATATGTAAGAAGAAAAAACACAATTCATTTATGAAATCATCTCTGTCAATTACTGGAAAAGCATCACAAAAAGCAGTTTACATCTTAAACGGTTGAGACCCCCCTCGGTAAAATTCACGAGCCGCCACTGCTTCCTAGTGTTGTTGTTTCATGTCATTGTCGCAAAGTGGCTCAGGAATTTCTTCTCAGATATCCTAGCCAAAGGACAAATACCACCAGAATTCAAAATAGCAAAAATCATAGCAATCCTTAAGCCTGGGAAACACAGCAGATGACCCAGCAAGCTATCGTCCGATTTCACTCCTCAGCGTTTGCTATAATATTCTGGAACGCCTAATTCACAATAGAATTTACTGCACATTAGATAGTAGAATACCGCCAGGACAGGCTGGATTCAGGGCAAAACGAAGCTGTTGTGAGCAAGTCTTAGCTATAAATTCCTTTATAGAAGCAGGATTCCAAAGAGGACTGAAAACATCTGTGGCTTTCCTCCACATAACTGCTGCGTATGACACAGTGTGGATTGATGGGTTAATGCTGAAGTTAAAACAAGCACTTCCGTGCAGAAGACTCACTGCCCTGTTACCCACCATGTTAAGGAATCGTTATTTCAGAGTGTGTGCAGGCCACAAGATGAGTAGGTCGTACACCATCAAGAAAGGCCTCCCACAGGGGTCTATCTTAGCCCTATTATTGTTCAACCTATAAACAAGCGATATAGCAGAAACAATGTCCCATAAGTTCTGCTATGCTGATGACTCTTCCATAGCAATCCAAACAAAATATCTGGATGACGGGGAAGAAATCGTGACATAGGACCTGCAAAACCTACAAAAATATTTCAAACAATGGAGGCTTTGCCCAAACCCATTAAAAACTGAGGTCACAGCTTTTCACCCTAATAGAATCTCCAAACAAGAGTAGAACATTACATTGTGTGGAAAGAGGCTGAGAAACAATACCAAACCAAAATACCTTACCTTACCTAGATGGCCACTCAATCCTAAGTACAGTAGGTTTTTGGCCTCGTCAACAACACGGCGCCATCTTTCTCGATCATCCATTATGTCCTCCGTGACTCCGATTTTTCTCATATCTTTTTGGACTTGGTCCCACCAGCGAAGTCTCGGTCGTCCCAATGGTCGCCTTCCTCTGGGCACACCTTCCAAAACTGCTCTTAAATTCACTTCTCTACTTCTTCTTCTATGTAAATGACCGGCCCAGCGCAGTCTTTGGCTTTTGGCACGGGCCACGATATCCGGTTCTTTGTAGAGATCCCGCGATTCCTTATTTGTTCTAATTCTCCACTGGCCATTTTCTACTATTGGTCCGAAAATGCGTCGTAGTATTCTATTTTCAAAAGTTACTAATTTCCTTTCAGTTTGCTTGGACAATACCCAGGTTTTGGAGCCGTACGTGACAACAGGAAGTATAATACTTTTATAAATTCTCATTTTAGTTTTTCTAGATATAATTTTACTCTTTAAGAGATTTTGCAGAGACCAATAGCTTTTGTTGCCACTGAGAATTCTTGATTTTATTTCTGTTTCTTCCATATTATTCTGGTCTATGATAATCCCCAGATATTTGAACTCAGTACATCTGTGAAAAGCGTATGAAGCAACTGTTAAGGGGTTTTGTACTTGTGCTGCATTCCTTCCTACAACTAGATATTTTGTTTTTTGTTCATTTATCATTAGACCTACCTCCTTGGCTTCTTCAATAAGGGTTTCTGTGAGTATTTTTAGATCGTATTCGCTTTCTGCCATGAGTGTTATGTCATCAGCATAAGCTAATATGTTTATTTTGTTTCCCACTTCAAGACCAAACCCAAATACCTAGGAATAACTCTGGACCGCTCTCTAACCTACAGTAAACACCTTGAGAATACTGCAGTTAAATTTAAGACCAGGAACAATATCATCCGCAAACTGGCTGGCACAACATGGGGTACCCATGCAAGTACTCTTCGTATGGCAAGGCTTGCACTAGTCTACTCTGTTGCCGAATATTGTGCACCAGTATGGTATAGAAGTGCTCATGCCCACAGAGTGGATACTCAGCTCAATGAGTCCTTAAGGATCATAACGGGCACATTAAGATCAACTCCTGTACCATGGTTGCACGTCCTGGCAGGCATTCCTCCTCCACAACTCAGACGACAACAATCAGCTGCCTACGCTTGGAAAACTTACAACTCTTCTGACTTAAAGCACCTCCCGGTTCACTCAGTACTGAGAAATCCTCCACCCATGCGCTTGAAACCCAGGAATTCTATTTGGAGTGATAACATTAAGCAGCCAGGGCATTACAATTTCAACAAAGTCTGGAAGGAAAGGTGGAGATAATTTTCTTAACCTCGCCAAATCCACTTAGATGATCCATCCCAGCATATCCCAGGAACTGATCTACCAAGAGCTACGTGGTGCCAACTAAATCGCGCTCGAACTGATCATGAAGGGTGAAAAGCAATGTTACACAAATGGGGATGGCTAGAATCACCAACTTGTGACTGCAGAGCTAAATAACAGACGATGAACCACATCATTCGGGAGTGCCCACAGCGTAGCTTTACAGGCGATTGGAAAGAGTTCATGAAAGCATCAGCACCAGCGCTTTCCTGGTTGAAGAGCCCTCATGTTCATTTCGAAATATTATGTACATATTTGTTTGTTAATCATGTAGATCATTTCAACCATACGAAATATATATATGTCGCAAAGCAAATGAACAGTACATAAAGGTGTTAGTTTAAGGGGGAGTTAACCACCACAGCGCATGTTTTATAAAAATATGAATATCTCTGGAACCGTACACTTGATGTTCATGAAACTTTAACTGATGATAGCATATGTGTGTAGTAATAGGTGAATTAGTTCACAGAGTCCTGGGTTATAAATTCTTATCTAAATAATTATTATCGTTGCGAGTGTAAAAAATTATGTATCGGTGCATTATTTAAAAAAACATTCGTGTTATTAAGCGAAAATTCAGTTTCCAGCTTCCGTAGTGTCTGTGTTGTAATCCTAAACTACAAAATGATAACATTTTCGGCCTATGCAATTTTAGGAAAGGAATCAATTTAGATAATAATAATAATAATGAATCTTTCATTTAAAAGATTTTATTTCCAATGTTTAGACCTTATTCTAAAATTTTAAAGGTTTAAAGCATTGTACATATACTGTAAAGTGGAACCAAGTTGCAAATTTCTGTCAATGGTGCTGTTACTTCCAGAGATAATGCACCTGTTGTACCAAAAAAAAAAACATTATTAGTGGGAAAATGAGTTCAAAGTGAAGTGTGTACCTGAAATGTCAGCTAACGTTGTGTCGCAGTACAACACTGATTATCGTACTATACGTAGACTACGGTGAAGATGGAAATAAGCATTTTTTATTTTTGTCACCAGCTGTTTAATCTAGTAACTAAAAATTTTCCATACGTTCTATACTGAAAGCATGGTTGGATTTTAAGATGGAACGGATGTGCTATCAATATCGATTTCTTGCAATACGGTACCTGGAATAGGTAAGTTATAGGCTATTATAAAATGATTATTGGTTAAATATTTATTAATATATAATTATTATAATTATAATGATTAAATAAATATTAAGGAAGAAAAGATAGCTATTAGTAAATGTTTCCGGTAGGGCGTATATAACTCTTTGCCTTCGTCCACGGACGTTTGGAATGTGCAAATTGCATACTTTTTGGCAAGCTGTTTGTTACGGTCTCTTCTGTTACAATGTTTTACTAACAACTCTTTAGGAGAAACTTGTATTTGGTATATTCAAGAAATACCAACACTATAGTTCTTATTTCATAAGTTGAACATCTCAAGAAAGAAAACACACAATCCGAAATAATAAAGAAAATAATAACGGACGATTCAACACCAAAGAAAATCACTTGGAGACTCGCAGACCGGAAGTCGGCTATGCATAAGTATCGGTGCAATTTTAAATCGTGGAAGCTCTATATTTTTCAGTTAATTGATTTGAACCATTTTGCGCATATCGTGCTCATTGCTGCTCGTTCAGTGTGCTGTCAACCGATGGCGGATGCTTAGCCTGATGGAAGCTTGACCCTTGTGTGCAGCGAACATGAGTTGAAAATACCAGTACAACTAGTTCCACTCAATAGGGGCTTCGGGATGATCAGTCTCGTATCGTCGCTGAACTTGCAATACCACAATAACCAAGATAGTGTCTCCAATGGTCCACCACAATACTTAAAATAGAGTCTCTGAAGACCCACCTCATTAACTAAGATAGCGTCTATAAAGGCTCACCACAATGACTAAGATAGAATATCTAAAGGCTCACCACAATAATCAAGATAGTGTCTCCAATGTTCCACCACAATACCTAAAATAGCGTCTCTGAAGACCCATCTCATTAACTAAGATAGCGTCTATAAAGGCTCACCACAATGACTAAAATAGCATCTCTAAGGGCTCACCACAATAACCAAGATAGTGTCTCCAATGGTCCACCACAATACCTAAAATAGCGTCTCTGAAGACCCACCTCATTAACTAAGATAGCGTCTAAAAAGGATCACGTGGGCGTGGTGGCTCAGCGGTCTAGCTGTATGCCTCTCACCAAGGCGGTCCGGGTTCGATTCCCGGTCAATGCATGTGAGATTTTCGTAGTGAAATGCCATGCCCTGTGGTTCAGATTCCACGTAAAAAGGAGGTCCCGTGGCTCATAATCACAAGATTCACGGTCACGTAAAACTACAATCTTCCTTCCTTTTCCTTAAAAAGGATCACCACAATGACTAAGATAGCATCTCTAAAGGCTCACTACAATGACTATGATAGCGTCTATAAAGGCTCACCACAATAACTAAGATAGCATCTCTAAAGGCTCACCACAGTAACTAAGATAGCACCTATAAAGGCTCACCACAATAACTAAGATAGCGTCTATAAAGGCTCACCACAATAACTTAAATAGCATCTCTAAAGGCTCACCACAATAACTAAGATAGCATCTCTAAAGGCTCACCACAATAACTAAGATAGAATCTCTAAAGGCTCACCGCAATAACTAAGATAGCATCTCTAAAGGCTCACCACAGTAACTATGATAGCATCTCTAAAGGCTCACCACAATAACTCAGATAGCATCTCTAAAGGCTCACCACAATAACTAAGATAGCATCTCTAAAGGCTCACCACAATAAATGAGATACCATCTCTAAAGGCTCACCACAGTAACTAAGCATCTCTAAAGGCTCACCACAGTAACTAAGATAGCATCTCTAAAGACTCACCACAGTAACTAAGATAGCATCTCTAAAGGCTCACCACAGTAACTAAAATAGCATCTCTAAAGTCTAACCACAGTAACTAAGATAGCATCTCTAAAGGCTCACCACAATAACTAAGATAGCATCTCTAAAGGCTCACCACAGTAACTAAGATAGCATCTCTAAAGGCTCACCACAATTACTAAGATAGCATCTCTAAAGGCTCACCACAATAACTAAGATAGCATCTCTAAAGGCTCACCACAGTAACTAAGATAGCATCTCTAAAGGCTCACCACAGTAACTAAGATATCATCTCTAAAGGCTCACCACAGTGAATAAGATAGCATCTCTAAAGGCTCAACACAGTAACTAAGATAGCATCTCTAAAGGCTCACCACAATGACTAAGATAGCATCTCTAAAGGCTCACCACGGTGAATAAGATAGCATCTCTAAAGGCTCACCACAGTAACTAAGATAGCATCTCTAAAGGCTCACCACAGTAACTAAGATAGCATCTATAAAGGCTCACCAGAGTAACTAAGATAGCATCTCTAAAGGCTCACCACAGTAACTAAAATAGCATCTCTAAAGGCTCACCACAATAACTAAGATAGCATCTATAAAGGCTCACCACGGTAACTAAGATAGCATCTCTAAAGGCTCACGACAATAACTAAGATAGCATCTCTAAAGGCTCACCACAGTAACAAAGATAGCATCTCTAAAGGCTCACCACAAAGACTATGATAGCATCTCTAAAGGCTCACCACAATAACTAAGATAGCATCTCTAAAGGCTCACCACAGTAACTAAGATAGCATCTCTAAAGGCTCACCACAATTACTAAGATAGCATCTCTAAAGGCTCACCACAATAACTAAGATAGCATCTCTAAAGGCTCACCACAATAACTAAGATAGAATCTCTAAAGGCTCACCGCAATAACTAAGATAGCATCTCTAAAGGCTCACCACAGTAACTATGATAGCATCTCTAAAGGCTCACCACAATAACTAAGATAGCATCTCTAAAGGCTCACCACAATAACTAAGATAGCATCTCTAAAGGCTCACCACAATAAATGAGATACCATCTCTAAAGGCTCACCACAGTAACTAAGCATCTCTAAAGGCTCACCACAGTAACTAAGATAGCATCTCTAAAGACTCACCACAGTAACTAAGATAGCATCTCTAAAGGCTCACCACAGTAACTAAAATAGCATCTCTAAAGTCTCACCACAGTAACTAAGATAGCATCTCTAAAGGCTCACCACAATAACTAAGATAGCATCTCTAAAGGCTCACCACAGTAACTAAGATAGCATCTCTAAAGGCTCACCACAATTACTAAGATAGCATCTCTAAAGGCTCACCACAATAACTAAGATAGCATCTCTAAAGGCTCACCACAGTAACTAAGATAGCATCTCTAAAGGCTCACCACAGTAACTAAGATATCATCTCTAAAGGCTCACCACAGTGAATAAGATAGCATCTCTAAAGGCTCAACACAGTAACTAAGATAGCATCTCTAAAGGCTCACCACAATGACTAAGATAGCATCTCTAAAGGCTCACCACGGTGAATAAGATAGCATCTCTAAAGGCTCACCACAGTAACTAAGATAGCATCTCTAAAGGCTCACCACAGTAACTAAGATAGCATCTCTAAAGGCTCACCAGAGTAACTAAGATAGCATCTCTAAAGGCTCACCACAGTAACTAAAATAGCATCTCTAAAGGCTCACCACAATAACTAAGATAGCATCTATAAAGGCTCACCACGGTAACTAAGATAGCGTCTCTAAAGGCTCACGACAATAACTAAGATAGCATCTCTAAAGGCTCACCACAGTAACAAAGATAGCATCTCTAAAGGCTCACCACAAAGACTATGATAGCATCTCTAAAGGCTCACCACAATAACTAAGATAGCATCTCTAAAGGCTCACCACAGTAACTAAGATAGCATCTCTAAAGGCTCACCACAGTAACTAAGATAGCATCTCTAAAGGCTCACCACAGTGAATAAGAAAGCATCTCTAAAGACTCACCACAGCAACTAAGATAGCATCTCTAAAGGCTCACCGCAATTACTAAAATAGCATCTCTAAAGACTCACCACAATAACTAAGATAGCATCTCTAAAGGCTCACCACAGTAACTAGAATAGCATCTCTAAAGGCTCACCACAATAATTAAGATGGCATCTCTAAAGGCTCACCATAGTAACTAAGATAGCATCTCTATAGGCTCACCATAATGACTAAGATAGCATCTCTAAATGCTTACCACAATAACTAAGATAGCGTCTCTAATGGCCCACCACTATAACTAAGATAGCATTTCTAAAGGCTCACCACAGTAACTAAGATAGCATCTCTAAAGGCTCACCACAATAGTTAAATGGCATCTCTAAAGACTCACCACAATAACTAAGATAGCATCTCTATAGGCTCACCACAATAACTGAGATAGCATCTCTAAATGCTCACCACAATAACTAAGATAGCGTCTCTAAAGGCCCACCACAATAACTAAGATGGCATCTCTAAAGGCCCACCACAATGACTAAGATAGCGTCTCTAAAGGCCCACCACAATGACTAAGATAGCGTCACTAAAAGCTCACCACAGTAACTAAGATAGCGTCTCTAAAGGCCCACCACAATAACTAAGATAGCGCCTCTAAAGGCTCACCACAGTGACTAAGATAGCATCTCTAAAGGCTCACCACAGTAACTAAGATAGCATCACCAAAGGCTCACCACAGTAACTAAGATAGCATCTCTAAAGGCTCACCACAGTAACTAAGATAGCATTTCTAAAGGCTCACCACAGTGAATAAAATAGCATCTCTAAAGGCTCACCACAGCAACTAAGATAGCATCTCTAAAGGCTCACCACAATGACTAAGATAGAATCTCTAAAGGCTCACCACAGCAACTATGATAGCATCTCTAAAGGCTCACCACAGTAACTAAAATAGCATCTCTAAAGGCTCACCACCATAATTAAGATGGCATCTCTAAAGGCTCACCACAATAACTAAGATAACATCTCTATAGGCTCACCACAATGACTAAGTTAGCATCTCTAAATGCTTACCACAATAACTAAGATAGCGTCTCTAAAGGCTCACCACAGTAACTAAAATAGTATCTCTAAAGGCTCACCACAATAACTAAGATAGCATCTCTCAAGGCTCACCACAATAATTAAGATGGCATCTCTAAAGACTCACCACAATAACTAAGATAGCATCTCTATAGGCTCACCACAATAACTAAGATAGCATCTCTAAATGCTCACCACAATAACTAAGATAGCGTCTCTAAAGGCCCACCACAATAACTAAGATAGCATCTCTAAAGGCCCACCACAATGACTAAGATAGCGTCCCTAATGGCCACCAAAATGACTAAGATAGCGTCACTAAAGGCTCACCACAGTAACTAAGATAGCGTCTCTAAAGGCCCACCACAGTAACTAAGATAGCGTCTCTAAACCTCACCACAGTGACTAAGATAGCATCTCTAAAGGCTCACCACAGTAACTAAGATAGCATCTCCAAAGGCTCGTCACAGTAACTAAAATAGCATCTCTAAAGGCTCACCAGAGTGACTAAGATAGCATCTCTAAAGGCTCACCAGAATGACTAAGATAGCATATCTAAAGGCTCATCACAATAACTAAGATAGTGTCTCTAAAGGCTCACCACAATAACTAAGATAGCGTCTCTAAAGGCCAACCACAATAACTAAGATAACGTCTGTAAAGGCCCACCACAATAACTAAGATGGCGTCTCTTCAGTTCAACTACAATAACTATGATACCCTCTCTGAAATAACTCCACAATAACCAAAATAGCGTCTCTAAAGACCCACCACAATAACTAAGAAAGTGGTCGTGGTACAAAAGAATGTACATATTGTGGTCAGGTTTAATGTGAACATTTCGAATACAGTAAACTTGAATTTGGAATTTTGTAACTGCATCATGAACGAAGAGATCTCCTTTTCAGAATCACTCGTAGGGACTCCCAAAAGATGTAAATTTGTAACTACAGAAAATGATCTGTTCGCTTCTAAACTAGTCAGATGACAAACAGCTGCGATCGAAACTAACTGAGCAAAGTGGGTAAGTAGCCACAAGAGTGCCTTTAGATCAAGGAGTAGATTTTCAATCCTATTTTGACGGATATTACTTATTACACTATACGTACTGAAGAGGAAGGACGTGAAGAAGTAGCTTATGCGAAGGAGTAAATCAATGTTGTACAAGGAATTCACTGCCGATGTAATTTCACTCAAACTTTTGTGAACTATGCGCAGAGTTCTGATGGGTATAATGCTGCTGATGTTATCCTGTCGTGATAATCCACTGCTCGGGTCTTGAAGGAGTGTGTTGGAATCGGCTAATGCGAATGCTCTTCCCAGTCTTGTGTGATTCTTATGCGTACGTAGGAAAACAAAGTCTTCAAAGATTCGCTTATAAGAATTAAGGCAATTATTCATTATCTGGAAACGACTTTTCAAGAACATAACGAGATTAACAAAAGTTACATGGACTATGCTAGAAATGAAATGTGAAGCAAGGAAGAAGAGAAAGTCATATCTGTACCGTGGACCATAGTCAACGGTGAAGGTCCACACATAGAGAAATGATAAGAAGCAGATAAGAGCCACGAATTGTCCGATTAAGTTTCGTCTGAGTTTCTTATAACCGTCTTGCGACTTAACCAGAAGTACATCATCTACTTTTGACAGTTTTTGGTAGAGTTCTTCAAACTTTCGAACGTTAACAGTTGCATGCGCAACTAAACTTATGAGAGCTAAGCTAAACATCTGAAGAACCAGCACAATGCGTATTACTTTGGATAACATATTAATGGGAGCAGTTTTGACCGACTCAAGCTCACACACCAGATTATAGAACATCGCAATAAGAATCACCAAGAACACAATCGTAGAAATAACAACACCGGGCACTGTTCTCTTGAATTTATTGACAGGTACCTCAAGATTCAAGTCACTGATCCGTGCGAAGGGAGCAAGGCCAATGAAATACGATATCCAGTATAGTGGAGTAACTGAATAGAATACATCAATCTGGGAATCCATTTTCTGTTCGATCTTCCCCAAGATCTTATTCCAAGCGGTTGTTCTACCGTATTTATAAAATGTCTGGGCCTAACCAGATTTTTGGTTAAAAAAAACACTTTCTCAGAGGCACGACTTTACGAAGCACTGAATGCACAGTATTGTAAAATATTAATGAAGGCCTGTTACATGTGTTGGAGTCTGAAATAGACACGGACAGGTTCAGGTACTTTTGTCAGTGTACAAATAATATACTGATACCGTATATATTGCCACACTATGTACCCTTTGTATGCGAGACTTAAGCTACACGTTAATTAATTCATTCATTTAGTTCGCTCATCCACAGACTGGTTTGAATTCTTTCACCCATTATTTTAAGGATTAGCAATTCTCCCTTCTGATCATCCGTTCTTCTGTTCACGTGTATTTTATTTGTTATGAGTAAATAACCAATTTTAAGTTACAAGTACCTGTATTGTCGGATTTCACAGAGAAATCATAAAATTAACTATCTCTCGTCTGGATAGCAGCGTCGCCATTGTAGTGATGCGTACGCCTTGCTCTACATCAGTGGCGTCCAGCTTTTGCACACTCAGCTTGCTTCCTTACCTGCGCTGCACGCCGGCAGGCTGATTCCTGCCTCTCTTGGCTGCGCTGCCTGTCCTGACTGCCGGTGTCTGACCGAGCCAAGTTGGGATCGCTAGCGCACCGAATTATTTGAATACAAATTATTCGTCCAATGCGTTGGTTGTCCGACATATCTATATTGTGTTTCCCACGTTTTTACGCGTACCGGTACTTGCAGATTACATGTTTAGCATTAAAACAGTCAGAATTATTCATGAGGTAACATGGAACTCATTTAAGGTTTTGCAATACGGTCACATTGTTTGTTTTTGTTTTTTATTGAGTTCGTTTTGTTTCAATTTGTTTTCATATTTACAGTATACATAACACTGTTAGACGTTCGGCTGATCAACCACAACACAGCGAAGGTAGTAAGGGAGGGAGTGAGACGGGAAAGCGAGTGAGAAATACAGGCAAATAGTCTTCCCCCTTTATCGCTGCAAGGCCGTCCGCACCAGAAGCACGCTCGCGTGCTGTATGGACTGGTTGAATGCAAGAGCATCTTAATTTCTTCATTAAGCAATTAATAAGTTGCTTATCTTTCGTGTCATCCTTCCTCTTCGATATTTTCGAAGTATATGTATTTCAACGGCATTTTAAATCCTTCGACGTATGTAGAATCTCTGCGCTAACAGGTATACCAATTCTAAGCACGGAAGTTTTCAACTTAACATTATTCACATTTCACTGAATATGTTGGAGAATTAAGTCTTCCTTGCGACACAGGTGTTCTCGCGCTGCTAATGAAAGGATTGGCCATTACGGGTAATTATGGTGCTAGCCGCGTTAGTGCTATCCAAGATCAAAAACTCTGAGTTTCAAGCCCACATTAACTCCATATTAATGAAGCTTATTATGATCATTAAGATAAAATCAGTTAAATTATTAGCTTGTTCCTGATTAACAGCAAACACTCGACTCCCGGAGGGACCATAAGCAATTACATCGCGATGGGAATTATTCTACGTAATTATACGTCGAAACGCCAGCGACAGTCTTCATTTAGATACCATCAAATATATCATAATGACACAAATATGCAAGTCAAGGCTCAATTTAGGCTACAGGTTGGATGGTGTATGATTATAGTAAACGAGGTGGTAATATACACACATCAAAAAAAGTTTTGCATCACCTCGGTTCCCAGATCTCCGGCATATAGACGTTGACTGTGTATATTGTATCCAAGATACAGTCCCTTTGACTGTTCATAGATGTCACTAAAACTGCTCAAAGATGTAAACAACCATGCATGAGCAGGGCCTATTAGACGGAGGGGGTACGACAGCCGATCAGTTCCAGTCATTCCACCAGGACGAAGGTACGCTGCTCATGTTGTCTGTAGTTCTACCATGCCTAGAAGGTCAATACCGCAGTTCGATCGCGTCCGCATTGTTACTTTGTGTCAAGAAGGGCTCTCAACAAGGGAAGTTTCCAGGCGTCTCAGAGTGAACCAAAGCGATGTTGTTCGGACATGGAGGAGGTACAGAGATACAGGAACTGTCGATGACAGGCCTCGCTCAGGCCGCCCAAGGGCTACTACTGTAGTGGATGACCGCTACTTACGGATTGCCGCTCGGAGGAACCCTGACAGCAATGCCACCATGTTGAATAATGCGTTTCGTTCAGCCACAGGACGTCGTGTTTCAACTCAAACTGTGCGCAATAGGCTGCATGATGCGCAACTTCACTCCCGACGTCCATGGCGAGGTCCAGCTTTGCAACCCCGACACCATGCAGCGCGGTACAGATGGGCCCAACAACATGCTGAATGGACCCCACGGAATTGGCATCACGTTCTCTTCACCGATGAGTGTCGCATATGCCTTCAACCAGACAATCGTCGGAGACGTGTTTGGAGGCACCCTGGTCAGGCTGAACGTCTTAGACACACTGTCCAGCGAGTGCAGCAAGGTGGTGGTTCCCTGATGTTTTGGGGTGGCATTATGTGGGGCCGACGTACGCCACTGGTGGTCATGGAAGGCTCCGAAACGGCTTTACGATACCTGAATGACATCCTCCGACCCATAGTGCAACCATATCGGCAGAATATTGGAGAGGCATTTGTCTTCATGGACGACAATTCTCGACCTCATCGTGCACATCTTGTGAATGCGTTCCTTCAAGATAACGACATCGCTCGACTACAGTGGCCAGCATGTTCGCCAGACATGAACCCTATCGAACATGCCTGGGATATGTTGAAAAGGGCTGTTTATGGACGTCTTGACCCACCAACCACTCTGAGAGATTTACGCCGAATTGTCGTTGAGGAGTGGGACAATTTGGACCAACAGTGTCTTGATGAACTTGTGGATAGTATGCCACGGCGAATACAGGCATGCATCAATGCAAGAGGACGTGCTACTGGGTATTAGAGGTAGTGGTGTGTACTGCAATCTGGACCACAAATGCTGAAAGTCTAGCTGTATGATGGTACAACATGCAATGTGTGGGTCTTATGAGCAATAAAACGAGCTGAAATGTTGTTTGTGTTGATCTCTATTCCCTTTGTATTTAACGGTTCCGGAACTCTTGGAACCGAGGTGATGCAAAACTTTTTTTGATGTGTGTATTATCTTAGAAATCGTCAGTAGGATTAAATACCAGTACTTTTCATCTTAAATATTTAAAACTTTCGAATAAACACAGTGTGTAGACATGTGCCAAAATATACATTTTTGGATATGGGGTTGTAATATGAAACGCCTGTTAAAATGAACAATACTTTTTTCTTTATTGATATTTCGAGATTGCAGGCCCGCTCCTGGCCGTGGTAAGTGATTTTTGAAAGGCGGCAAATATTTGGACACCATGTCATACGATGTTGGCATGTCAAAGAACCCAACTAAATTCAGTAGACCGAGTTCATAATGGAAAAATTAATATTGGGAGTTTCCGCCAACACAAAGTTCCTCATTTCTCTACTAGAAAGCGCTATAGTGTTCAAGAAGCTTAGATATCTAACCTCCTTGTCTTTCATAGTGCTTCAAGGAACAACGAAATTCGACAAGCAAGCTACCCTTTGGGTGTTAAATAACAAAGCTTGAACCCGGCATCCGAGGCCATACGATATTTTTATTATTTTATTTATTTTACACGTTACAGGCCTATTAGACCACGCGAAGCAATCATGACTTTTTGTTCTTCCTGTCTTTCCAGTACTCTTTCATTCGTGCACTAAAGGCCCTCTTCCTTTCTTCGGTCCACTTTGGTCTTTGGGCTGTAGGTGCAGCTCTCTCTGACAACACTTCCCACTTGTATACTTTGTGTCTAAATACGCTTTTGTCTATTACGTCTTCTGGGTCGACCTGTGCTTTTACTAGATCAATTTTGACTTGCATCATCCAAGGTGTAGTAATCTTGAGCCGCTGTATGTATCTAAGAATTTTGATGGTGAGTCTGGTTTGTGGGAGTCTGCTGATGTGGCCGTAAAATTTTAGTCGCCTCTTTCTGATGTCTGCTGCGAGGTTGGACAATTTCTCTGTGGTGTCTCTGGAGTGAAGCCTGTATCCTTCATCTGTGTGCTTTGGTCTAATTATTTTCCTTATTATTTTTCTTTCCTCTGAGAGGATTTTTTCCAAGTCGCCCTTAGTGTGTAAGGTCAATGTCTCACTAGCATAACGCACCTCAGGTTTAATAACCGTGTTGTAATGACGAAGTTTAGTGAATGTGGACAGACATTTTTTGTTGTAGACACTCTGTGTCTTGTATAAGGCTCTCTTCATTTTCATTAACCTAGTGTTCTGCGCGATTTTCTCTTTTCCCGTCGGTTCAAGCACTTCACCTAGGTATTTAAAGTGGGCGACTCTATCGATCTTGCCATATTTCGTGTTTAAATTCTGTATGTCGAATTTCGTACAGAAAAACTCTGTATTTTGGAACGAGATCTGTAGTCCTACTTTTTCGGCGCACTCTTGGAGTACTTCTATCTGTTTGATTGATGTGGTTTCGTTATCTGAGAGTAGAGCCAGATCATCCGCGAAGGCTAGACATCCAACCTCCAGTTCGTCCTTTGGTCGTCCTAGTCGCACTGGCCTCCAGTAACCTTGAAGTATCAGCTCTTTCTCCCATTCCTTGATAACTTTGTTCAGCACTAGGTTGAAGAGGAGCGGAGAGAGCCCGTCACCTTGGCGAACACCTGTATTGATCTGAAATGGTTCTGAGATTTCCCCCATGAATTTCACTTTTGATGTCGTGTCTGTCAGTGTCTGTTTGATCAATCGCAAGGTCTTGCTATCCAAACCTTGCTCGTGTAAGATGTTGAACAATGACTGACGGTCAATGGAGTCATATGCCTTCTTGAAGTCAACGAAGGTACATATAACTGGAGTATTCCTGAGGGCTTTGATTTTCAATATACTTTTTAGGTTGAAGATTTGTTCCGCGCAGGAGCGACCAAGACGAAATCCCGCCTGGTACTCGCCAATCTTGTGTTCCAGCTGGTCCCGAGCCCTTTGGAGTAGGCACGCTGAGAGGATCTTGTACGTAACTTGTAATAGTGAAATGCCCCTGTAATTGTTTACGTCAGAGCGGTCACCTTTTTTGTGTAATGGGTGGACCAATGCACATTTCCACTCATCTGGTAGCTTTTCTGATGTCCAGATGTCAGTGATAATCTGTGTGAGTTCCCTAAGTGAGTGTGGCCCTAGGTTTTTCAGTAGTTCGGCCACTATACCGTCTTCACCAGATGTCCTGTTGTTCTTAAGTTTGATGATGTGCCTGTGAACTTCCTCTTCTGTCGGAGGTAATGAGTCTGCGTTCTTGACTGTAGGTTCTTCCTCTGAGAATCTCTCTATTGGTTCTGGACAGTTGAGAAGATCAGAGAAGTATTGTGCCATCACCTTGCAATTCTCCTTATTCGTTAGTGCTAATTTTCCATCACATTTTCTGAAGCAAAGGTTTGGTGGTGTGTACCCTCTGATGTGTCCTGCAAACGTTCTGTAGAAGTCCCTTACGTTGTAGTTACGGAAGTTGTCCTCAATGGAGTCCAACTGTTCCTTCAGGTATCTCCTCTTGGATTGTCTGATAATTTTTGCGGTTGCTTTTCGTGTTTCATGGAAAGTCTGTAAATTTTCTGGGGATTTTTTACTGTTGTATTTCTGATATGCCAATTTCCTGGTAATGAGTGCATTCTCACAATCAACATCCCACCAAGGATGTTTGGAATTCTTCTTCAAAGGAATGAGAGCTTGTGCTGTTACTATGATTTTTCGGTGGAAATTTTGCCAGTCATTTGCATGTTCTTTTTCCCAGGCTTCCTTCACTCCAGAGTCTGCGATCTTTTTTGTGTCAAATTTTGGTAGGGGGGTTTTCTTACAGAAAGTTCTCTTTGGGGTGAACTTGACCTTGACGCGGGTTAGGTAATGGTCAGAGTCAATGTTGGCTCCTCTACGTACCTGTACATCATGAATCTCCTTCTGTACTGGATATGAGATTGCCACATGGTCGATTTGGTACTCACCTAACTGCTGGACTGGAGAACGCCAGGTTTTCTGTTTTCTAGGGTGTATTCTAAGAGATGTTGACATGATCTTGAGGTTATTCTGCTGGCAGAGTTCTATGAGTCGTGTGCCATTTTTATTTGTGAATTTATGTGCAGGATAGTTTCCAACTGTTTTCCTGTACACCTTTTCTCTACCGATCTGTGCATTGAAGTCGCCCATGAGGAGTTTGACGTCATCCCTGGGGACTTTGGACATCACTGTGTCAAGGGTCGACCAGAATTTTTCTGCGGACTGTGGATCGCTCTTGTTACTTTGGTTAGTGGGGGCGTGTGCGTTGATCAGTGTGTATTTTTTGTTGGCGCACCGGAAGCGCATGCTCATCAATCTGTAGTTTACTGGAGTAACTTCTTCTAAGGATTCTACTATGGTCTTGTGGACCATGAAGGCCATCCCGAGAAGTGGAGCGCCTTTGGCAACGCGCCTGTCAGTCTTGATCTTGAACAAGCGGTAATTGCCGTAGTCCATGGTGTCTTCATCTGTGATACGTGTCTCCTGCAGCGCGAGGATTAAAAGCTTCTGTCGATCGAGTTCTGTCACTAGATTGTGCAACTTTCCAGGCTGTATAAGAGTGTTGATGTTTAGAGTGCCTACGTATGTTGGTGTCTTATGTGGAAGTTTGCCAGAGAACTCCGATTTTCTCTGTGGCCGTGGTTGCCCGGGTCCCCCAGAGTCCGAACGCCCGGGTGCCGTCAGTTGACGGGTGGATTAATTACCACCTGGGGTAATAATGTTATTATTTGCACGCGCCATGGTTACTTGTAAGAAATGGGGTCTAGTGGTTATCCACTAGGTTTCTTAGAACCAGGGATTGTTAGTTCCTGGAGCATGTTTGCAGCCGCACCACTCGGTGAACAGACGCTGACCATAAGCCGCCCAATCTGGGAACAAACGCTTTTGGATTTAGAGTTCTTTATTGGTGGGGAAACCACCTGGCTCTTCCGCTCCATCCATCGTTGGGAATCTTTAGATTCCTCTTCCGCTATCAGGACCGTTGAGCAATTTTCACCTAGTAACCCTAGGCAGGGGCCCTTACAGGGTGCTACCATCCGGAGCCAGATGGACCCAGGTTTTTTAACGAGGTGTTACTCCTCCCCCTCCTCCTTCCTCATCACTTACGAGATGAGGCCCCGGGCTTGGGACCGGCAGTGGTAGAGTTGATATTTTTATTATTATTATTATTATTATTATTATTGACACCTTGTCGATGGTAAAATTAACTAACTTGGCTAATTTAAAATAAATCATCTCAGTTGACGAATACCATTAAGTTCTTGTGGAAACGTTCCAGTGTCAAGACGGGCCCATATCGAACCAAGAGGTCCCATGACGAGAGAACAAAATATCATTAGGCCTAGAACTATTTAAATAACAAGCCGATTGTCAATTTGACCGAATAATAACAATGTATTTTTAAATAGAATGAAAGTTCATTAAACAGATAAGGACTTACCATACTAAACATCAAAGGTAACATATAGAAGCGAGGAAACTCAATTATGTAAGTATTTTTTCAGTTGGCTATGCCATATCAATTCCTTTTTAGATTATTCTTCGAACGTACTAATGCGTACAAAAAACTTTCGTCTGAGGCCAACCTGTTGACCAACTTCAAGATAAGACGAAGTTAATAAATTAAATCCACCCAAGAAAATTAAATATTCTTCCATCAATTCGCAGCCTAATCAAAACGTGACCATCCGATCCCAATTCCCAACACGGAGTCATCTCTTCATCTGTTCACCCAGCAAACTCAATGTCAATAATCGGCCTCAAGTGGAACAATATGCCCTAGTTGTCAACGCAACCAACCCAAAGAAATAAATATAAATATACATCGTCGTAGATGTTTTTAAACAGACTCAAATGAGTATACTAATTTGTCAAGACAGGAGGAAATAATTTAAAGCAACTAGAATGAAAGGTTAGAAAACTGTCTTGCCAATGACCAAGATTGTTCACCAAGAACACGGACAGAAATGTCAGGACTGGCTTAATAAAAGAAAACCCCTACACATTAATAAACATAGGTCAAACAATAAATGACAGATCAAATACGTTACTCGCGTGAAAGGAAGGAAGACCATACATTCAACCAAACAACAACACACGAACATTCATTTAGTATCAAATCATATGCTTTCTAGCCGCAAGCGAAGGTCAAGACGAACAGTACTACCAACTTAGAAGTAAAAACTTGCTAACCGAAAACATATCCAATCACCACAAATCACTCAAATAAACACACCGCATATGAAGGAACACATCTCTATTGAACAACAACACAAATCGCAAAAGATCTGAGAGAATATGCCCATCACTGCCACACCAACCAAACTTAAAGACACACAGTCATTCAACCATTTTCACCTTAACAAGCAAACACATTTGAACTGACTCGCATACTGTACAACCACTACGTCCATCAAATTACCTTTCAATGGCATAACCTTTTCAATCTATCTTACATAAAACATACCTTAATTCAGTCGCCACTGCTTGTCTCGCCTAACTCCAACCTCTTCACAAAATGTTAGCTACATCTTATCTAGTCCATATCACGATGAATAATAATATTTTCCCAACGAAGTCAATAAATGTTGTCAAGGGAAACCAACAAGAGATGTTTTTCGAACCAATACTTTTGAATATCTAACATGCGTCACCATCTTGCGGACGAGGTTAGTACTTAGTAGAATGAATGTCACCGCTAGGATGCATTGAAGTCACTTTTCGAGAAACTAAGACATCTCAAATCCCCAACAGAGAGCGTAGGCTCACTGAAAATCATACGTAGTCAAGTAGATCTTTTTTTTTATAAGTATTTCCCAAGGAAGAATCACAACAGTCTCAAACTATTGTCTCAATTATTATTGTTAATGCCTAGTTAAATGTTCTTGCTTGAATTAGAATCGTTCCGACGTCCTTCATGACCAAAAGTCGCCCATTCTCTACATCTGGTACACAGCTCGCTTGTACGCTCCACCACACAGCACGCAATCTGCATCATCGTCCTGAGGGGCTTTCTGTCCGATTTTTGGTCCCTCTGCTGGTGCTTGGTTCTCCGTTCAATTGTTTGTACTTTAACATTGCTTTTTGGGGCAGCAGAATTGTGGTTTTCTTTGAGTTTGAAGCCAGTGTTGTCATTTCGAAAGACGATTTTAAGGCATCCTTGTATGGAGAGCTGGTTAGTACAGTTGCTGTAGGACCTTTACAACCTATGTTCCAGGTCTTTTACTTATTTGCACTTGGCATTGTTGATATGTGCTGTGGAGATATGTTACCTGTGGGCATCGATGAACCATCACCATTTCGTGGAACACAATCGCAATTTTAATCCATACATCTGGATAGCATCGTCAAGGTTACCATCGGTGTCATGAGGCCTTTGAGGAACTCGACTAACTGTTTTTTCTAGTTCTTCAAGAGCAGTAGATTTTCTTCCGAATTTTTCATTCGCCACAAAATGTTGGGTTCAACATCAACGGCTTTCTTAAGCTCCCTGCAGAGGGTAGCTTTAGGCACGTTGAAACCCCGTTCAGCTTCATACAGTATTTTAATGTCTTTGTTCTTTTACGAACTGCATTTATTGTAACTAACGTGTCTTCTCTTTGCCTCAGTCCCTTCATTGGAGGCCCTAATTTACATCTTGGCATCGCGACACCTAAAATATTAATAGTCTACTAATGCTATTTGTTTTAAGTCCCTTTTAACTACTGAGGTTTTGAGAGACTCCAGGGTGCCGAAATTTTGCCCCGAAGGGGATCTTAAACGTGCCAGTAAATCTACTGACACGGCTCCCTCACATTAGCGCACCCTCAAATTCCAACTGACTGCGTCAGGATTCGATCCTGCAACCTAGGGCACAGCAGACGAGAACGTTACCGCAGCGCCATGCAACCAGTCCCCCACTATCAGACAGCTACTCAATTGTTCTCACGAGTCTCAGTGCACCGCGTTCAAGCCCTCAAGTCAGTTTCTAAAATCCGTGATGGAGCCGGGAATCGAACCCGGGCCCCCGCTGTGACAGCCAAAAATGCTAAGCACTACGCAACGAGGCGGATACATTAGAATGTTACTGCGCAGACAGCGGATTCGGGCAATGCTGAGCTTTCACTATCATCAAATTCTGATTTTAAAGGATAGCCTACAGCTCAATGAGGTAGAACAATAACAACAATGTTAATGCTATAACTATGCCTGTTATATATCTTATACAACAAGTATATCCATTTCCATGGAAACGCACTCATTTTGCTATTGTTATTATTATTATTATTCATTTTCGAATGAGCCAACTATGGACTACGTAAGTTAACCAAAATGGTTTTCAGCATGATGAGTTGGGATTGGTTTCATGTTCTTAAGAGTCTTCTTCCTAGCCCATATCTCCTTCAATTTCTGACTTTGTAGTTGTTTAACTGACCTCTTTGGTCTCTGCCCTTTCTTAAGTTTAATCTGTGGGTCTTCTTTTAACACTTTACGGAAAGCTCGTCTGTCTTGCATAACGGATTCAGAGATATTAAAGCTTTGCAGATCTTGTTTAACTTGCTTTTACCACAGTGATATTGTTTTCTTGCAGGAGCTGGCTCTGTGGATTACACTGGTCAATCTTGACTCGTTCATTCTCTCAAGGTGTTCGTAAAATTGGAGGCGTCTCTTGATGATTGTGTCCATTAGAGTTTCTTGCTTTAGGTATAGATCATCGTTGGGCCTTTGATATCTTTCTCCATTTATGAGCCTTGGGCCTAAGATCTTCCTCAAGAGAATTCTTTCCTTGACCTCTAGTTTCTGTATCAGTTTCGCCCCTTTGATGGTTAGGGTTTCAGCTGCATAGAGGACCTCGGGCCTGATTACAGGGTTATAGTGCCTTAATTTCGCATTGATGGATATGGATTTCTTGTGGTAAACTGTTCTGCATCGTTTGTATGCAATATTCAGTTTCAGAATCCTTTCTTAAAATGCTTTATTGTTCTTGAGCTATTCACTTATCCATTCCCCCAAATATTTAACATCTCCGACTTTACGGATCCTGTTGTTGGGAAGACGGTATTCTGGTGCGGATGTCATTTGTCACGAACACTGCTTTCTCGTAAGACAGCTGAAGGCCAGTCTTGGAGGCTATAGATTGGAGAGTATTGATCTGGTCTATTGCTGTTCGATACAACCCACTGGGGTATTGATTTTGAGTTTCCTGTTTATTACTCTTAGACCTGTTTCAGGGAGTGTTTTTTCTCCATTCTCGGATTATTTTCTCTAACACACAGTTAAATAATATGGGGGAGATTCCATCTCCCTGCCTTACTCCTGTTTTAATCTCAAAAGGGTCAGAGATTTTCCCTCTACTCTTCACTTTAGATATGCTGTTTGTTAGTGCACATTTGACGATATTCAGTGTTTTACGATCAAGTCTTGCAGGATATTGAACAAAACTGCTCTATCAACAGAGTTGTAAGCCTTTTTAAAGTCAATAAATGTGATCATGAAAGTTTTATACTGTTCCTTAGTCTGCAATGTGATGGATTTAAGTTTGTGTATTTGTACAATACATGATCTACCCGTTCGGAAACCTGCTTGGTATTATTATTATTATTATTATTTATTTATTTATTTATTTATTTAAGTGAAATTTCCCCTACAGGAGAGCGATGAAACTTGGATCACATGATGTCATTTGGAGGTGTGTCTCCTCCGCTCTTCCCAAAATCTCTTCATTCTCGCGGAATGCTCCCTCTTCCTCTCATCGGTCCACTTTTTTTCAGGTTGTCGTAATGATCTTGGTTCGAACTTAACATTCGCAATTTTCGTCTGGTACTCAGTTAGGTCTTCGAAATTTTGTATACTGATTACTTGAAAGTCTCTCTGTACCTCTTTAAGCCATGCTGTGCCGCATTTGCTCTGTGTTATGATACCGAGTAGTTTCTTGGGCAATCAGGAGGTGGCCATCCTGTGGATGTGAGTGTAAAATTTGGCTCTGCGTTTTCTAATTTCGTATGTTATCGTAATGTTGTTTTGATAGAGTTCAGTACTAGGTCTCTTCATCCAAATGCCGTTTCTGTTGATTGCCCCGTAGATCTTCCGGAGAATTTTTCGTTCCTGCTTTTCCAGTTCCCTAATTTTGGAATGACCATCGATTACTATTGTTTCAGCCGCATATGTTGCTTCTGGAAGAATAACTGTTTTATAATGTCGTAATTTGGCGTTCGTCGAAATGCATTTCTTGTTGTAATGCGCCCATGTTAGCCTGTAGGCCTTCTGGAGCTTAGTGATTCTGTCTTCATTGGCGATTCGATTAAGTCCTGAGGGCTGTATAATTTCGCCAAGGTATTTAAAACTGCAGATTTGTGCGATTTTACCGTATTTGGTGTTTAAAGGGGATTTATTTTCTGGCCTTCTCTCCATATATTTGGTCTTGTCGTAAGATATATGTAATCCGGTCTTTTGTGCAATCTCATGGAGCTTTTCCACTGCGAAAGTCGCTTCCGATCTGTTGTCTGGGACAATTGCAATATCGTCCGCGAAAGCGAGACATTTGACTTTAGTTCTGTTCTCTTTTTTAATACCGATTTGAATGCCCTTTACAAGAGGTTCCCATTCCCTAATTATCCTCTCCAGATCCATATTGAAGAGGATTGGGGAAAGTCCATCCCCCTGTCCGACTCCAATCTTGATTTCGAAGGGCTCTGATATTTCGCCCATGAATTTCACTTTGGATATCGTTCCTGTAGGCTAAGTGTCTGTTCTCTGATTTTGCGTGTCTTACGATCGATCTCAAATTCTTCCATGATTTTAAAGAGGGTGTCGCGGTCAACAGAGTCGTATGCGTTTCTGAAGTCGATGAACGCGATCATGGTATTTCTACATTTCCTCATTTGTAAGATCGTCTTTAAGCACCAGATCTGTTCAGCACACGATCGCCCTTTTCTGAATCCAGCCTGGTAGTCACCAATGAGTGGATCCATTTGGGTCTCTAACCTGTTTAGAAGTGCTGTGGAAAGGATTTTATAGGCAACCGGGAGCAGGGAAATTCCTCTATAATTGTTGATGTCCGTCTTGTCGCCCTTTTTGTGCAACGGGTGAATCAAAGCGCATTTCCAGTCATCTGATAATTGCTCCGTTGTCCAAATATCTGAAATTATGGAATGGAGTTTCCGCGGCAGTGTGAGATCATTCAGTTTCCAGAGTTCAGCAATGATCCCATCTTCCCCTGGTGCTTTGTTGTTTTTGAGTTGTCGGATTATCTCCGTAATTTCTTCAATGTCGGGGGTTGCGAGTCCAAGTGTATGGATACCGGAGGAGAGAAGTCAAGTTTTACTAGAGGTGGTTCACAGTTAAGAAGAGAGTTGAAATATTGGGCTATTAGTTTGCAATTATTTTTGGAGTTAATTTCCAATGAGCCGTCGTGTCTCTTGAAGCACAGACTGGGTGCTTGGTATCCCCGTAGATTTTCTCTAAATGTCTTGTAGAAATTTCTTGTATTATTTATGGTGAAATCCTGCTGGATTTCGTAGAGTCTGTTGTCATACCTTCGTTTTTCTTTTCTAATTATTTTTGAGGCCTGTTTTTGAGTGGTAAGAAAGTTCTCCCAGTTTTCCTTTGTTTGGCTACCGTGAAATTTTTTCCAAGCCATTATGCGATTGTCAACTGCTTGATCGCAAATTGTGATCCACCAGCGATGTTTTCTGGAGCGAGGTGGTTGTCCTAGCTTCATGGCTTCCTGAATTCTCCCCGTTAGTATCCTCCAGTCTGTTGATTCCTCCTGATTGATTTGCAAAATGATTTCTTCCTTGTAGAGTTTCAGATATTCTGGATCTGGTCTGAAATTTTTGGGTGGGTGTTATTGTCTTCTATTTGGTTGGAATTTTGAATTTATTTATTTATTATTATTATTATTATTATTATTATTATTATTATTATTATTATTATTATTATTATTATTATTATCAAGAACCGGCTCCAGTTTCCCGGGTGCGGTGTTGAGCTCTCTCCATTTAGTTCTTTCCAAGAATGTTTCCTCCTCCAAGAACCGCTGCACAGCCAGACCTCTCCCTGCAAGATCATTTCTAACCTGGTCGATCCATCTCTTCCTCGGTCGACCTCTTGGTCTCTTGTCTTTCAGTTCTTTCTCAAACCACACCTGTTCTTTGTGTGTCCATTCTTTTGAGATAACCGAAACATTTCAGCCTGGCTTCAACACAGATCTCATTAAGAGATTGTTTTACTTCAACAAGATGCGTATCTCGTCATTTTAGCCTATTTTCATTTTATGAAGGAAAAAAAAAGGCTTATGAGAACACATTTTGTCCGTGTGTCTGTGTGTGCGTGTTTATGTAATGGTGTGTGTGTGTGTCCCTAATAACTTCTAAACGGCTGGAGCTATTTCAAGGACACTCGGTAAGATCATAGTACCATTCTGGCCGACCCCGACCGTGCCCTTCAAATGTTATTGTGCACACCAATCCAACATGGCGGCTGTGCAAAATATTTCACCAGCATTCAGTATCTCCGAAACTATTACCGATATCACCCTGGAATTATATACGATGATAAAGGACACTACTAGAAGTTCACTTATGAGACTTTTAAAAACCTGGTAACTACAAAACCAACATGGCGGTCAAGCGAATTTGAGACTTTTAAGTAGACTTTTCTCGCGATTTAACCATTCAAACGTAATGAAACTTGTTACAGCAATTGTTCATACACATTGTAATACACTGGCGTCTAATTTAGTTCAATTGTTTACATAACCTCAAAATGGCGGCAGTGCGAAATATTTCACTGGCATTCTATATCTCCGAAACTTTTACAGAAATAACCGTGAAATTTGTACGGTGATAAAGGGCACTGGTACAAGTTAATCTATGTAACCTTCATAAACCTGTAAAGTACAAAACGAACATGGCGGCCAAGCGAAGTTGAAACATTTTAGTAGACTTTTCTCGAGATTTAACTCTCTGAGCGCAGTGAAATGTGGTACAGTAAATGATTATACATATTGTAATGCACTGGCATCTAATTTAGTTCAATCGTTTACATAACCTCAAGATGGTGGCAGTGCGAAATTTTAAAATTTAGTTTGTATTTCTTGTGTCGTAATTATGCGATCGAAATGAAAGTTTGAATAATGAAGCTACACAATATTTTTTTTAATGATACATAACTCTATGGCCTATACATTTATCAATCCAAAATGGCGAGCTTCCGAAATGTTTAGATAGTATTTTACAGCAATCACACTGATTTTTCCCCCTATAGGACTTTCAGTAACCTGGTGATCACTAATCCAACTTGGCGGCGACGCGAATTATAAATATTTAAATGGACGTTTCTGGCGATTTAACCATCAGAGTGCAGTGAAACTTAGCACGTTAAATGCTTATACAAATGTTAATCCGCTGGCATTTAATTTATTTCAAATGTTTTCATAACCACAAGATGGCAGCTGTGCGAAATTTTAAAATCTTTTTTTTAATTCTTGTGTTCTAATCATGCGATTGAAGTTTGATTACCACACGTACACAATAATCTTCATGTAATAGTACATAAATCAAAATCGAACCTGGCGACAATCTGAAATATTTAGACGGTTCTCAATATCTACGAATCGATCACAACCTTCAAACTGAAATTTTGTATGTAGATAAAGGCAATTAACATGAGTAGGATATATGAAAATAGGCTGTTTAGTTCTTCACGGAACTACTTGTTTATTTTGCCCCTCCTTGTCTTCTGAATCATAGTTCTTAAAAACTTCATCTCCACCACCTGTAGTTTGCTGGTATTTTTCTTGGATTGGGTACAGGTTTCTAAGCTATATGTAGTAACAGGTAGTACATTCCCGTTTAAGGAGAGCGCTAAAGACACAAAAATCTAGCTTTTAGTGGTGGCACTTATCTTAATTTTTATCTTACCAAAAACCTTTCATCCGTTCATTGTGTGCTTTCTTCTATTCATCTGTGCATTTACGCCTATGTTTATTTTGGTTGTGATCTAAATTAAAATTTCTGGTTTCTGAATTTTTCTATACATATGCTGCGGTCGTGTATGTATGTCTTCTATGGTGATATGTAATAATTGTCATAAATCTTCCATATTCTCTTTGTACCAAGAAGTACCCAATTTCGACGTAGAAATTATATTGAATATTCTTCTAGTCATTCTGATGTCGTTCACTCTGGCGATGGGTGTACAGATCTTCACTCTGCGTTTTCTGATGAGTGTCGTGATAGATTCAGTATTTGTGTAATTTTCCGTGGGTCCTTTTTGACAGAAATTATCTCTGAAAACTGTGCCGTAAATTCTTCTCAGAATTTTCCTTTCTTGTTTTTCGATGTCTATAATTTTGGCCATTCCCTTGGTGCTTGTGGTTTCTGATGCGTATAAGGCATCCGGCAAGACTACCGTTTTATAATGTCGTAATTTCGCAGTTATTTTCCCATTAGAAGCTATGTTTTAAATTTTCAAAATTCAAATCTTCTGCCTAATTATTTTTATCCATTTTTCAAAATGTGGTTCTTGCTTTGTGCTGATCTTCACCGTTTCCCTAATATCTCCCATGTTTATAGAAATGTTTGAACTTTTAAACTTTTACAATGGGTGTGAAACCTTTAGCTACAAAATGAAACTCACTCGAACCTTTGTGACCTTAATTAGTTCTTCTATGGAACGTTAAATATATTTATGTTCGACCCTGACTTATATGTCAGAAAACTGTACTATAATGAGGCTCATTATAACACTATTTTTCATTATGAAACAGTTTCTACCACCGATCAGAGCTCAAGAAACAGTTGTTTGACCAATCAGATAATTAGATGCGCTGAGTTCCACGGCCTTCTAATTTAAATTTCACTGCCTGGCCTAGTTAGTAGGGTAATCGATCAGGCCATGCGCTCTGTTCAGTACATAAAACTCGCGAAATCTCGACAGATATTTATGAATATTTATGTTCGAACATAAAATAGTTATAATAATTATCGTCGAACATAAACAGTCGTATGCAACTCGCATATAATGGTAATTAAGACATTCGTATGGAAATTATAAAACTCGCATACGCTCGTTTTATAAACATACTCGTGTTTTAATTATTGCCATTATAGGCTCGTTGCATAATGTACTATTATTTGCGTTTTCTCAGAATAACAATGAAATAATAACGCTTAATTCATTAATAATATGGAAGCGAGTGAGTAGCTGAAGGATTAACATCCTCGTTAACAAAAGAAAAGTTCAAAAATTCCTATAATCATGTGAGATATGAGGACGAAGATGAGAGTCCACAGGGCACTCTAACAACCAACCGCCTTTGGTGTAGACTTTAGAGTAAAATCCATCACATATTATTTCAGTAGTATACAGGGTCTTTCATATAAAGTAAGAACGGCGAGCGGCGGTTTTGTCATTCGCTGCTGAAGCCGGCTTGACCGAGCTTGTGACGCGCCACGGCCCCCTTCTGTAGTATTGTACAAACTTGACCTTGCAATAAGCGTGCAGGTGTTGTCAGTCGCCAGTCTGAACCACAGCTGCTAACACGGTGAGACAGTTATCATTGCAACATCGTATTTTTGTATGTAAAATTTATTTTAATTAAGATTCGGCTCGGCGGGTACCTGATGCATTTGTTCAGCAATTTCCTGATGAAGAGCCACCTTCACTAGCACAGATTCACGTAATTGCAAATAACTTTGACACTACTGGTTCAGTGCTCAATAAAAAACACAAAATAAAAAATCAGAAAAAAATGCAGTGGCATGACTCACTCGCGTCAGCCAAAATGTGGTTACCAGATACAATGCCTGTATAATCCAGGAAGGACGTCACTTCCAGCAACTTTTATAAGGTAATATTTCATAGAGGATTGTACACACGCTTAAAGCAGGGGGCCACGGCTCGCTACAAGCTCGGTCAAGGCCACCACACTAGTGGATAACAAACCCGCCGCTTGGCGTTCTTACTTTATATGAAAGACCCTGTAGATCCCTCCTGCGGCGTTCACAAGCCACCAAGCGTGACAAATGAGCTTCAAATGAAAGAGAATATACATTACCAGTGATGCATTGCACTCTAATTCCATAAATATCAATAAATTCTTTAAAAACTGAATTTTTAAAAACTCTACAAATTGAGCGATTTGACATGGGACCGCCATGACATTAGCAGTGACGAATTGCATTCTAATTTCATAAATATTGAATTTTGTAAGAAGTGTGCGATTTGCAAATACTGTTCCTGAAGGAAAATACGCGACATCATTGCTGTTCAGTTTGCATTTTGGCCGTAGGGACGCCAGAAACGTAAATAGTGTACCATAATCATTTAGTTGAAATAAAAACATAACAACCTTTCTCCATAAGTCTCTTATTATAAACCTATTGGGGAAAGTGTGGTTTATGAACATGCAAGATTTCTCGCACGGGTCCGATAGTATAAATAATAATCTGAGTTCTTTGAATTTGAGTAGCATTTATAAAACACAAACTGTACCCGGCATGCGTTGCAATGCCAAGCAAAGGCAATGTTGGCGTTGTAATTTTGTTTGTTGAAGTGCTTTTGGATACACCATAGGCCTACGTTTTTTTCAATTTCCGTTAACTGCCTCTAAACAATCGTTAAATAGATTTACTAATTCAGAAATATTCGTGGGAGCGTGCACAGCAACTCACCAAAATTTCAACGCAATCGGATGAATGGTATATGAACGCACACGGGACTTTGTTGAAACGATTCGCGTGCTTTCGCTCATTTGATGAATATTTTCGTGCGCTACCTATTGTAAAATGGATTTGCTAAGCCATAAACCTTTCCTGGAGTATTTACAACAATTCACCTGAGTTTAATGGCAATCGTAAAAATGGTATAGGAACGTATACGGAACATTTTTGAAACGATTCGCGCACTATCGCTCATTTGTTGAGTGTACTCGTGCGGTACCTATTGTCGGAAGTTCTTCTGATTTAACCAGAAGTATATTATAAAGTTTTGACAGTTCATTGTACATTTCTTCGGATTTTGTAATGTTAACAGTTGCGTGTGTAGCAATAGGCTACACGTGAGAGCTAGGCGGAACATTTGAAGAAGCAGGACAATTCAGATCACCTTGGATAACATATTCAACGAGAAGTGTTTCACATACTCAAGTTCATACACGACGTTATAAGACATCCCGGCCAGAATCACAAAGAAAGCTGTTATAGAAATAATAATTCCTGGCACAGTACTCTTTAATTTACTGAAATCCTTCTCACTGGTTGATACGAATGGCGCAAGTCCCATGAAATAGGATAGGACACAATACAGAGGCCTATTTTCAATTTTGAAAAAATAGGCTTATGAGATCACCTTTTGTCCGTGTGTGTGTGCGTGTGTGTGTGTGTGATTCGTGTGTGTGTCCCCCCTAATAAAATCTAAACGGCTGGAGCGATATCAATGAAACTCGGAAAGTTCATAGCACTATTCCCGGCGACCTCGACCGTGCCCTTCAAATTTTGTTAGGACTCACCAATCCAACATGGCGGTTGTGCGAAATATTTCACCAGCATTCAATATCTCCGAAACTATTACCGATATTACCCTGACATTTTCTCTGGTGATAGAGGGAACTACTATAAGTTCACTTATGTGACTTTTGAAAACCTGGTAACTACAAAACCAACATGGCGGCCAAGCGAATTTGCGACTTTTAAATAGACGTTTCTCGCGATTTGACCAACCAAACGCAATGAAACTTGGTACAGTATATGTTTATATACATTGTAATGCACCGACATCTAACTTCGTTCAATTGTTTACATAATCACAAGATGGCGGATGTGCGAAATATTTCACCGGCATTCTATATCTCTGAAACTATTAGCGGTAAAACCCTGAAATTTTGTACGGAGATAAAAGGCACTACTGGAAGTCCATCTATAAGACTTTCAAAAACCGGTTAACTACAAAACGAACATGGCGGCCAAGCGAATTTGAAAATTTTAAATAGACATTTCTCGCGATTTAATGTTCCAAGCGCACTGAAAACTGGCACAGGAAATATTTATACACATTGTAATCCACTGGTATCTAATTTAGTTCAATTGTTTACCTAACCTCAAGATGGCGGCAGTGCGAATTTTAAAATTAAGATTTTATTTATTGTGATGTAGTCATGCGATCGAAGTGAAAGTTTGAATAATGAACCTACGCAATAATTTTCCTTTAATGGTACAAGACTCTATGGCCTATACATTTAACAATCCAACATGGCGACCATCCGAAATATTTAGACGATACTGAATATCTACGAATCTATTTTAGTAATCAAACTGCATTTTTTAATGTTCACAGGGGCGATGAACTTAAGTTCACCTATAGGACTTGAAATAACCTGGTGATCACAAAACCAAACTGGCGGTGACGCGAATTATAAATATTCACATGGACGTTTCTCGCAATTTAACCATCCGCGTGCAGTGAAACTTGGTACAGTAAATCCTTATACGAATGGTAATCCACTGGCATCTAATTTATTTCAATTGTTTCCATAACCTGAAGATGGCAGCTGTGAAAAATTTTTAAATCTCCTTGTTTTTTCTTGTGTCCTAATTATGCGATTGAAGTTTGAATACTACACGTTCACAATAATCTGCATGTAACAGTACATAACTCTAGGACCTACATATATAAAATCCAACATGGCGACCATCCGAAATATTTAGTCGGTTCTCAAAATCTACGAATCTATTACAGCAATGAAACTGAAATTGTGTATGTTGATAGTGGCAATTAACATAAGTAGGATATATGAAAATAGGCTGTATAGTTCTTCACGGAACTACTTGTTAGTCCTTCACAAATTCTGAACATATTGTTTTATTCACAAAACATCGAAAGTATTTACATATTGGCTATTCATGGTTGGTTGGTAGGTTGGTTGGTTGGTTGGCCCCTCAATTTAGGGGCTGCGACAACGCGGTCATGTAGCCCCGTGTACTTTGGGTGTGTGTAGAATCTGTCTGGTAACCGGTGAGTAATATGATGGCTGTATTTGTGTGTGATATGTGTAATTCAGGTAAGGACTGCAGGCGATCAATTTCAAGTAGTTCCTACTTTTGCTATCAAATGCTACCGTCAACGACACCTTGCCGCGAACTTGGCAACCGGCATCCACAACCGGCACCTGGCGACGAACTTTAATCAAATCTAAGCTACAAATTCAGCTTCACACAATTGTAGTTAGTGGAATGTTCTTTTACACGCCATACATCTATGCCATGGGTCCACCGGATTTACTTTCCCTCCGAAAGAATGCATGCTGAGGGATTTTTAACGCTCTTAAGAATCCGACGACTTCAGCCGGGTTTGTCCTCGTGATCTTGGTCATAGAAGCTATCGACATTATAGTAGAGAAATACACAGATTTTGTTGAATTAGTAAAGTCTATCTCCCGTAAACACATCCCAAGGGGCTGCAGAACAATGTATATTCCTGGACTCGATAAGGACTCAAAATCCCTCCTTAACAAATATGAACAACTCTATGAAAAGGACCCATTCGCAGAGGAAACAATACTAACTGGAGAACACCTTCTCCAAGCCATATCAAAATCAAGAACAGACAAATGGCGTAAACTTCTCGAAAGTTTGGACATGAAGCGCACAAGTCGTCAAGCTTGGAAATTATTGAAGAACCTCAATGGTGATCCTACAGTTCCAACCCAGGAATCGGATAAAGTCACCGCTGGCCAAATAGCCAATCAACTACTGCTGAATGGTAAAGCCTCAAGAAGGTCCAAAGAAACAAAAGTCCAACGATATGAACAGGAGAACAACCATCTTGGTACAATATTCATAACGGAAGAATTAAGAACTGCTATTCAACAGATGAAACACAACAAATCTGCAGGTTTGGATGATATAAGACCTGAGCAAATAAAATATTTTGGCCCCTTAACTATCGAATGGATCCTACAACACTGACTAAAATAATAATCCCGGTTATGGCGTAAAGCAAAAGTTGTGGCCTTGCTCAAACCATGTAAAGAACCAAATGAACCCAAGAATTTCAGACATGTATCGCTTCTCTGTCATCTCTCTAAGGCCCTGGAGAGAATTATTTTGAACCGAATTTCCGATTTTGTTGACAGAGAGATCATTAAGGAGCAATCAGGTTTCAGACCAGGGAAATCGTGTACTGGTCAAATACTGAACTTAACCCAGTATATTGAGGATGGATATGAAAGGAAACAGATTACTGGAGTTGCTTTTGTGGACCTCACAGCTGCTTATGATACTGTAAACCACAAGCGATTGACAAAGAAGCTGTACTCAACAACTAGAGACTTTCGACTAAAACAGTTTATTCAGTGTTCGTTGCTGAATCGACGATTTTTTGTCACCCTCAAGGATAATAAAAGCCCATGGATGAACCAAAAGAATGGCCTCCCACAGGGAAGCGTGCTAGCTCCGTTATTATATAATATCCACACTAACGACCAGCCACTTAACACTAGGACCAGAGCATTCATCTACGCAGATGACATTGCTGTTCCTGCTCAAGGAACAACGTTTGGAGAAGTGGAGTTAAAGCTGACATCTGCTCTTGAAGACTTACCCATCTACTACAATGATAACTACTTGAAACCCACCCCAGTGTAAACCCAAATATGCGCGTTTCACCTGCGCAATAGGCAGGCGAGATGGCAGCTAAAGGTCACCTGGGAAGGTCACAATCTGAAACACTGTGTTCATCCTAAATACTTAGGAGTAAAGCTGGATCGCGCGCTAACCTATAAACAGCATTGCATGGACACCAAACGGAAGGTATACACCAGGAACAACATCGTTCGGAAGCTCACAAACACCAGATGGGGAGCGCAGCCTAGTGTCCTGCGTACAACTGCCCTTGCTCTGAGTTTCTCTGCTGCAGAATATGCTGCCCCAGTCTGGAGGAACTCTGCTTATGCCCTCCATGAGACAGGCCGCATTGTTACAGGCTGTCTACGTCCAACTTCTGTCGATAAGATCTTTCGGCTTATGGGAGTAGCACCTCCAGAAGTTAGAAGACAAGTAGCGGCAGAAGTAGAGAAGAAAAAGCAAGAAACAGATCCAAGACATCCAATGTATGGACTTGATGTCCATCCACCTAGGTTAAAATCAAGAAAGAGCCTCCTCCAAACAACAATATCAATTCATTCCTCTGCTGAAGCTCGCCGAATTGAACTTTGGAAAGCAAAATCACCAGGAGGATCGTGGAAAATGAAGGAGAAGCCGGCAGCTGGCTACCACCTACAATACGAATCCTGGAAGACGCTAAACCGACTGAGATCTGGTGTGAGTCGGTGCAAAAGCAATTTAATGAAGTGGGGATACAGTGCTGAAGAAATTTGTAGGTGTGGTGAAAGACAAGACCCTGAGCACCTTCTGAATTGCAGCATGTTATCAAGACCATGTGCTATGCAGGACTTGGTAGAAGCTAATGACTGTGCCATTCTAACAGTTGAACACTGGAGTAATGAAATTTAGTGTAATTTATATGTATATAGGTATGTGTTTTGGACTCGGATAAATAAATAAAGCATGCTATCAACTACGCCACAGAAGTCGCCACATATATTCATGAATAAATATATGAATATTCAATTTCCAACGTTCGAAACTGGGTGTCAGTGATAGTGGCGTCTAGTAGCGAAAGTTGGAACTACTTGAAATTGAACTTGATGGGGAACCTACGGGCGTTCAATTGAAATGCCGTGCTATGGTCATTGGTTGCAATTCAAGTGTAATAATACATTCATTATATGCAGACATGTCAACAACGGCTAGAATAAAATATCAAGCGTTTCCTGTCCCACTTCCTAGAATAGACACGGAGTCCGTGTATGACGTGTTTCGAACACTGCAGATCATCGAACATGAAAAAATGGGATCAAGTTGCCTTTATATTAACTTGCACGCGGGCAATTCAAAGGTGCCATGATTTTCCTTCAAAAGACGCTATTTCCCTATGTAAATCGCGGACAAAATTTAAGGGTAATTTCAAAATCCGCTAGATTCAATTGAACTTCCGCCATTAGTAGTTTCAAACCCACCAAATCGCTTTCAGCCAATCAGCACATAGAATTGCATTACCCAGGATTCCTCCATACTGCCATCATCTGTGTTGTGTTTTTAAATGTGTGGTTAAATGTTTGTTAAATTTAAAAAAATAAGCGTATTCATAATTCAGGTCAGGTTTTCATTTCACAATTAATTTGGAGGGTTCACGTTCAAATGCTTTCCTTCTTCCCTTGTTAGCCTACTTTCGATTTTTGCAAAAAATGAAAGTAGACTTATGAGATCAACACAGGGCGAAAAACGGGTGTCTGTCTGTGTGTGTGTATGTGTGTGTGTGAGTCTGTGTGTGTGTGTGTATGTGTGTGCGTGAGTCTGTGTGTGTGTGTGTGTGTCTGTGTGTGTGTGAGTGTGTGTGTGTGTACTCTGAATGTCTGTCCCCCCTATCAATTCGAACACGGTGAATGCAAATTGAACGAAATTTGGTACAAAGGTAGCACTAGCAAAGGACACCTCAGTGTCATGTTTTATATCGCCGCCATCTTTACTAAAACTGAATGGCGGCCACTCAAACGTTCAAAACGTAAAATCAAATAACGACTAACCAAATCATCCGATCTCTACCAAATTTGGTAACAACATACCTTCGTATAGGATGCGTCTTGTGACCAAATTACAAGGTCGTCCGCCATACCATTTCAGGATGGCGGCCGTGCGAATTATGCAATATTTATAATCCATATCATGGGACCCACCAGTTCCGATTATCGAGCCGAGAATCGTTTTAACTGTTCTAAAGGAAGAGGCACGTTCGAAATTAAAAGTGTATTTTGTAATACTATAGTGCAGACGTGATTTTAAAAAGCTGAACTGATTCAGTAATAAGACAAGATGGCAGCGGATATCTTGTGCCGGACTTATATTTCACTAATTTGAGTATTGCATGCAATATAGCGTACTGATAATTTTAAAAAAACTTTGTATGAAATGCTTTATATATAAATAATATACTCCAGTGATGAAATCGTTTAGTATAAATCATTATTTGCTAACAAGTTCTATGTAAGTCATTTTAAATAGAACGATATTCGTTGACACAATTAGCTCAGTGGTAGAGCGTTAGCCTATCACTCAAATGCCTATGGTTCAAACCCTATCAGAGCTAGGTTTTTTGCTTGAAATGTTATATGTTTATTGTTTTGTAATGACTCAGATGTTTTAAAATTAAGCGTTATATTGTGCACATTTTGGTGTAAAATATATATTTAATTAAAACATAATTCGCCAGCAGATTTACTCGGGACATCTAGCTGCCAAAAAGGTAACTTCCAGATTTTATTGAAACGTTTCTTCTTCTGGCCGCTAGAATGCACTCGCTCTGATAGGATTATATTGTTCGAAATTTCACCAATAGATGTCACGACTAGTCTTCGTGGGGATCCATTGATTACTATACCATTATCATTCTATGCGCATCGAATTTGAAGAATGACAAGATGATACTACGATACATTTTAACTTTTTATTTTAAAGGGTTTGTAACAGCCTATTTTGCGTTACTTGAAAATGTTATTAAGCGTTATATTGTGCACATTATGGTGTAAAATATATATTTAATTAAAACATAATTCGCCAGCAGATTTACTCGAGACATCTAGCTGCCAAAAAGGTAACTTCCAGATTTTATTGAAAAGTTTCTTCTTCTGGCCGCTAGAATGCACTCGCTCTGTTTGGATTATATTATCGAAAATATCCACATAGTTTGTATACACACGTCTCTGTAGGGTCATGGAAAGATTTGTTAATTCAATTAGGGTTGTGAAAGCCATGCACAACCAGACGTGTAAAGACATGCCTCAACTCAAAGTTGGATGTTGCCCACGGCAGGTCGTAATAATAATAATAATAATAATAATAATGTTATTGGTTTTACATCCCTTTTAACTACTGCTGATTTTAGAGACACCGGGGTGCCGGAATTTTGGCCCGAAGGGGATCTTTAACGTGCCAGTAAATGTACTGACACGGCTCCCTCGCATTTGTGCACCCTCAAATGCCAGCTGACTGCGCCAGGATACGAACCTGCAACCTAGGGCCCAGCAAGCGAGAACGTTACCGCTGAGCCACGCCGCCAGTCCGGTCGATTATGTCTCCAGATCCATAACATTCTTGATATACTTCTTATCTTTCTTTCTTCAATGATGGTAGCAGTTTTTATCTAGGTTGTGGCGTTTGGTAGAGGTAAATCGTTTCTAAGGTCTTCATCAAAGAATAGTTCTATTATACTCTTTGATAATAACAACGAGTTATAACTATACTCATACATTTAGGAGAAAGTAGGCTATATGTTCTTTACTGAACATCTTGTTTTTTTTCCTTAGAACTACTTTTCTTACTTTTAAAAGCGTCCATATTTACATTTCACTTTCAAAACAGTTAACTACTAATTAAACTTTAGAATTGTGTTACTTTTCATAAAGGGACAAACCTGTAATTTGTTGGAATGCATCGTTTGATGACAAAGTAATTAATAAATGAAATGTTCATATTACAAGGATGCTGTAGGTAGCGGTACCATGTTTCGACTTCCGGAAAATTTCGACATATCTTCGCGTTTCACATCTCATAGACCCCAAAACCACCGTCAGTTTATGTATATATACGAGGCACGTCCAGAAAGTAAGCTCCGTTTGGTAATAAAATTAAATTGTGTACAGATACAGAAAAAATATTTATTGCACAACTTTCTACACCTCTTAAACTACTTTTCCACATAACTGCCGAACTTTTGCAGGCATTTGTCATAGCGTGGCACAAGTTTTTGGATACCTTCTTCATAGAAGTTTGCCGCCTGTGTCTTCAACCAGTTGGAAACATCTTCTTTCAGATCGTCGTCATTGTTGAAGTGTTGACCGCCAAGGAAAGACTTGAGATGTGTGAACAGATGAAAGTCGCTAGGAGCGAGGTCAGGGCTGTACGGACGGTGCTCAAACACATCCCAGCCAAATCCCTGTAGGAGGCTTTTCGGCACATTTGCAGTGTGTGGTCGTGCGTTGTCGTGAAGAAAAACAACACCTTTTGACAGCAACCCTCGGCGCTTATTCTGTATTGCGCGGCGCAATTTCCTAAGTGTCTCGCAGTAAGCATCTGCGTTGATTGTTTGACCACGCGGTAAGAAATCAATGAGTAAGATGCCTTTCCAGTCCCAGAACACTGTGCACATCATTTTCCGAGGTGTCAAGATTTGTTTCGGCTTAACCTTTGCTGGGGATGAAGTGTGCCTCCATTCCATTGATTGCCGCCTACTTTCAGGGGTGTCGTAAGAAACCCAAGTTTCATCTCCTGTGACTATCTGTGTCAGAAATTCTTCGCCGCCTTCATTGTAAAGGGTAAAAAACTGAAGTGCACTACCCATCCGTTTTGTTTTGTGTTGCTCCGTAAGAATCTTTGGTACCCAACGTCAGCGAAGTTTACGAAAGTTCAGTTTTTCGGTAACAATTTCATGAATTAGTGATCGTGAGATTTGGGGAAATTCCATAGCGAGAGCACTAATTGTAAACCTGCGGTTTTCCCGGATCTTGTCATCAATCGCGTGAACCAGTTCTTCTGTAACCAAAGATGGACGCCCACTTCGTTCTTCATCGTGCACTTCACAACGTCCTTCATTGAACTGTCGGACCCATCTTCTCACCATTGAATCACTCATCGCATTTTGTCCATACACTTCGAAAATTTGCCGATAAATTTCAATTGGTTTCACTTTCCTAGCATTCAGAAAACGACTCACAGATCTGATTTCACAAGCGGCGGGATTTTCAATCAACACTGACATTATACGAGTAAACATGCACAACAACGCGTATGTGGCTGACAGCGCTCTCCAAATGGCGCACGTTTCTTCTCCTTGATACAGAGCGTCTACCGCGCATATGTGGAACTGCGCTGCAGCGGAACGTACAACTAGTTGAAGACACAGGCGGCAAACGTCAATGAAGAAGTTATACAAAAACTCGTGCCATGCTACGACAAATGCCTGCAACATTTCGGCAGTTATGTGAAAAAGTACTTTAAGGGTTGTAGAATTTTGTGCAATAAATAATTTTTCTGTATCTGTACACAATTTAATGTTATTACCAAACGGAACTTACTTTCTGGACGTTCTTCGTATATACAGGGTGTATTTGATATGATGGAAGTCCGTTACACTGGTGATAGAAGAGACTATTCTAAGCTTCCTAGGTAAAAAATTTGTCACCTATCTTGAAATTGATAATTAATCATTAAAAAGTCAATGTTTTTAGTTATTTCAGAAACTAATCAGGCAGAAAGTGGTGCGGCAGGCTGGGGAAACGAGGCGGAGCCCGATGTGACGACGCGCGAAGGGGAAGTTGTTACGTAATCGGAGCATTGACCTTACCGGTTGACTTGAGGGGTGGTAGGCTATCAGCTGTTTGAGCTCTACCGTCTCGTAAGAAAATGTGCATTGCCGTTGTTCTTGTTGTTGTTGTTGACAACGCACGCAATGGCTTGGGACGTCAGGACCGGTAGTATTGTGTAGCCTACTTTGTAAGTGTGGAATTCATTGATTGATGTTCATGTATAAAATAATTTCGATACTCAGCCCTGATGTATCATTGGCGTCCGTGTCGGACCTTCTGTTGACTAGTTTCTGAAAATACTAAAAACATTCTCTTAATGAAATGCAGTGTGACAAAATTCCGACATCCCGCAGTCTGTTCAGAACTAGGCATTTAGGACGGAAGTAAAAAACTTGATGTTTTGTTTGAGAGGCTTGGCGATTTTGGTCATTTAGCCCCATGTAGCTGGGTGTGGGTAGAATTTGTGTGATAACCTGTGTTTTGTGGTTTCTGTAGTAATGTGGGTATTTGTAATTCAGGTGAGGATTCGGAAGAAGGCGCCGGCCCTGTGGTGTTGGGGCAGTGCAACTGCCTCTCACCTGGAGGCCCTGGGTTCGATTCCTGGCTCCATCAGGGATATTAGAAACTGACGTGAGGGCTGTAACGCAGTGCACTAAGCCTCGTGAGGGCAATTAAGTAGCTGTCTGACAGTGAGGCAGTGCCCGAGTCAGGAAAATCAAGATTAATGGCCGAGGGGACCCGATGCACTGACCACGCGTCACCCTAATATCTGCAGGCCAAATGGCTGGACAGCGGTCGCTTGGTAGGCCTAGGCCCTTCATGGGCTGCACTGCCAGCGGTTATGATTATTGAGAAGAAGGCGGCCGTGGCCTTAAGTTAGGAACAATCCCGACATTTGCCTGGGGTAGAAGTGGGAACCCATGGAAACCTACTTCCAAGATTTAATACTAGTATGGTACCACATGTTCATATTGTGAATTGTCCCATCCCATCTCCAGCCCTCGGGTGGCCATTAACTGGAGAGGGGGGGGGGGGGGGATTGATTTATTGGTCCATCAACAATGTAAATACATATGAAAATACACGAAAATGAAAATAAAATACAAATACATTGTTATAATACAGTGTTATAATAATAATAATAATAATAATAATAATAATAATAATAATAATAATAGTCTAATAATAATAATAATAAGAGTCAGCATGTGTAGTTCTGGTGGTAGAGTGCTAACCTTCCCGAGGGTGCGATCTACGTTCAGTCATGTAGTAAATGAATGGGATCTAATAAGATCATCTCCATGGATTTCATGGCACATACAAGAAATCCTACGTACATTAAAGTCTGGCAACTCGACATACCAAAAAGAAACATAAAAGAAGTTAGTGTGTCTAAAAGCCTACTATTACTATTATTAGTATTATTAATAAGTTTATTACAGTTGTTGCACTATCTTCACACAAAGATAGACCAACAGTTCCTTAAATTAATTTACTAAATCTTTAGGATTTCTATTTTCTATGCATAGTTCATGAAGCTGGATAAATCCTAGACAGATCCACCATCACTAGTCATGTAGCCACTCCCCATGAAGGTGTGAATTAGCTGTTCATAGGCTCGGTTTGTGTATTTCAATGTCATTGGCAGACAAGGCGAGGAGGTCACTCAACTGCAGACTCTGGTCAACATTCCTCAGCGTAGGAGGGGAGGGAGACGGGGAGAAGTCAGCTCTGCTGCTGAGGGGAACGAAGTGAAAGCCCGTTTCCAAGATATTGACCGACGATTTTTGTGATTTAATTCCACCTACACTAATTAAGATCCGACTTAATTTCATGAAGATATTTGCTTCGAATACCATCTTCTATCACCAGTGTAAAGGACTTCCATCATATCAAATACACCCTGTATATCTACTTAGTATAAAACAAAGGCCCCGATTCTTGGATTATACGAGTAAACTCGAGAACCACAGGATGAATTTTGATGCGGTTTTCATCATTTTGTAAAGGATATCTCGAGGATTATTTCTGTAGAAAATAATTTATTTATAATCAAAGGAAGCCGAGCAGTAAAAATTTCAGTGGAAAAGTCGAAAAATAACTTGGCGTCCGAGCGCTCTGTAAGCTTACGCTGGGAAAACCATTAAAAATCTAAATACTATGAGTGTAAGAATTGTTCAGCATGAAAAGTTCTACAAAAATTCCGTGAGAGCATATGTCTATCTTCCATACATCGACCACTATAAGTGTTTTTACGTTTTAATTTCTTTCAACCGCGTCCATTCTACAACTGAGGCGACAGTTTACGAGCTAGTTAAGGGCGAGTGTATCATCCCTGTTACAGCCTAGCTAACGGGCGAACCTCTTGCCCTAGATACAGCCAGCAGCAAACTGTTGAGTCGTGTTGAGTTAAGACTTCTGAGAAGGGTGGTTGTGTTTGGAGATTCCCTGGACGTGCAACTCGGGTTTTCTTCATTTCGCCTGTGAAACACAGTCAAGATAAAATAGGACGGAAGGGGGATTTGAGTATCATTCACCTCGCCATTCCCTGGAAGTGCAACTCTCATTTCGCCTGTGAACTTTTCGCTCCGCAAAGTTTACAGTCAATTTAAGATTGGACGGAATGGGGATTATATTATATTAAATTATACTGATTGGCGTATAATCTCTACTTAGTATAAAACAAAGTCCCCGATTCTTGGATGTCACGGGTAACCTCGAGAACCACTGAATGGATTTTGATGCGGTTTTCACCATTCTGTAAAGGATATCTCGAGGAAAGTTTCTGTTGAAAATAATTTATTTATGACCAAAGGAAGTCAAGCACTAACGAATTCAGTGAAAAGTTCGAAAAAAAACTGGCGTCCGTGCGCTTTATAAGCTTACGCTGGGCAAACCGTTACAAATATGTATATATACTATGAGTGTAAGGATTGTTCAGCATGAAAAGTTCTACAAAAAAGCCCCGGAAAGCATATCTCTATCTTCAATACATCACCTACTATAAGTGTTTTTACGTTTTCGTTTCTTCTAACAATCTCCATTCAGTTACTGAGGCGACAGTTTACGAGCTAGCTAGGGGTGAGTCTATCACCCCAGTTACAGCTTAGCTAGCGGGCGAGCTTATTGCCCCAGATACAGCCAGCAGCAAACTGTCGAGTCAAGTTGGGTTAAAAACTTTAGAGAAGAGTGGTTGTGTTTGGAGTTTCCCTGGAAATGCAACTCGGTTTTTCTTCATTTCGCCTGTGAACTTTTCGTTCTGCAAAATTCACAGTCAAGTTAAGATTGGACGGAAAGGGGATTTGTGTTTCATGCACCTCGCCATTCCTAAATTACGTCTGACAAGAATTTGTTGCACATGCATCATATATATTATTTCAGTAGTATGCATCCCTTCTGCGGCGCTCACAAGAGACCGATCGTGAAAAATGAGCATTCAAATGAAAGAGAATACACATTGCCAGGGACTCATTGCACTCTAATTTCATAAATATCTATAATTTCTTTAAAAAAATGACTTTAAAAAACTGTACGAAGTGTGCGATTTGCAGTTACTGTTGCTGCAGGAAGATACGCTCCATAACTAGTGTCCACTTCACATTTTGGTAGCTGTGACGCCTTTTATATGTCATTTTAACATTCTGAGATCTTTCCTTTATCATTTTGCATCGATTTCAGGAACAGTAAATAAAGGAATGTGTACGTTTTCAGAATCAGTAGGCTAAATCAATGGATTGGGTACTCAAATCGTATAACCGGCGAGTGTTTGTGATAAGCTTTCAATTAATAGACTCAGCACAAGCACGATTTAAGCTCATCCGTCTAAACAATGGATTTATTACATTCCAGGTTTTTTAATATGCGGCGATACAGGATTGTTTCTGCATTATAATTCCATAAATATAGATTTTCGTAAGAATTGTGCTTTTTGCAAATACTGTTGCTCTAACATGCTGCAATTCTGAGTTGTCGTCTAAAACCTTAAAACATTGAACGTTTATTCTCTTAACGGTTTTTCTTCTATCTGATTTTCAGAATCAGTAAATCAATGGATTGGGTACAGGTTTTTCTTCTGCATTCTAATACCATAAATATAGATTTTTGTAAGAAGTGAGCCTTTTGCAAATACTGTTGCTGTATCATGCTAGAGTTGTCGTCTACAACCTTAAAGCTATCATCATCATCATCATCATCATCATATAGGCCTCATTAATTAGCAGTGAAGAATTGCATTCTAATTTCATAAATATCAATTTTTGTAAGAAGTGTGCGATTTGCAAATACTGATGCTCCAACATGCTGCAATTATGTGTTGTCGTCTAAATCCTTAAAACTATTAAACGTTAATTATTTTACAGGTTTTTCTTCTGCATTCTAATTTCATAAATATCGATCATTTCGCATGGTTTTCAGAAACAGTAAATCAATGGATTGAGCACTCTAAATCGTATAACCGGCGTGTGTTACGGCGTCTAAAACCTTAGAACTATTAAACATTAATTCTTTTATAGGTTTTTCTTCTATCATTTCCCATGGTCTTCAGAATTACTAAATCAATGGATTGGGTACTCAGATCGTATAATTTCATAAATATCGAATAACCGATGAGTGTTACGATGATCCAATTTTCAGTGATTGCCTTCTTAAGTTAGGGAACGTACAACTTGCAATTCTGACTGAAATGTATCAAATAACCGATGAGTGTTACGGCTAAGCTCTCAATCAATGGACTCAGCACAGACATGGAATCAACAGTGACGAATTGCATTTTAATTTCATAAATATCAAAGAAAGAAACCAGCCACAGTATGCTCTCATGCTGACGCTCCACTCGGGAAAGCGAAAGCACCCCTGTAGGTAACGTGCAAAGGAGTTTAGCGCTGATCGCTGCACTTAGGAACAAGGAAGCCTAAGCGGGGCGTGAAGAAGTTTTCCAACTAGGGCTGTCCTGATAAGGGAGAATGAGGCTTCTCAGCCAACAAGATAAAGCAGGAAATTTTGACCAAGATGCTTTCATAAATATCGAATAACTGGTGAGTGTTATGATGATAGAATATTCAGTAATTGCCTTCTTAAGTTAGAGAACGTACAGCTTGGAATTCTAACTGAAATGAAAACGGTGTTCTATAATCATTTGGTTGAAATAATAACATAACAACCTTTCTCCTTAAGTCACTCATTATAAACCTATTGGGGAACGTAAGACTTATGAACATGCGAGATATCTCGCACGGGTCCGCTAGTCTCCATGATAATATAATTAATAGTCCAGTCAGTGATTTTAACCCATCAAGCCGAGACGTAAAACGGATATTGCTCGTTGTTCATTGACATTGGAAAAAAGGCGCTTATCACGTAATGCATTTATAACTGTTCCCGGGCGAAGCCGGGTCGGGTTGCTTGTATATATTGTGCCCGTTTGGACCGAAATCCAAAGACCACATTTTGAAAATTACCGAAATCAGTTCCGCACGAGACAAATATATCTCAGGGTCAATCTGGGCGAATACTAGGTCAAAAACTGGCATCCCTGATATTGGTAATTTGCAAGTAAGGTAGGTAGAGAAATTATTCGAAAACAGCACACTTCTTAAAACATCTCAATTTATGTATAGTTAAAATTGAAAATTATTGGCAAAAACCATCAAAAACACAAACACAATCACATGTAAAAAATCAACATCTCCTATAAATAAATAAACATCCCGAATCTTCGCTGGATGATACCCAGAAAAATTGATAGTCCATTCTGGTATCAACAAACAAAAAAAAATCATATTTACACTATTCACATGTGATCACGATTCGATTAAGAGTTCCAGTGATCCCTCTATTTACATTTGCAGTTTCCACTTTTACGAAGACTTGTTTAAGATGTCCAAGTAAACGTTGAATATTTTTGTAAATTTTTCACTTTGGTTTGTCGATGATATTTTCCACACAAAAAAAAAAAAAACATTGGAAAATTATTTCACTGAATGCATTGAAGTTTTGCATCAACATAATATCAATATTCGGCTAACATAAATTCGAATATTAATATTGCTGCTTCTTGTGAATTTTTGTTTCAAAGAACAAAATGTTTATTAACTTTCATTATATAATGATATTAAAAATAAATATTTTCTATTTTCTCATTTCCATTTGTTTCTACTATCACTTGATTAAATCACTTTCACCTCCAAGAGATATTTTTCTCACACTCAGATAATCTTTACAATATTTCAAAATCAAAATATTAATCACAGAAATTGTATTATTATTATTAGTTGCAAAAATGTTATAAATTTATTTATAACAGGTCTTCTCTCACACTTAGATTGTGCAGATTTAATGCTAATATCAATTATTATTATTATTATTATTATTATTATTATTCCAAGCACGTAACATGAATATTTTCAGTTATTTATTCAATTATTGCATTAGCAACAATTTATTTTCTTAATATTTTTCTCGGTCAGGTTCATCAAATCTATGCTCATATTTTATTCATTTGTTTAGGCATAAAATTGGAAATCTAGATTGATCCAGGTGAAAATTAAATACTCAGATCTACAGATTCTGGAATTTGACTAGAATATGGGGCGGTCCACTTGCCTTACCCTTCTTTTACAACTCGGAGCAAAACATGCCCTTATTAACCACTTCAAATAACACACACACATCTACATGCGCACATCACTACAGGAACCAATGTCCTCATGGATGACCCCTTGGCCTCCACATAAACCCAAGTGTCGACAATCCTAATCGCACACTATTTCAACCATTATCACCATAGTGACTTTAAATAAATCTTTTCTTCACAATACTTTATTATTATATGTTTTTCTTAGATGCGTTGTAATAATCTGTCTTATCAATTTACTGTGCATTCACATGTTTAATATTTCCAATGAAAAGATGTAGTTATTCCTGGTCAACTTTTCCCTGCCTCCATTTTACATAATCTCACCCTAGTTGAAACATTTTAAATACCTGCCGACTTCATTAATTTTTATTTAGTGCTTTTGGAAAATCTTCTAAACTCAAATCGTTGCTATTCCACTTCACAAACGAATTTATCCTTTTAAACCTGTTTATAAATACAAACTTCTATTCCAAAAAATATATTTAAATAAACAAATGTTATAATATTGCTGTTCTATTTATTTAAATCATTCCATGAACTTATTATTATCCCTGGCAAAATATAATGTAAGCATTGTTGCGTTCTACAACATCAGAATTATTATTATTGCCCTAGTTTATCCATTATTCAAATAAATAATTAAAGAACTGTTTAAATCCTCATCACAAATTATTTATAACATTCTCACTTCCTGATTATTAATTCAGTCACTTTAATCATTATTAACAAATTAAATTAAATTCACAAATTGGTGCTATCACCTTCCAAAATATCAAATAATTTAATGGTGTATTCCTACTTTGATTATTAAAATAATTATTTATTACACGGTGATTTATTATTATTAAATAATTAAGAAATTATTTAAATAATCCAAGTTATATTGAGCCTCTAATAAGAGCTATAGGAAAAAATGTTCCTATATCTTGAAAAATAAATTAGGGTGTTTCATGTTGAAAGTCATGAATAGAACTGTTGTCCTGACAGTAGGCTTATAGCAAAATAGTATAATAAATTGTCGGACTTCAATATTGCTCCATTTGTCGTCCTGGACAAATATAAATGACGTTTACACAACGATGATGGTGTTGATTTCTTATCGTGAAAGTTTAAAAAGGAATTCTCAAATACTACAGTAGGCTAGTAAGTAATACATGTAGAATTTAGCTTACTTCATTCTTGATGTGATGGTAATGCGTGTCCTTCGGCGTTCGATATTGCCATAGCGTTCTCCCATGGTCATCTGCGATTCCATATAAGCTTCGTTCCCTTCCAAATCACACCTATCCTCGTACGGTTTTAACAGCACATGTCGGCGTTTATCACAGCGCGTTCACAAACACTCCCGTTGTACTTTGTAAAATTCAACATGATGAAATGTTGCAAGTAATGGTACAGTTCGATAACTTTCATAAAGTTCGACATGATAACAAGTTCCACATTCGAATATCGCGGTTTCACTTGACTTGCTATTCCAGGAACACCCTTCAGCAATGTGAAATCTGCGATTCTTGCAATGCCCATCTGGTATTTGTAGAATGCCCAATAGTTAGTTTCACAACAAGAAACATAATGTGCTTGTAGGCTGAACTTATGGGAATGGTATTTCGAATAATCACCATCACTTACCAGCAGAATAGACGTGACCAGAATGTCGTCTAATATTTCTAAGACATGCGAAAAACACAAGTGTTCATTCCACTGAACAGAGACTAAGTCCGTGGACAGCTCGTCCAACGACCAAGTTCTTTCGAAGATCAAACCGACAGTGTAACTACTTGTTCACGGTACAGCGGCGATGTTCACATGAGCAGTTGCTCGGTAGAAGTACATGTCTTCCTGGAGTTGCTTGCGCCTTTTATACCTGCAGCGGTAGAAACGTCTAGAACATTCTAATCCGTATCTCAGCTCCTACCGAACGGATTTCCTTGCTTGATAGCTCCATCTTCTTCAAATTTAATAGCCAGAAGACTGTGCTACTTTTCAAAGTTCAAATCCATCGTCTAGAGGGAATTCTAAAAAACTGCATTCTGTTACGCAGGCCCTTGTGCAAGTCACAGCTCCACGTCACAAGCCCCTGCGTCAATAACTCCCTCAATACTCGAAGTCTCCCAGCGCGAGATTCAAAATCAGCCGCTTAGATGCCAACGTAGACCAACGTCTCTTCGTCTTAAATAATGACGTCACTATGTCACGGACGTGTAAGCGATCCGGGTACAATATATATAATTATGTATATATGTACATATATAACTCTTTTGTGGACACGATAACTACCGCAATCACTTTGAATTTTTACATAATATGTATCCCTATAAAATCTCGGTCGAGTTCGTTAATGGGCTCAATCGGTCGAAGGGGGTGAAAATGGGGGGCTTTTTTTTTTCCAAAAAGTGAAATATCGCTATAACTCTCTTAATATTTGAAATGTCGAATCCATTCATGTGTCGGATAAGGCCCAAAAATTTATGTTTGAAAAGATTTTTGATAGCACCAACCATTGACCAAAGGGGTGGGAAACAATAATCATGTCTCTCTTAATAGGACCAATTTCAAAACCGTACAAAATGGACAATATTCGCCTAATAATTACCTAACACTTTTATCAGAAAGAATTTTTGATATGACCCACCATTACGCCAAGAGATGAGCAAAATAATTTCGGAATTAGAAGAAAATACCAAGAGCCATTAGAGGTTGCCATGACAACACTACTAAACTGATGAGGGATGAGCCATCAGACATTGCCCTGACAACGCCATTGCACGAGATCACATTCAGTTTTCCATCTGACTCTGTGGGAAGCGGCTTCGGTGACGTAACTGTTAGCATGCTGAACTTTTATGCCCAAGGTCGCGGGTTCAAAGCCGGCCGAAGTCGCCGGATTTTCTAAGAGCCCTAAAAATCCCTCAGTATGCTTTCATTTGGAGGGAAAGTTCCAACGTTCGTTGCGAGTAGCTGGTTGTGGTGGCATCTAGTAGCCAAGTTCACAGCTAGGTGTCGTTGATGGTAGTATTTGGTATCAAAATAAGGAATTACTACTTGAAATTGACCGTCTGAAGTCCGAACCTGAATTACAGACTAATACAGCCATCACAATTAGCACCAATTATCAGATAGATTCTACACACACCCAAAGTACACGGAGCTACTTGACCGAGTTGTCGCAGACCCTAAACTGAAGAACCAACCAAAATCTCTGCGGGAGATAAAATTTAGCGTGAAGAAGTAACAGACCGTTAGATAGTTACACATCAGTGTCGAAATCTTGCATAAGGACAGTGTGACTACAAGTATAACAAGTAGTTCCGAGAAGAACTATACAGCCTATTTTCATATATCCTACTAATCTTAACTGCCTCTATCAACATACAAAATTTCAGTTTAAAGGTTGTGATAGATTCGTAGATATTGAGAACCGTCTAAATTTTTCAGATGGTCGCCAGGTTGGATTTTTATTTTTGTACTACAGTATTACATTAAGATTATTGTGTACGTGTGGTATTCAAACTTCAATCGCATGATTAGGACACAAGAAATATAAACGAGATTTTAAAATTTCGCACAGCTGCCGTCTTGTGATTATGCAAACAATTGAAATAAATTAGATGCCAGTGGATTAACATTTGTATAAGCATTTAACGTGCAACGTTTCACTGCACTCGGATAGTTAATTCGCGAGGAACGTCGACTTAAATATGTATACTTCGCGTCGCCGCCATGTTGGATTTCTGCTCACCAGGTTACTGATAGTCTCTATGACCCCACAGAGTTATGTACCATTCAAGGGCAATTATTGCCTAGGTTCATTATTCAAACTTTCACTTCGATCGCATGATTACGACACAATAAATAAAAACTTAATTTTAAAATTTCGCACAGCCGCCATCTTGAGGTTATGTAAACGATTGAACTAAATTAGATGCCAGTGCATTACAATATGTAAAATCATTTACTGTACCACATTTCACTGCGCTCAGAGAGTTAAATCACGAGAAAAGTCTATTAAAATGTTTCAAATTTGCTTGGCCGCCATGTTCGTTTTGTAGTTTACAGGTTTATGAAAGTTCCATAGATAAACTTGTATCAGTACCCTTTATTACCGTACAACATTTCAGGGTGATATCTGTAATAGTTTCGGAGATGTCAGTGAAATGTTTCGCCCAGTCGCCATTTTGAGGTTATGTAAACAATTGAACTAAATTAAACTCCAGTGCATTACAATTTTTATAAACATTTGCTGTACCAAGTTTCATTACGTTTGGATAGTTAAATCGCGAGAAAAGTCTATTTAAATGTGTCAAATTCGCTTGGCCGCCATGTTCGTTTTGTAGTCACCAGGATTTTGAAAGTCTCATAGGCGAACTTCTAGTAGTGTCCTTTATCACCGTACACAATTTCAGGGCGATATCCGTAATAGTTTCGGAGATACTGAATGCTGGTGAAATATTTCGCACAGCCACCATGTTGAATTTTTGAGACACAATAAAATTTGAAGGGCACGGTCGGGGTCGGCCTGAATAGTGCTATGATCTTACCGAGTTTCATTGAAATCGCTCTAGCTGTTTAGAAGTTATTAGGGGGGGCACACACACACACTCACACACGCACACACACACACGGACAAAAGGTGATCTCATAAGCCTATTTATTCTTAAAATGAAAATAGGCTAAAAATGGACCCCAAACGACGAGAAGGTTACCGACCCCATAAGACAATAAAATGTTTAAAATATGCATAAAATGACGAAAAACAAAGTTAATTAATCTCCAATTATAAAATACTTCCTCGCAATAAATGAAGTCTGATCCTTCTAAGAAAATCTGCATATTTTGCCTATTTTCGCCTATCCTCAAGTTTGCCCGGTGAAATCTACCTCCGCCTTCCGGTGTGCCGAGATGAATATTTTTCATACGTAAACAGTCTTCGTCATTTTCCCACAAAGTTTGTTTTGTGGACTTAGCGGGTTTTGATTCTAGACGTCTCTTTTACAATAATGACTCCATTGTACAAATAATGTTCTAATGATCACAGTACTAATAGCAGACTGTTGAGAACACCGGTAATTATTAACCTAGCAACTAATCGATTTGGCCCACCAGACATGCAATCGATCACAAACATCTACGGTTTTAGTCATGCAATCCATATTGTTTGTAAATGATATATGCTTTTGGGTGGACATTTAGATAGCGTCAATCCGTCGATTAGCTCAATTCAGTGCATGCATGTAAACTTACGACGAATAATTAGCACTATCAAGGCACAACGAAACTGACAAGGAAATAATCATACGATTTTGCTACATTAACTGAAACACGTGTATATAGCCTACTAGGATAAGATCTAAACACTCGCACTCCTGAGGTCATGGGTTCACTGCCTTACTCTGCCAATGATTTAATAGTCTTTAGTTGGTTTACTATTGGCTCTCCCAGTGTCGTGATGCCATGTGGAAGCCTGCCTGATGCTGTGGCAAGGGAAAGGATAGAGCCATCCTCCCGCAAATTAACACCGACCCCAAAATACCAGTTTATTAGTCAACAATCGTTTGGTAATATCATACAAAATGCCGGCCCCGTGGTGTTGGGGTAGCGCGCCTGTCTCTCACCCGGAGGACCCGGGTTCGATTCCCGGCTCCGTCGGAGATTATAGAAACTGACGTGAGGGCTGGAACAGGGTGCACTCAGCCTCGTGAGGACAATTGAGTAGCTGTATGACGGTGAGGCAGCGCCCCGATCACGAAAACGAACATTAACGGTCGAGGGGACCCGATGCGCTGATCACGCGTCACCCAAATATATGTAGGCCAAATAGCTGGGCAGCGGTCGCTTGGTAGGCCTAGCCCCTTCACGGGCTGTAGTGCCAGGGTTATATAATACTAGCTGAAGTACCCGTGCTTCGCTACGCGTCATAAATAAATTAAAATGTGAAGGTGACAGTTAAAACAGGGGATAGGCGAGGTGCTGCGAAGAGGGAGATTAAGGATGGAACATTTTGTCCAACTACACCGTTCGGCGTTGACCGTGTTTTATAGTACAAATTTAGGTTTTAGTCGCTAACCGTTGGAGATATCTTTCGGATAGAAAATGTAATTTTAAACCTCGTATATATGCCATCAAAAGTTTGCTATTTCTTAGCGTTCACTTTTTATTTGAAATGGAAATTTGAAAGTTTGAAACCAAAGGGTGTAGTGACGTCACTAAAATGGTCGCAATATTTAAATAGTGCAAAGTATTGAAATCAAAAGTAGCCTATATGTTAACCAGGTAAATCAGCTACTTCCATGTAAAAATCATGTAAATCGGACCAGTGGTTCTTGCGTGATTGAGTAATACACAGACACACACCATCTCATTTTTAGCCTCGCTTCGCTCGCTTCATAGTCGAGTCAAATTGTTATTCAATGAAATGCAGGTTTAACCCCGTTAACACCCCTTTAGAACCTGAATATCCAAAAATCCCTCCTTAGTAGACTTTTTCGACACACAACAAATATATCCCCTTCTTCTAACTTTAATAGTTTTGGTTGGTCGATGAGAGTGAACATCCAAAAATTCTTCCTTATTGGACGTTTTTCTTCCAGAATTTTACCCCTCCCCATAGGCCCCTTAAATTGGATTTAAGAAAAACGGTCGAACACCTACTTATTTTAATTATTTATCCATTTATTTATTTTTAAGCTGATTGAAACTCGGAGAAAATAAAACTCCTCGCCTATGTCGTTTAAGAGATACACGCTCCGTTAGGAATCTTCAACCCCACTTTTCATACCTTTCACCTCATAATATACACCACATCGAAAAACCATTAGACATGTGTCAGCTTATTTTTAACGATTAGTATATATGCCAATATCACATCCCCAAATGTAACCACTCGTGACATATTGTTATGCAATGAAATGCACGTTTACCCCCTTAACACCTCTTTAGAATCTGAATATCCAAAACTCTTTCCTTAGTGGACGTTTTCGACATTCAACGAACATATCCCCAGAAATTCATGTTTCTAACTTCAATAATTTTGACTGGGCGATGATGAGTGAGTGAGTCAGTCAGGACATTTTCTTTCATTTAATTTTGAGAATTTCACCCCTCCCCATGAACCCCTTAAATTGGATTTATGAAAAAAAAACGATCGAACACCTAGTTACTTTAAAGCTGTTTTCCCCCCTGAGTTTGATGAGTGAGTGAGTCAATCAGTTAGGACACTTTCTTTCCTGTTCCCCCCCCCCGAATTTCACCCCTCCCCATGGACCCCTTAAATTGGATTTATGAGGAAATGGTCGAACACCTATTTACTTATTTTTTAAGCTGCTCTTTCCGCTGAATTTCAAACTTATCGCCTATGTTGAATAAGAGATACAGTACACGCTCCGTTAAGGATCCTTCAACCCCCAATTTTCTCCCCTTTCACTTCATAATATACACCATATCGATAAACCCTTTGACATATGTATGCTTATTTTGAATGCTTAGTTTATATGCCGAATATCACATCCCCAAATGAAACAACTTGTGAGATATTGTTATTCAATGAAATGCAAGTTTAACCCCCTTAACACCCCTTCAGAACATGAATATCCAAAGATCCATCCTTAGAGGACTTTTTCGACATACAACGAACATATCCCCAAAATTTCAAGTTTCTAACTGCAATAGGTTTGCTGGGGGATGATGAGTGAATATCCAAAAATCCTTCCTTAGTGGACTTCTTTCCCCAGAATTTCATCTCTCCCCATGAGGCCCTTAAATTGGATTTATGAAAAAACGATCGAACACCTATTTACTACTTTTTCAATCTGATTTTTCTCCCTGAGATTCTTACTTTTTGCCTCTGTCTTTTAAGAGATACTTGCTCCGTTAAGAATCCTTCAACACTTACTTTTCACACATACACCTCATAATATACACCACACCGAAAAACCCTCAGACATGTGTGTTCTTATTCTTAATGCTGAGTTTATATGCCTTGTATCCCATCCCAAAGGAAACCAATCGGTACATATTGTTATTCAATTAAATGCAAGTCTACATCCTTAACACCCCTTTAGAACCTGAATATCCAAAATTCCTTCCTTAGTGGACGTTTTCGACATACAACGAACATAGCCCCTTAATGTCATGTTTCTAACTTCAATAATTTTGGCTGGGGGATGATGAGTGAGTGACTAAGTCAGGACATTTTCTTTCAATTATTTTTCAGAATTTCACCCCTCTCATGAACACCTTAAATTGGATTTATGAAAAAAAAAACGGTCGAACACCTATTTACTTATTTTTGAGCTGTTCTTCCCCCCTGAGTTTGATGAGTGAGTGAGTTAGGACACTTTCTTTCCTGTTTATTTCCCCAGAATTTCATCCCTCTCCAAGGACCCCTTAAATTGGATTTATGAAAAAACGGTCGAACACCTATTTACTTATATTCTAAGCTGTCTTTTCCCGACGAATTTCAAATTTCTCGCCTATGTCGTTTAAGAGATACACGCTCTGTTAAGAATCCCTCAACCCCCAATTTTCACCCCTTTCACCTCATAATATACACCACATCGATAAACCTTTAGACATTGGTCTGATTATTTTAATGAATAGTTATATACCGAATATCACATCCCCAAAGAAACAACTCATGAGATATCGTTATTCAATGAAATGCACGTTTACCCCCTTAACACCTCCTTAAACCCGAATAACAAAAATCATTCATTAGTTGACGTTTTCGACATACAGCGAACATATTCCCAAAATTTCATGTTTCTAACTTTAATAGTTTTCGCTGGGCGTGATGAGTGAGTGAGTCAGACAGGACATTTTCTTTCAATTATTTTTACCAGAATCTCACCCATCCCCATGGGCCCCTGAAATTGGATTGATGAAAAAACGCTTGAACACCTATTAACTTATTTTTAAGCTGTCTTTTTCCCCTGGGTTTGATGAGTGAGTGAGTTAGTCAGTCAGTTAGGACACTTTCTCTCCTTTCCCTCCCCCAGAATTTCACCCCGCCCCATTGGCTCCTTAAATTAATTTATGAAAAAACGGTGGAACACCGATTTACTTATTTTTTAAGCTGATTTTTTTCGCTGAGTATCAAATTTCTCGCCTATGTCGTTTAGGAGATAGGCCTACACGCTTCGTTAGGAATCCTTCAACCCCCAATTTTCACCCCTTTCACCTCATAGTAATACACCACAACGAAAAACCCTTAGACACATGTCTGCTTATTTTTAATGATTAGTTTATATGCCCAGTATCACATCCACACATGAAACCACTCGTGAGATATTGTTATTCAATGAAATGCAGGTTTAACCCCCTTAAGACCCCTTTAGAACCTGCATATTCAAAAATCCTCCCTTAGTGTATGGTTTTGACATACAACGAACATATCCCGAAAATGACATGTTTAAAACTTCAATATTTTTGGCTGGGCGATTCTGGGTGAGTGAGTCAGGACATTTTCTTTCATTTTTTTTTCTTCAGAATTTCACCCCTCCCGATGAACCCCTTAAATTTGATTTATCAAAAAACTGTCGAACTCACGTATACTTATTTTTAAGCAGTTTTTCCCCCTAAGTTTGAAGAGCGAGTGAGTCAATCGGTTAGGACACTTTCTTTCCTGTTTTTTTTTTACCCAGAATTTCACCCCTCACCATGGGCCCCTTAAATTGGATTGATGAAAAAACGGTCAAACACCTATTTACTTATTTTTTGCTGATTTTTTTCCGCTGAGTTTCAAACTCCTCGCCTATGTCGTTTAAGAGATACAGGTTCCGTTAGGAATCTTTCAACCCCCACTTTTCTCCCCGTACACCTTATAATATACACCACATAGAAAAACACTCAGACCCGTGTCTTCTTATTAGCCTATTTTCAATTTTGAAAAAATAGGCTTATGAGATCACCTTTTGTCCGTGTGTGTTTGCGTGTGTGTGTGTGTGTGTGTGTGTGTGATTCGTGTGTGTGTCCCCCCCTAATAAAATCTAAACGGCTGGAGCGATTTCAATGAAACTCGGAAAGTTCATAGCACTATTCCCGGCGACCTCGACCGTGCCCTTCAAATTTTGAAAGGACTCACCAATCCAACATGGCGGTTGTGCGAAATATTCCACCAGCATTCAATATCTCCGAAACTATTACCGATATTACCGTGACATTTTCTATGGTGATAGAAGGAACTACTATAAGTTCATTTATGTGACTTTTGAAAACCTGGTAACTACAAAACCAACATGGCGGCCAAGCGAATTTGCGACTTTTAAATAGACGTTCCTCGCGATTTGACCAACCAAATGCAATGAAACTTGGTACAGTATATGTTTATATACATTGTAATGCACCGACATCTAACTTCGTTCAATTGTTTACATAATCACAAGATGGCGGATGTGCGAAATATTTCACCGGCATTCTATATCTCTGAAACTATTAGCGGTAAAACCCTGAAATTTTGTACGGAGATAAAAGGCACTACTGGAAGTCCATCTATAAGACTTTCATAAACCGGTTAACTACAAAACGAACATGGCGGCCAAGCGAATTTGAAAATTTTAAATAGACCTTTCTCGCGATTTAATGTTCCAAGCGCACTGAAACCTGGCACAGGAAATATTTATACACATTGTAATCCACTGGTATCTAATTTAGTTCAATTGTTTACATAACCTCAAGATGGCGGCAGTGCGAATTTTAAAATTAAGATTTTATTTATTGTGATATAGTCAAGCGAGCGAAGTGAAAGTTTGAATAATGAACCTACGCAATAAATTTCCTTTAATGGTAAAAGACTCTATGGCCTATACTTTAAACAATCCAACATGGCGACCATCCGAAATATTTAGACGATACTGAATATCTACGAATCTATTTTAGTAATCAAACTGCATTTTTAATGTTCATAGGGGCGATGAACTTAAGTTCACCTATAGGACTTTAAATAACCTGGTGATCACAAATCCAAAATGGCGGTGACGGGAATTATAAATATTCACATGGACGTTTCTCGCAATTTAACCATCCGCGTGCAGTGAAACTTGGTACAGTAAATCCTTATACGAATGTTAATCCACTGGCATCTAATTTATTTCAATTGTTTCCATAACCTCAAGATGGCAGCTGTGAAAAATTTTAAAATCTCCTTTTTTTTCTTGTGTCCTAATTATGCGATTGAAGTTTGAATACTGCACGTTTACAATAATCTGCATGTAACAGTACATAACTCTAGGACCTACATATATAAAATCCAACATGGCGACCATCCGAAATATTTAGTCGGTTCTCAATATCTACGAATCTATTACAGCAATCAAACTGAAATTGTATATGTTGATAGTGGCAATTAACATAAGTAGGATATATGAAAATAGGCTGTATAGTTCTTCACGGAACTACTTGTTTTTAATGATGAGTTTATATGCCGAGTATCACATCCCCCAATGAAACCAATCGGGAGATATTGCTATTCAATGAAATGCAGGTCTACCCCCTTAACACCCCTTTAGAACCTGAATACCCAAAAATCCTTTCTTAGTGAGCGTTTGCGGTCCTTGAGGAAGCTGCATACCAAATTTCATTCCAATCCGTTGGGTTGTTTCTGAGATTTCGTGATGAATGTGTGAGTGAGTGTGTGAGTGGTATTTGACAAATATCTAGTAGATAGTGTCGAGTCTTTGTTATGCTATACTCGGTGACAGTGCTTTGTGAGCAGTTGAGTAACTAACGGGATTTCAAGTAAAGATCCTCATTTTCTATACCGGTAGTGCAGAGCGCAAATGGCATCCAGTCGGCCGTGTCTCGACTCGAGCTATGTTGCCATGGAAACTATCTGCCTTGCCATTCCTTCGTGAGTATATTTTATGATTTGATTAGCCTGTGCTTGAGTGCAAAAGTGCCGAAATCAGAATAATGAGAAAGTCTATCGAAAATTCATGTAGCCAACGGTTCCTTCTGGGTCCTAAACTATGTGTATGCAAAATTTGGTTGAGATTGGTGAAACGGTGTAGATTTGTATACGGAACCAACCCACCCACATACATACATACAGACTTTCACTTTTATATATAAGACATAGCAAGGGGGCGATAACCACCACAGAGAGATCAGCTCAGCATTTGATAATAATATGAATATCTCTCGAAACATACACTTGTATTTCATGAAACTAACACCTTAATTGATTCGTTAGGTAATTATATGGAATTAATAAATAGGTCAGGTGTTTTGTACACCTTAATTATGTTTAACTACTTCCCTATATAGGCTAAACCTTACAGCAGATAGCGGAGTAAAACTCCTTTATAAATCTTGAGAGAGCGCAGTAGCTATCCTGGTGGATGTAAGTGGAAGTTCGGAAACTTATTATAAGTTATTCGGTTGTATTGTAACTGCATAATGTAACGCATTGTACTCATGTTTCCCTCGAGTAATCACTTGGAAACTATAACTGTTACACAGAAGAGATTTCATATATCAGAATAAAATACGAACATTTACAGCAAGCTTATGAAATGAGTTTTGGCATTGTTTGATATAAAATTAAGGAAGGGGAAATATTATTTGCAATAAACAATCATGGAGACGGCATTAATTCACTTTCAAAGGAGAGAATTTTTAATCCATTATCAGTCGAGCCGCAAGAAAATTAAAGTAACAGAAATGAGAGGAGAGCTGTCGATCACAATAAAAGTGCAACGAGAACTTGTTTTTCTAAACGACATGCGCAAGAGATTACGTCACGAGAAAGGCGAATAGGAGTGTGGCAGGTCAAGTGACTAATCTGACCGCTCCGCAAAATAATAACGGCTATGAAATTAATTCTGGAAATTACTTAAGAAATTTAGAGAAAAATAGTCATTTTTTACATTGGTTAAATAAGCACGGGGAAATGACTAAAATGTATTTTAGAATGTTAGTGCCTAGAATTCCAGCGAATATTAGGAAGAGACGCTATCAGTGACGGGACAGGAGAGAGGTTCTAGAGCAGGCCTTTCCAACTCGAGCACTGAGTGCTGGGCGCGCCAGCGCTGCCCTCAGCCGCACCGTTTCCCTTCTTCCCCACCTACTCCACCTACCTTCGCAGTGGTCGGTGCATGTGTGCGTAAGTGACAGTGTATTCATTCTCACTGAGTGTGTGTAACTCTCAGTAGAATCTATTCGACAGAACAGACAGCGAAGCAGTTTCTCCTACGTTGAAAATGTCGTTTAATATTTCATTGGTGGATGCATATTTTGTTGTCAATACCTAGGGGAAGGCTCAGTGTTTAATTTGCCATGTTATTTTAAGCGTAAAGTCCTCAACTGTTCGACGACACTACCACAATATACATGCTTCAACCTACGATGACATCGTTGGCGCAGCAACTAATGCATGCGAAGAGATGTTTTCAAATCTGAATCTGAATTTAAATAAATGTAGAACTAGGACTTCTCTGTCTGATGCTGTCTTAGAGGCTGTACTTAGAATGTCTGCGGCTAAATCGATTGTATCCAATATTGGTAAATTAGTCGCCGCAAAACGATGTCAACAATCGACTTAAACTCTAAATGTACAGTACATTAAGGCAAACGCAATATATGTACAGAATAAATTATGTGCTCACAGAATTGTCATACATACAGTACTATTGTGCGCTGACTTGACGACCTGTGGTTCTGCCTCTGCCCCTTCCCCTCATTCCCCCACCGCCTCAACGGTGCAACAGCGCCGGCGCTGCTGCCGGGGCCAGCCAGGACCGTGGGAGCACCTCAGTTGGAATCGTCTGTTCTAGAGCTTTCATATTTGGGGACCGGAGGAGTCCAGACGTCGTGCTTATGAGCGAAGCGAGTGCGGTAAAACGGTATATGTTTTAACGGGAGTGACAAAGGAGGTTACCGTCATAGTATAACGAAGGCTCGCTGATAACATAATGTACTGTTCAAGATTAAAAACTTAGAAAGATTTTCCTGTGATGTGAAAGTGAATATTGCGGAGAAAGACCTGTTGAACATAAATAGTTGATATTAGCAATATTACTTTGTGGAACTTAGTGCAACAATTACTCTATGTCCACCCCTTATTAATCCGGTTTCCAATGAGGTCGGGGATGAGATGCAATGAACCTTGTGGCTGATAGTTTATACGGCTGGATGCCCTTCCTGACGCCAACCTCACGAGAGATGAAATGAATGAAGATGAATGAAAGTTCTATTTCAAGTAGTTCCAACTTTGGCTACCATATGCCACTGTCACTATTCTAGCGGCGAATGTTGGAACTTGATAGAGCGTTACCTAACCAGCCAAATATAACCTACAAATTCTGCTACACACCACCAATTGCAGTGGTAGGTTCTTTTACATGTCATAAATCTATGACATGGGCCCACAGGCTTTACTTCCCCTCCGAAGGAAGGCATACTGAAGGATCCGACGACTTCGGCCAGGATTGAACCTGTGACCTTGGGCACAGCAGTTCAGCATGCTACCGATTACGCCACCGTAGCCACTTAGTGCAACAATTATTATCCGAGCGATATTGGTGACCGGTGATTGTGAACATTGGACACTGAAAATAGTACATTATGCAACGAGCCTATAATGGCAATAATTAAGACACGAGTATGTTTATAAACCGAGCGTATGCGAGCTTTATAATTTCCATATGAGTGTCTTAATTACCATTATTAGGCGAGTTGCATACGACTGTTTATATTCGACGATAATTATTATAACTATTTTATGTTCGAACATATATATTCATAAATATATGTCGAGATTTCACCAGTTTTATGTACTGAACAGAGCGCATGGGGCGCACAGAATGCCTTTATTTGACCATGACCTCCTCGATTGCCCCACTATGACACTAGGACAGGCAGTGAAATTTAAATTAGAAGGCCTTGGAACTCAGCGCAGATGCGTTGCTATCCTCACCTGATTGGTCAAACAACTGTTCCTTGAGATCTGATTGGTGGGAGAAACTGTTCCATAATGAAAAATAGTGTTATAAGACCATCATTATGATACAGTTTTCTGACTTATAATAGCCAGGGTTGAAATTAAACAATATTTTATCAACGCCGATAAAATTAAAATACGGTTTATGTACTTCGAATTGAGGGTAGTACAATATATTGTAACTATTCAATACTCAATAAGAAATATGGAACAAGGAAACACTACAGCGAGCATACATTAAAGAGATAATGAACATAATGAACACGGTATAAGGAAATTAGCAAAATCGAGTATAATCGAGTTGAAAGGGACAATTCTACAACATGGAAAGATGTACTAAACTATCATGATAAGTTAGAATAAGTGATGGTTATATCAGGAGTGGCATAAAAACCACAATGGTAACCCAGACAAGATCTACAATAACATCCGGAGCCAGGAGAAGAAAGAAGAAGATGGCCAACCCAAAAGGCAACTATAACGAGGCTCACGAAGATTTCAAAGAAAAATACGATTAACCGACTGCAAGAGGCAGCATGGAGCGATAGAAGACTGGAGAATGAGATTAAAATCGAGATCTACCAACATCTAGTATCGAAGGGCAACAGACGCAGAAGAATATTGGAGGCAGAATTAGGAAGACCTTCAATTACACCTTGGACGTAAGCGAGCCAAAGAAACAAAAGTCCAGAAAAGGTAGAGTCACTCAATTCGGTTTTATATAGAAACTAGCTGGTACCCGGAATACGTTGCAAAGCCAATCAAAGAGAGAGTTGGCGTTGTAAGTTTGTGTGATGAAATGCTTTTGGATACAAAATAATTTTCTTCTTCTTCCGTTAACTGCCTCTAAACTGTATGAAGTACATTTAACTGTTGAAACCACTCGCGCGCCACCTATTTTAAATAGGTTTTACTAATTCGGAAATTCGTGGGAGCATGCACAACAACTCACCAAATTTTCATCGCAATCGGATTAATGCTCTATGAACACATACGGGGATTTATTGCAACGATTCGCGCGCCATCACTCATTTGTTGAATCTAGTCGTGCACCACCCATTACAAACTGGATTCACTAACTGCAGGAGTGTACACAACAACTTGCCAAAGTTTCGTCGTAATCAGATGAATGGTATATGAACGCATACGGGACTTTGTTAAAACGATTCGCGCGCTGTCACTCATTTGTTGAATCTACTCGTGCGCTACTAACTATGAAATCTTATATATTGTTCTATCCCGGTTTTAGGGGATGGGATGATCAAGGGTGTGTAGATGTACAATTTTAGGGGTGGTTTCCGAAATGGTGCAGATTCTCGTAAATGGGGGAGACCGCTAGTTTAGGTGTCCGTTATAGGACGTAATGTGATGGGGGTACGATCCTATGGGGTGCGTTTACTCGTTAAGGGATGTATGATTATAGAAGGAACTATTAACTTAGATCAGCAATTAAGTGTGAGCGAGCGAGAGCGAGCTCACTTGCGAAGTCGGCACTTGGCCGCTAGCTGGCTGGCTGCTATGCGAAGACAAAGGAGCGCCTGACGATGCAATTCCTGGCGTTCACGGTCAGGAGCAATTAGGAGTAAGAGCAGGTTGGGCGTAAGGATGTAAAGACAAGTGAAATGAGTACAAATGTGTGTGTTTACTGACCAAGTATTTATTTGGTCAGTTATGGTGATCTGATGTCCCTTTTACTGATGGACAAGTGTGTTACAACGAGTTACAATATAAGTATGGGTGTGGGCAATGGAGTACAAACTTATAAGGAGATCTGAGCACACTCTATCTCACCTGGTGGAGCTGGAGCTGGAACTGGAGCTGCAGAGCCGTCGGCCGCGACAGATATTTGGTCCCCTCGGGGCCTTCCTTTTAAGGTTTCTCGAGCTGCTGACTCGGCGTTTCGTCACTGTTGGTGATCGAGATTCCGGCGATAGTTTGTTTGTGTATGAATGATGTAAGCTTGGCTGACAGATAGACTACTGCGCCTGCTTGTGTACAGGAAATGTATTTGTGTAGGCTCATGGCTTAGCCTGTAGGGGTAGGTTTATAGGTGAAAGGTGAGAGGGTGTATTGGCGTTTCAGGTCCTAGGGTCGTATCAACCCTGGGGCTGAACAATATTAAAAATATTTATGAAACCCTAAGCCAGTCCGTCCGGCCATTCTATCTTTCATTCTTTTTGTAAATGAAAGGTATTCATGCACAGATTTGTTAGCAAATATTACAAATCACTTACGTTCCACCTTTCTCAAATTATTTGATATTTTCAACTTCTTCCAAATTTTTATCTCTTTGAAGCAATCGTATCATTGGTTCTAATTGAGGTACGTAGGTCGATTTGGTCTAAGAACACTCCCTGACTCAAGCGCCTTCTTTTGAGCTGTTAGCTATTCAAACCGGATGATTCTGAGGAAATTTATGAGTGAACATTCGATATTACATCTCTTTTTTTCAACTTTTTTTTTCTCATTGTAGCAATCATATCCTTGGTTCTAATTGAGTTACACAGTTCGATTTGCTCTAAGAGCACTCAGGGGATCATGTTCTATCTTTTGAGTTATTAAATATACTGCTCAAAAAATTAAAGCACCACTTTTTTCAAAGACCACCAAATTTGGAAAGTTGACTGCACAAGGTCGAAATCTCAGTATGACGTTTGCCCCGACGCCTACCAAGCACATGCTTCAGCACAACTCCCCAACTTGTGTAGTTTCGGGACAGCGCCCCCAAAACCAGCCCATTTTTGAAAACCGTAAATTGAAGTTTGCGAAAAACGCTGTAGGACTTGTCGCAGGTTGCCAAAGCAGTCGAAAATGAATGAGTCTTGCTCTTAAGGTTCCACAAACACGTTGAAATCGTTACATTTGACGTTTGGGCATTTTCAACCCCCTTCATCATCCCCTAAACATGGACTACCATTGGGGGCGCCTGAGAAGGTACCGGATGTGTTTAACCACCTGAAAACCTGCACACCGTCCTCAGTTGCTGATTGCAGTAAGTTCTTAAGGCCTCCGGCAATGTTCACCCCTTCTAACACCCTCAACTGGCAAGGGACCAAACCACCCCGTCTTGATTCACCCCTAAGGAAGGTTTAAATCGAGATTTTTATCAGTGCTGCTAATAGGGGGTCTTCCCCTAACGTTTCAAAAAAGGACCTGTGCCTGTGTCGCCACCCCTTCCCTTGCTACCCCCTTTTGTATGATTTTTCGAATCAGGCCCTTTTTAAGGGCTGAAATGAGGTCTTAATCGCTGAAAGGGCTGTAAAGGTCCTTAGAAGTAGTGGTGACACGAAATCAACCCCTTCCGATGTTTGATTGACATTCCATCCCCCAAAGTTGACATTTTTGCACCCTCAACCCTCCCTGTCTGGACGCGTAACGCGTCATGGCAGAGTTTTCAGAGTTGGATCAAAATGAAGCTTATGGACTGAAATCGAGCCCAAAACAGCAGGATGTATGGCAATTTATCGGTAAGATGGGAAACGAGACCAAAACGTTTTCAAAGAATTAAACACCCTCTAGTAAGTACGCCCATGCCTAGGCAACCCACATCACGTCCATGCGTACCTATGCGTGCCTATGATGGAAAGGATGGAAATGGGAGAAAAATGACCCTTTGTTATGATATTTACCCTTTAATAGCGCGTAACGCCTCCATTTGCATCAATTACAGCCTCACACATTCGCCTCATGCTCTCAACAAGCGTCGGGAACGTCATTTGATTAGTCGATTCCGTTCACGTACCATTCTACCGTATCTTTTGGCAACGTTAATTGTGGCTTAATGGTTAGAGCCGATTCCTACCATGCGGGAGATCGTGGGTTCAAGGCTCAATACCGGCGTAGAATTTTAGCCATTCGTCCTACAGGTTCTCGAAGGTTCTTGAAGGTTCTGTGTTACCGGATACACAGTACTTTGTTTCCGGTTACTCAAAGCTTCGAGAAGCATCCATAGCCCTTTAAAAGCACGGTGTCCACATCCTGGGTTATCAGTTCTTCAGCCTGTCTAGAAGACACAGTATCTCAGCAATTCTTCAATCAACGGTTGGAGTGCTGTCTACGGTGGAAGTTATTTCCAAGAACGTCAACTCAGGCATCGAAGGTGAGTAGTGTCTCATCTTAAAAGGAAAGGGATGTCATAAAGACGGCCCTGAAAGTCTTAAGGAAACGTCGTGCTGATTCTTCGTGTCTCCCTTGGCAGGTAGCCGCGATGGTCAGACGAGCGGTGAGTGAGGAGGAGTGCATTAAAATCATTGCACTAAGGGAAGCAGGCTTGTCCTTCAGAGAGATCGGCCACCGTTTGGGGAGGAATCACACGGTTGTCTCCAATGCTTACCGCCGCTTTCAGGAAACAAATTCTTACCGACGGCGACCTGGTCAGGGGCGATCTCGCTGCACGACGCCTCGAGAAGATCGTGCCATAGTCCACGGTGCTCTTCAGGACCGTACGGCGACGGCCTCGAAGCTGGCGTCCATGCACCAGAACGCCACTAATCGGAGAATCAGCGACCAAACTGTCCGCAATATTCTGAAGTGCGCACGCCTTCGCTCCAGAAGACCTGTGCGAGGTCCAGCTTTTACACGGCAACAACGGCGCAATCGGGTAGCTTTTGCTCAAGAACACCAAGGTTGGAACAGGCGACGTTGGCAAGGCGTCTTATTTACGGACGAGTGTCGGTTTAAGTTGCGGCGCTGTGACGGGCGGGTGCGGGTCTACAGAAGAAAAAAAGAGAGGTACCGACTAGACTGCTACCAGCCAAAAGAAGCGTTTGGTGGTGGGTCCGTCATGATGTGGGCGGGTATAACGAGCGACGGGCGAACACCTTTAGTTCACATACCCCCACCCAGCATGACAGCAGAACGGTACGTCGCCGAAGTTGTTGATCGTCACATCGTCCCTTTCATCAAAGCGAGACATTATCCTCCAGCATGATAATGCACGACTGCACGTCGCAAGGGTTACGCTCGACTACATACACGCAATGGGCATCCATACGCTCGATTGGCCAGCATACAGCCCCGACTTAAACGTCATTGAACATCTCTGGGACGAGCTGATCCGGCGAGTGCAGCAGCGACAACGGCAACCCCAGACTCTGGCAGAACTGCGCCAGGCGCTACACGAAGAGTGGGCCAACATTCCCCAAGACCTAATCAGAACGCTGGTTGAGAGCATGAGGCGAAGGTGTGAGGCTGTAATTGATGCAAATGGAGGCGTTACCCGCTATTAAAGGGTAAAAATCATTACAAAGAGTCATTTTTTCCCATTTCCATCTTTTCATCATAGGCAACCCGCACGCAAGGACGTGATGTGGGTTGCCTAGGCATGGGCGTACTTATTAGAGGGTGTTAACTTTTTAGGTAGATTTCATTAGAAAGCTAACTATTGCAATGGGTCCCATGTTTCGACTTCCGGAAAATTTCGACATATCTTCGCGTTTCACACCCCCCCCCCCCCCCCAGACCCCAAAACCACCGTCAGTTCAAAAGTTTATATATAATTTATGTATATCAGTTTCTTGTGGACACGATAACTGCCGTAATTATGCACCAATCACTTTGAATTTTTTACCGAATATGTATACCTATAAAATCTCGGTCGAGTTCGTTACTGGGCTAAATCGGTCGAAGGGGGTGAAAATGGGGGGCCTTTTTTTTTCGAAAAAGTGAAATATTGCTATAACTCTCTTAATATGTGAAATATCGAATCAGTTCAACGTTCATACTATGTGTCGGATAAAGCCCAAAAATGTATGTTTGAAGAGTTTTTTATAGCACCAACCATTGACCAAAGGGGTGGGAAAAAGTGATTTTTTCGGGAAACATTAATCATATCTCTCTTAATAGGCACAATATCAAAACCGTACAAAATGGACAATATTACTCTAATAATTACCTAAAACTTTTGTCTGAAAGAATTTTTGATATGACCCACCATTACGCCAAGGGACGAGAAAAATGATTTCGGAATTATAAGAAAATGCCAAGAGCTAACAGAGGTTGCCATGGCAACACTACTAAATTGATGAGGCATGAGCCATCAGACGTTGCCATGACAACGCACTTGCACGAGATCAGATTCAGTATTTCTATCTGACTAAGTGGTTGGTTGGTTCTAAAGTTTAGGGGCTGCGAAAACGCGGTCATGTAGCCCCGTGTACTTTGGGTGTGTGTAGAATCTGTCTGATAACCGGTGTTAATTGTGATGACTGTATTAGTGTGTGTTATCTGTTTGTTAATTTAAGTACTGAAACTAAGAATTTTTCAGATAGTTCCTACTTTTGCCGCCAAGCGCCACTGTCAACGACTACTAGGCCAAGTTCAGAACTGAGCTACTAGACGCCGCCGCAGTCAGCTCTTGGCAACGAACATAGAAACCTAAGAGCGTTGTTTACATTCTTAACCTATCCAATTTAGCTTCACACAGGTGCAATTAGTGGAAGGATCTTCAACATGCCATAAATCTATGACATGGGACCGCCGGCTTTACTTCCCCTCCGAAGGAAGGCATACTGAGGGATTTTAACGCTCTTAAAAAATCCGACGGCTTCGGCAGGGTTTGAACCCGTTATCTTGGACATAGAAGCTCAGCATGCTACCGACTACGCCACCGAAGCCGCCTGACAAAGTGGGAAGCGGCTTCGGTGACGTAACTGGTAGCATGCTGAATGTCTATGCCCAATGTGGCGGTTTCAAATCCGGCCGAAGTCGTCGGATTTTCTAAGAGCGCTAGAATCCCTCAGTATGCTTTCCTTTGGAGGGGAAGTTCCAACGTTCGTTGCGAGTTGCTGGTTGGGGTGGCATCTAGTAGCCAAGTTCACAGCTAGGTGTCGTTGACGGTAGTACCTGGTAGCAACATTAGGAACTACTGCTTGAAATTGACCGTCTGCAGTCCTTACCTGAATTACAGACTAATACAGCCATCCCAAAGTACACGGGGTTACATGACCGCGTTGTCGCAGCCCCTAAACTGAGGAAACAACCAAAATCTCTGCCGGAGATACAATTTTGCGTGAAGAAGTAACAGACCGTTACATAGTTACACATCAGTGTCGAAACCTTGCATAAGGACAGTGTGACCACAAGTATAAAAATGGACCCCAAATGACAAGAAGGTTACCGTTCCCATAAGACAATAAAATGTTTAAAATAAGCATAAAATGACGAAAAACAAAGTTAATTAACCCCCAGTTATAAAATACCTTCTCGCAATAAATGAGGTCTGATCCTTCTACGAAAATCTGCATATTCTGCCTATTTTCGCCTATCCCCAAGTTTGTCCGGTGAAATCTACCTCCGCCTTCCGGCGTGCCGAGAGGACTTTTTTTTGAAAACATTTTGGTCTTGTTTCCAATCTTACTGATACATTTCCATCCAACCTGCTTTCTTGGGCTAGATTGCAGGCCCTAAGCTTCATTTTGATCCAACTCTGAAAACTCTGCCATGACGCGTTACGCGTCCGGACAGGGAGGGTTGAGGGTGCAAAAATGTCAACTTTGGGGGATGGAATATCAATCAAACATCGGAAGGGGTTGATTTCGTGTCACCACTACTTCTAAGGACCTTTACAGCCCTTTCAGCGATTAAGACCTCATTTCAGCCCTTAAAAATGGCCTGATTCGAAAAATCATACAAAAGGGGGTAGCAAGGGAAGGGGTGGTGACACAGGCATAGGTCCTTTTTTGAAACGTTAGGAGAAGACCCCCCCCCCCATTAGCAGCACTGATAAAAATCTCGATTTAAACCTTCCTTAGGGGTGAATCAAGACGGGGTGGTTTGGTCCCTTGCCAGTTGAGGGTGTTAGAAGGGGTGAACATTGCCGGAGGCCTTAAGAACTTACTGCAATCAGCAACTGAGGACGGTGTGCAGGTTTTCAGGTGGTTAAACACATTCGGTACCTTCTCAGACGCCCCCAATGGTAGTCCATGTTTAGGGGATGATGAAGGGGGTTGAAAATGCCCAAACGTCAAATGTAACGATTTCGACGTGTTCGCGGAACCTTAAGAGCAAGACTCATTCATTTTCGACTGCTTTGGCAACCTGCGACAAGTCCTACAGCGTTTTTCGCAAACTTCAATGTACGGTTTTCAAAAATGGGCTGGTTTTGGGGGCGCTATACCGAAACTACACAAGTTGGGGAGTTGTGCTGAAGCATATGCTTGGTAGGCGTCAGGGCAAACGTCATACTGAGATTTAGAGCTTATGCGGTCAACTTTTCAAAATTTGGTGGCCTTTGAAAAAAGTGGTGCTTTATTTTTTTTGAGCAGTATATTTAAATTGGATGATTCTGAGGAATGTTATGAGTGCCGAAGCGAATATTAGAAATAATTATGAAAATTTAACCGAGTCCGTCCGGCCATTCTATCCGGTCGATTTCCTTCATTCCCTTTTTAATTGAAAGGTATTATTGCACGGATTTGTCATCAAGTTTTACCAATCACTTAACTTACGCCTTCCTCAAATTATTTGATTTCTTGAACTTTTCCAAACTTTTTTTTCTCATTGAAGCAATCATCTTATCTTATATATTACAAGTAGTTCCGTGAAGAACTATACAGCCTATTTTCATATATCCTACTTATGTTAACTGCCACTATCAACATACAAAATTTCAGTTTCATTGCTGTAATAGATTCGTAGATATTGAGAACCAACTTAATATTTCGGATGTTTGCCATGTTGGATTTTATATATGTAGGTCCTAGAGTTATGTACTGTTACATGAAGATTATTGTGTACGTGAAGCATTCAAATTTCAATCGCATGATTAGGACACCAGAAGTAACAAGGAGATTTTAAAATTTCGCACAGCTTCCATCTTGTGGTTATGGAAACAATTGAAATAAATTAGATACCGGTGAATTAACATTCGTATAAGGATTTACTGTACCAAGTTTCACTGCACTAGGAAGGTTAAATTGCGAGAAATGTCCATGTGAATATTTTTAATTCGCGTCGCCGCCATGTTGGATTTGTGATCACCAGGTTATTTAAAGTCCTATAGGTGAACAACTAAATTGGATACCAGTGCATTACAATGTGTATAAAAATTTCCTGTACCAGATTTCATTGCGTTTGGAACATTAAATCGCGAGAAAGGTCTATTAAAATGTTCAAATTCGCTTGGCCGCCATGTTCGTTTTGTAGTTAACCGGTTTTTGAAAGTCTTATAGATGAACTTCCAGTAGTGCCCTTTATCTCCGTACAATATTTCAGGGTGATAGCGCTAATTGTTTCAGAGATATAGAATGCCGGTGAAATATTTCGCACATCCGCCATCTTGTGGTTATATAAACAATTGAACGAAGTTTGATGTCGGTGCATTACAATGTGTATAAACATATACTGTACCATGTTTTATTGCGTTTGGTTGGTTAAATAGCGAGAACCGTCTGTTTAAATGTCGCAAATTCGCGTGGCAGCCATGTTGGTTTTGTAGTTACCAGTTTTTCAGTTGTCACATAGGCGAACTTCTAGTAGTTCCCCTTATCACCGTAAACAATTCCAGGGAGATATCGGGAATAGTTTCGGAGATATTGAATGCTGGTGAAATATTTCGCACAGCCGCCATGTTAGATTGGTGAGACGTAACAAAATTTGAAGGACACGGTCGGGGTCGCCCGGAGTAGTGCTATGAATTTACCGAGTTTCATTGAAATCGCTCCAGCCGTATAGAATTTATTAGGGATACACACACACACCTCACACACACATGCACACACAGACACACGGACAAAAGGTGATCTCATAAGTAAATTACACCCCCATAACAAGACTGGAAATTTTTGATACAATAACAACAGCAAAAAATGGAAAAGCCCCCGGTCCTGACAGCATCTGCAATGAACACCTTAAAGACTCTCTGCCTGTCATGCTAGACTACTGGGTAGAACTATTCAACACATGCATACTCACTGGGGAAATCCCAGAGCAATGGAGGTCGTCAACAATCAAAGTGATGTTCAAGAAAGGAGAAACTGATGACCCTGATTCATACCGAGGTATAGCTCTCGAAAATACATCCTTCAAAATATTCATGAAAATCTTAACGAACAGGCTTACAGAAGAAATAGATTTCCAGATACCGGAGAGTCAATTCGGCTTCCGAAAGGGAAGAAGCACATTACATGCCGTGAAATATCTAATTGAACAAGCCCAGGATACAATGAGGCACCCAGGAAAGAAATACTTTGTGGTCTTCGTAGACTACCGTAAGGCTTTTGACCTCATTGACAGAGCGACGCTTGTCCGGAAACTCAATCACCTACTAGGGGCTACACATCCGTTAGTAATCATAATCTCGAATATCATCAGATATAACTATGTCCAAATATCAGATAGCATAGCCCTATCCAAAAACATAACCCAAACAAACGGAATCCTACAAGGAGATCCAATCAGCCCAATATTATTCAACATCATGACAGCAGATATCACAGAAGTAATCATAGATACATCAGCATCACTTTTACTTTATGCGGACGACATGGCAATAGGTTCAGAAAACATAGAAGAGCTCCAAGAGGTCCTCAACAGGCTCACATCATGGACAGAAAGAAATGGCCTACAAATTAACCACAGCAAAACCAAACAGATGACCTTCAGGAAAGGAGGAAGGCATTCACTTAAAAACACAATGACTCTTCACAACAAACCACTAGAAGTAGTGCCGAAATTCAAGTACCTCCGAGTCACCCTCCAAACTACTCTAACATCCTACAATATCCACGTTAAAGAAAGAGCGGCCGCAGCAATAAAAGCCATCTACCACATCGAACAACCTCAACAAATATCATTGGGTACAGCAATGCTACTGTTCAGAACAGCCATATCGCCAATAGCAACCTATGGGATTAGCATTACCTGGGAAAAACTCACACTCAGCGACTTGATGATAAAAGAAAAAGTCAAGGCCCGATATCTTAAGAGGATTTTAGGCATAGGAAAGTCTGCCCCTTCAAGGTTGGCATATGTATTAACTAAGGAGGACTACTTCATCGACGACATCAAAATACAGTTTTACCTACCAAACACCAAAGCCTATGAGAATGCACGCCGAACCTTAAATGAGAAACGAAATGCCATTTGGTCCGACTTTTATACCACAGATGCCATAATGACAGAAGAGTGGAAACAAGCTAATTACGAGCTACGACACGTAATAACACGTTACGCCACCCATGGATTTCACTATAGATTTTGCAAAACCAAGAATTTCCACCAACCGAATGAAGACTGTGTGTGTGACCTGTGCAACGATCATTGTGAAAGGTACCACGCACATAACTGCAAAATGAGGACAACCTCAATAATAAGACTGGCATTAGCATAATTGATCATTTATGTACAAATATGTATTTGCACATTGTGCGCTTTTCTTTTAATAATAATAATAAGCCTATTTTCTAAAATTGAAAATAGGCTAAAAAATATTTATGAAACCTAAGGCCAGTCCGTCCTGCCATTCAGTCCGGTCGATATCCTTCATAATTTGTTTTAAATGAATGGTATTCATTCACAGATTTGTTATCAAGTATTAAAAATCACTTACGTTCCGCCTTTCTCAAATTATTTGATATTTTCAACATTTTCCAAATTGTTATCTCTTTGAAGCAATCATATCTTTGGTTCTAATTGAGGTACGTAGGTAGTTTGGGTCTAAGAACACTCTGTGACTCAAGCGCTTTCATTGGAACTGTTAACTATTCAAATCGAATGATTCTGAGGAAAGTTATGAGTTAACATTCGATATTACATCTCATTTTTTCAACTTTTTTTTCTCTATGTAGCAATCATATCTTTGGTTCTGATTGAGTTACACAGTTCGTTCTGGTCTAAGAGTACTCAATGGATCATTTTCTCTCTTTAGAGTTATTAAATATTTAAATTGGTTGATTCTGAGGAATGTTATGAGTGCCGAATCGAATATTAGAAATAATTATGAAAACTTAACCGAGTTCTATCCGGTCGATTTCCTTCATTCCTTCTTTAATTGAAAGGTATTCATGCACGGATTTGTCATCAAGTGTTACAAATCACTTAACTTCCGCCTTCCTCAAATTATTTGATTTCTTGAACTTTTTCCAACTCTTTTTTCTCATTGGAGCACTCATCTTATCTTATATATTAAACATATTTATGAAATCTTAAGCCAATCCGTCCGGCCATTCTATCCTGTCGATTGCTTTCATTCTTTTTTTAAATGAATGGTATTCATGCACAGATTTGTTATCAAGTATTACAAATCACTTACGTTCCGCCTTTCTCAAATTATTTGATTTTTTTCAACTTTTTCCAACGTTTTATCTCTTTGAAGCGATCATATCGTTGGTTCTAATTGAGGTACGCAGGTCGTTTAGGTCTATGAACACCCAGTGACTCAAGCGCTTACATTTGAGCTGTTAACTTTTCAAATCGGCTGATTCTGAGGAAAGTTATGAATGGACATTTAATATTACTTCTAATTTTTCATTTTCTTTCACCGAAAAATGAACATTGCCATGAAATTAATAGGGTAGTTTCAGATCTACTTCCAGAAACTTATAGATTTCACACGAGTGATAATACATTAGAAACTGAAGAAGAAAATGGAAGTTTTGCATTTTCCCACTGAATTTTTGAACTTTGAAAGAAGGTGCTATTGCAATGTTCCTTAGGCGTTTCAATGCAAATAAGATATTACTGAGCGGGACGAGGCCAATAGTTAGAAAAATGTACGTCAATATCATAGATTTCTAAGATCTAACTAGTTTGAATAGTGGGGTGCGTATACTGCTACCTCGCGTAGATTGTCACCATCTGACACTAGAATGACGGCAATTTCCTATTACACTAGCGTTTTGTATTACAATCAACAAAGCGCAGGGTCAAACGCTTTATCGGGTTGGAATCTACTTGCCTGATCCAGCTTTAGGCCATGGAATGTTGAATATTGCCTTATCCGGAGGAAAATCATTTAAAGATGCAAAAGTATAAATTAAACCTAAGCGTCGAAGCACAGCGAACATTGTCTGGAAGGAAATATTGTGAAATAAAGGTTATAAATTATTACATAATGTCGTTATTTTTTAATTCCAATACTGAAAGATAATGCTGCAGAGCAGCACGGGCGCCCTAGTAGATTTATTAAGTTACAAACCTTCACTGGAGTGTACACAACAACTCCCCCAAGTTTCATCGCAATCGGGTGAATGGTATATGAACGCAGATGGAACTTTGTTCAAACGATTTGTGCACCGTCACTCATTTGTTGAAGCTACTCGTGCGCTACCTGTTTTAAAATGGATTTACTAAGTCACGAACCTTCCCTGGAGTGTACACAACAACTCCCCCAAGTTTCATCGCAATCGGATGAATGGGATATAAACGCAGACGGAACTTTATTAAAACGATTCATGTGTCGTCACTCATTTGTTGAAACTACTCATGCGCTACCTATTGCAAAATGGATTTACTAAGTTAGAAATCTGCACGGGATTAGTCACAACAACTCACCCACGTTTCATGGCAATTGAATGAATGGTAGGCTATATGAACGCATAAAGGATATACATACATAGAAACTATTACGAACATCATTGTTGATTGATTGATTTTATTTGCACGGCTACACTTAGAGCTTAAGAGCTCCTTCACAGTAGCGCCCTACATAAAATAAGGTTAGGGCTTATAAAAATAAAACATTTCACTTACATTCACGATATAAATAATAATAGTCTAACAATAGTAACAAAAATACAGTAATAATACAACAACAATAATAATAATAATAATAATAATAATATTAATAATGATAATATTAATAATGATAATGGAAAGATTATTTACAAAAGAGAGCATGCAGACACAGTATCAGCCCGAAAAGCAAACATCATATACTGTACAAGAAAAGCTATTAAATTAGACAGGTTGTCAGCTATTGAGCTGATGTTATAATTGAACTTTAAAAAAAAGTATTTTAACAAAATGCAGTAATCAAATGTGAGAGGTATACTGCTCCAAGAAGCAGGATGAAAGATGTCTTTTGAAAGCTGCAGTGCTTGCAATGTTGACGAACTTATATAAATCAAAGGTGTTGAAGAGGCGTGAGGCGGAGCAGACAAAAGATTTATTGAACTTCATGGTTCGGTGTATAGGAATCTGGAGTGTTAATTTTGTGTATCTATTTTCTCGATTATGAACAGAATGCATTGGTGTAAAGGCATTGTAGAGATATAACGGGGTCTTGGTATGTAATATTTTATGTGTCAGAATGGCAACTGATAGCTGCCTGCGCTCGTGGAGTTTCAGCCATTTCAGCTGCACGTAGTAAGGTGTGATATGTTCATCTCGCCTTACATCCAGAATGTACCAAACACATTCATTCTGGACTCTTTGTAATTTGATGTTCTGTGTTTCTGGTAAATCATTGTATACAGCAGAGCCATAATCAATGATTGGAAAAATGAGAGTTTGGACGAAGAGCTTACGTATGTTAGGAGGGGTGTAAGAAACAGTTCTTTTCAGGAGATGCATAGTTGATACAACCTTCCTTACCACATTAGACGTATGCTCTGCCCACGACAGTGTTCTATCAAATATCACTCCAAGATTGTTGACAGTGTTGCTATATTTAATATTATTATCTAGTATCTTGATGGGTGGTAGTGAATTAAAATCTATTGAATTTAGAAGTTTTGTATATCCAATGGATATAAGTTGTGTTTTAGATATGTTCAAGTTAAGATTATGATTTAGGGCCCATTCACAAAGCCTGTCAATGTCTTCATTAAACAGATTTATATGATCACATGCAGTGCTAGGCGTGAGGTGAAAATAGGCTTGGAGGTCATCAGCGTATATATGAAAAGAACTATTTCGGAATTCATTCGAAACATCGTTTATATATATCGAGAAGCATAGTGGACCTAAGACAGATCCCTGAGGTACTCCACTTTCTACCGATTTCCAGTCTGAGTAGGAGCCATCCACGAGGACCACTCTCTGTGTACGCATGGAAAGGTATGATTTGAATCAGGAAAGAGCACTCTGAGAGAAGCCAAAAGATTTCAGCTTTGCAAGAAGTAGGCCTATATTGTGATTCACACAGTCAAAAGCCTTACTGAAATCGAAGAGACATGAGATTGTAAGCTGACGCTTGTCCATAGCTGAGCGTATATCATCGCTGACCTTGTTAAGAGATTTGAGAATGTAGTAATCATGTTTGGTCATTGTTTACGGATATATTTCGATACTTTAATTCTACGATATTTTAAAATTTTATTTGACGATTATTCGACATTTTAATTCTATGATTTTGTTATTAGAAATTTACTTGGTTAACCCTAAAATGAACGCGCGCTTAGAAGTACGCATTAAGACACACGCGGATTTTTGTTCCGCATAATAAATAACGGGCAAAAATAATTAAAGTAATATATATATTTTTAGCGTATGGCTTTTAGTGCCGGGAGTGTCCGAGGACATGTTCGGCTCGCCAGTTTTTGTAGCTGCTTCGAGACGGACACCAAATGGGTGAGCTACAAGTACCGTTGGGGAGGAATGTTGGATGGGAGGGTCGAGGAGTTGGAAGGTAGCGGCTGTGGCCTATAGTTAGGGACCAACCCCGGCATTTGCCTGGAAGGAAGATGGGAAACCACAGAAGACCATCTTCAAGGTTGCCGGCGGGGGGATTCGAACCTCCTCGCCTCCTGGATGTGTGCGACTGCCTGAAGCACGTGAGTGTGGCTCTAGCCACGAACGAGTGAGGTCACGCATGTCTGGTGCATCTGAGCAGTGAGAGTGCAGTCAACACACAACAGATAAGTGCGCCGGATAGCTTCGCCTACGCTTAGTACAGGCTCTTTGTCAATTGGATAGAACCCCAGGAAGAAAATGCAAACCATCAGGAAAAATACGTTGAAAATACGTGTTCCAACGGCTTCCTCATGGTATTGTACCCGTGGCCCATGTGCGGTCATGTCATTTAGAGAGTTTGAAAGGAGCGCCGAGCGAATTTCAAATTAGCGCTTGTGTGTGGGGAGCCAGTCAGAGGCTAAGGCGCGCAGCCGTAGCAAATGGCAAGTCATCGAACATACTGGAACAAATAAGGTACGTTATTCCATTGCCATAGAAATAAGAACACTGCAGCATAACGTAGCCCCTGAAATTATAATGAATATAAAAAAGAATCATGTAAATAGCGTTACGCGTTCTCAAGATATTAACGAAGGAAGATATGAGCTTTACGTAACAGAGGACTAGCGTCACACATTTGAGCAGTATATAAGAGGTCACGAATAGCCTTGTCGCAGATTACCTTGTTTCATTGAGCTACGAGTCATCGCTGTGCGTGTGCAGGCTGCACGACAAGTTCGAGAAAATTCTAGTACGGGACCTGTGCTAGTAGGCCACGCCCGCCTCGAATGTGAAGTGCTGGAACTTTGAGTTGTATCGAACACATGTGGGTTGTATAAGACTTTGATATTATTTAAACTATCTTTTCGGAAAAATAATCGACGTCTGAAACTAAATCGAAAATTAACTGAACTAAATGTTTGGGAATAAGACATGACGATACTACTACGTCTACCAAAGCATGGTGCGATCTTACGTTATGTCAATCCTGGATATCGATTATGCCATCGGCAAGGCGAGTGATTGAAACATTTCTTTACAACGAGACGAGTTATATGTCAGTTGGGAACATTAATAATGGACAGTGAAATATGTTTGCGGCGCGTAAAGGCAGTGAGAATTTAGATGTGGCAGAACATGTTAGCAGCCATTAGCCTTGTGTTATGATTTATTGTGGAGCGCATATTCAAATCCAAAAACGTAGTGCTATTAAACATTGGATTGTATCACATGTTGAGTGACGGGCAACATATCGGAAATATTAGCTAATGAGACACAAATTTAATGCAAATATCCAAGCGTATTAAAGACAGTGAAGAAACAATTCATGCAACTATTAGCCAAGTGTATCAAGGTCAGAGGAGAGGCACAGTAATTAATGGAGTCATTAGATGGGTTCTCAGATCAAATCATGAGCTGTACAAGTTGGCCAATCAACCCAGAGTAGTGGACGTCATGAAAGCGAAACGGCTGCAATGGGCAGGGCATGTTATCAGAATGGACGCTGACAGAATAGTTCGCCAGGTGTATGAGAAGAAGATCGAAGGCTCGAGACCCCCTGGAAGACCTAGGAGTAGATGGCAAGATGAGGTGACCTCTGACTGCAGACAAATGGGTATTACTGTATGGGAGAATACTGCGCTGGATAGGAGGAAATGGAGGCAGATAGTGAGAGCGGCACGGGATCGTCACGTCCCAGAAAAGCCAACGGAGTGAGTGAGTGTATTAGCCAAGTGTGTTAAAGGCAGTGAAGGAAACTCTTGTATGGGCATTCCTAAAATGTGTGCGGAACATTACGGTTATTAGATGAACAGTATTTTGGTAATTTCCTATTTCATGATTATGACCATGCACTAAACGTCAGAGATGGGTTAGCTGAAGAAGATAGAAGAAGGTAGATGCCGGTTCCAGGCCATGTTGGAGACCATTGGAATACCAGTATGGGGCTGGTAAATGGAGTGCTACCCGAGGTCGCTGGCGATCCAAGCCAGGAGAAGTCATGGATTCCATGGAGGCACTCATATCACATGGAGGAACCAAAACTGCCACATTCATCGCCTTGCAGATGGCATAATCGATATCCAGGATTGACATAAAGTAAGATCACACCAAGCTTTGGTAGTCGTTGTAGTACGAATATCTGCCTGTTAGGTAGTCAGCCCAAAGGCTGGTTGGATCCTCAAAAAGTACCGCCGTTAGGTTATGTGGGTAGATACCCACAAAAATCCAAGGCAGCGATATATTGAGGCGTACTTGGCAAGAAGAGGAGTGAGGTAGTTTGCCATTGCCTTCCTCACTGAGTCAGAACAGTAGTACTAACCCTATGAGTAGAACCTTTCACAGCATCCATAGGCACTGACTGTACCCTGAATGTCATTACTAAGCACCACCCATACCTCACTAGCTTCCATATAATCACAGTCATAAGTGAGACTGAGACATTGGTGAAAAGCCACATTTTACTCTAGCCTGTGCCAACAGACAAATGCAAATGTACTGCATTCATCAAGAGATGGCAAACAGGCCAAATTACAAATATAGTCATGTCGTATTCCCAAACATTTAGTTCAGTTTATTTTAGATTTAGTTCTACGAAGTCCTAACCAATCGTATGATTAAATGATGGTTCTATTTAACCAGATGTGATTTTTAGTTGGCTATTGTCAAGTTTGAGTTAGCTAGAATATTTTGCGGATATTATTGCAATATTTCGGATACGCTTCCTGATTCATAATAATTTTGAATGCATTTTTGAATTTATTCCTGAATAAATATTTGAAATAAGTGATTATTTGAACATGAATTTTCGGACCGTTAACATGATAAACAAGAAGTTCCGTGACGAACTAAAGAGCCTACTTTTCTTAAAATTTAAGGTTCTTGCCAATGATTAATCTATATGGATCTATCTAGAATAATGGCGAAATTAAGTAAGTATTATCGAAATTTCTAATTAGTTCCAAATACTGTATACCTGGCATAATGTAGCCTAATAGAGAACTACAGTTGGCAGCCCTGACGACAGAATATATTCTTAGTCCATCTCTTAAGGTACAGAATACAAAATTTGTTTGAAATCCAATGGATAGCATGGACGTTACATGCATTTAAACATTGGCTCTAACCGCGCGCGTAAAATAAAGTTGGCAACAATGACATACATGTATTGGTCAGAAATAATCTGAAATAATATGATCTATTGTTGTGTCAATTTTGAATGAAATCCATTAGTTAGTATAGAAGTTACATGCATTTTAAAATTGGACCTATCAGCAGGCTTAGAATCATGTTGGCAGCACTGGTGTATATCAGTTACTCCAAATTAATCTAGAATGCCAGGTATTATACGTGTGCAAAGTTTACAGCTATGGCTTGCATACTTTCTGATATATTAATATTAGGGTAACTAAAATAGAGACAGTATTTATTAACAGTTGGCAGCCCTGGTTACTCTTAAGAATCGGCATAGTCATATCTGTTATGGTACACATAGCACACACGAAATTTGGTTGAAATCCAAATATTAGTATAGAAGTAACATGCATTTAAAGTTAGACCTCTCAGCAGGCTTAGAATCATGTTGGTAGCACTGACGTATATAAGTTACTCCAAATTAATGTAGAATATCAGGTACTATACGTGTGCATAATTTAAAGTTGTCGGCTTGCATACTTTCTGTTATATGGGCATTTGGATAAAAAATATTGGGGGCATTTATTTACAGTTAGCAGCCCTGGTGGCTCTTAAGAATACGCTCAGTCATATCTGTTTATGTACACATAGCACATACGAAATTTGCTTGAAATCCAATCGAGAGTGTAGATGTTATATGCATTTAAAATTTGGACTTATCACCAGGCTTATAATCATTTTGGCAACACTGCCATGTATGGCCTCCTGGAAATTAAACTGCAATATTATTATCTATACGTGGGCCAATTTTGAAATTGCTCCCATTCATACCTTCCAAGATATCCAACATGGAGCTCAAATGTCAATTTCGATTTTTCAGCAGTTGGTAGCACTGACATCATTTTCAAACATGGCCGTGAGATATTCAGGTATAGATCTTTATTGCTACCAAATTTTGTTTCGATTGCTGCAGCCGTTTGGGAGTTGATAGGGGGGGGGGACACACACAGCCAGACCGACAGACAGACAGACAGACAGACAGGACAGACAGACAGAAGGACAGACAGACAGACAGACAGACAGACAGACAGACAGACACACATTTGCCCGATCTCATAAGTCTACTTTTTCCTCATTTTTGAAAAATGTGAAAAGTAGGCTAATAAATGCATATGTGCCAAGTTGATAATTCGAATTGGGTCAAGTGATGATAATAATAATCAATAATAATGTTGATAAATGAAGGAAAGGAAGTTAACAAATTTGATTATAATATGCAATGTGATAAAATGTGATGATAGTAATCCCAGGTTTATAATAGATAAAATGAATTACATCTATTGACTGAGAACTGAATGGCTGAAGACAAGCAAAGCAAGCTTGTAGTTTAACGTGACCGTTAATCTCGAGATCATGAGCCACGGGAGGCTGAAGACGATTTTGGGTTATTATTATTATTATTATGGAGTAAAATCATATAATCAATATATCTCTATTTCCTGAGTAATTATTTAAGAGGAGTTGTGACAATAATTTAATGTTGGAGTTTTTGCATTCTCTGTTGAAGCGGGCATGTCGATGACATAGCACGGTCATATGGAATATTATTGGGCCACATGCTGTGTGGCTTGAGTATGCCGTCAATAGGAAATGATTGTTGTTATAGAATTGGTGGTATTTATCATAAATGAGTTATGAACGTGGAAGATAATGAATGCATAGTTTTTGGTACAAGCATAGCATTTTCTGCTATTAGTAATGTCACGACAGTGTAAAAAATTAATTTTTGCGAAGGCATATTTGCTGCATAAAACCTGATGATTTCTGTTGTAGTTAAATTCAGAATATTGAGTGAATAACTAATCTAGTCACTGATCTGAAATATCAATGGGAGGTTTATTTATTGGAGCGATAACCATCCTTAATAACTGATATGCTGATTTCAAAATGCATTACGACAATTCGTGAACAGCTTGTAAATATCTGAGGTGTTTGCCGATTTATAATGATGATTTATGAACAGCTGATTAATAACTGATTGCTATTAGAAATGTATTAGTTGATGTGAAAACTAATTGAGCGTTAATCCACGTGTTCAACAATGAACCGTGTGATAAAAATAATTTGAAAATAGTGGTACAGGTATATGAAATCCGTGAATATGGACACGTTGAACATTTTCTAGGATATAGGACATTTATTATTAGGAAGTGAAATCATCCCGCCGATGAGCCAGCTTGGTGTCCTAGGCGAAATCCCACACAAGACATGGCACAAACCTAGAAGAATTGCTGAGTTTTAATTCACCGGCCGTGAAAGCCAATATACCAATTAATATTAAGTTCATTTGTGTAAAATAACAACCATTGGTTGGTTCCTCAGTTTAGGGGATGTGACAACGCGTAGAATCTGTGTGTGTTATCTGTTTATAATTAAAGTAAGGACTGCAGGCATTCATTTTTCAAGTAGTTCCTACTTTTGCTACCAAACGCCACCATCAACGACCAACTAGTCCTGAACTTGGTTACTAGATGCCACCGCAGTCGGCTCCTAGTGACGAACGTAGGAACTTAAGAGGGTTAGTCAAATCTAACCTATAATTTAGTTTCACACAGGTGTAATTAGTGGAAGGTTCTATATGACATGGGACCGCCGGCTTTACATCCCCTCCGAAGGAAGGCATACTGAGGGATTTTAACGCTCTTAAAAATCCGAAGACTTCAGCCGGGTTTGAACCCACGATCATGGGCATAGAAGCTCAGCATGCTACCGACTACGCCACCGAAGCCGCTTTTATATAACAATCTTTAAAAACTATTTAGGCCTACTGTATGTAAAGAAAAATGTAAACTTTTAATATAAGTTTGACAGCCTATACAGTCTGAGTAGTATCTCTTGTTGAGTTGTGTATCCCAAGTTTAAAGTAGTTCTATCAAATAGGTTTGAAGTACGATCAATTCCTACAAAGATATGCGTATACGTTACTACGACATTAGGAGGATTGTCGTCAGCAAAATCAAAGTAGTTGCCATCAGTAGGAAATTCACTCGCACACACGACACTCAGCGCTAAAACCTTATTTATTTCCCCTTCGTTGAAAGAGCTGCTATATTTGTCACCACGTATCTCAGTTACCTCCAAGCAAGATCATAAACACGCATGGGAAGCTAGCTGACTGCAACATATTCAATTAATACTTCTTATGCAGTAAATCCAGTTAATCACGAACTTAAACATATCAATCTATTCTGAAAGAAAATTATTCCCACGTTGTCTTTGTTACAACAGTTTTAGCGCTGCATGACTGGAACTAACAATTTTAGGAAAATAAGGCCGATAGATCGGCCAGTGGCATTTTTAGCTCGGCTCCGAAGCTTTATAAGGGTTAAGCACCTGAAGAAAGAACAGTTTATTTTAACAATGCTATAACTTAGAAATGACGATCCCATCAACGCACAGTCTTCCTCCCAAAGTAATCTATGGTTTATAACTAGGGCTCGGATTTTTAGGTAAATAAATATTTTTGTATGCAAATACATAATTTAAGCATTTTTTCTATAAATACATAATTTCCTGATTTTCACTTCTTAGCTCATAAAAAGACATAATATTCACATTTTTATATCAGTATGCTAGATCCTTCAGTTTATTGCATTTTGTTCTGTGTTACTTCAACGGGGAAGAACCTGTGAGCTATCTAATCTTCATGCTGAGCGAATGTCAGCTTGCAACTGTGTTATTCTTAACTTGTCACGCCGTGCCACTCACTGTGGAAGCCGGGGATTTCCTTTTCCATAGCCATATTGCACCACGTGCTAAACCTACCCCTCCAAGCTACCTGGAACCAGTGTCACTCACATGCAGTTCATTTCTGGCACTGTGAAGTGTAAGGCAGTTCTACGATGCTTAAAGTGAAAACAACTACAAGTTATCATCTGTTGCAGAATTTAAAGATAATTTTACTTCTGATGGGGGCGTTCTGCTCTGCCATCCATCTGGGAAAGCAATCAAGGCTGAAGAGCGATCTCAAGTTACACAACACTTCAAAGGCAAAAAGCATATTGCCGCAAATTCGCACCTTCAGAATAAGTGTTTCGCGATAATCGTCGGTCATTTGTGACGGACAACCTGAAGATGTATCTCGTTGTGTATTGTAATTCTTCAGCAGTCAGTGATTCATATAATAAATTGCATTCGTGAGTAATGCATATTGTTTATATTTACATTAATAAACTAAATTATAATTAAATATTTCAGGTATTTTTAATACATAAAAAATTAATATTTTCCCGACTTTTAGCACCTAAAAATCCGAACCCTATTTATAACACTTCACCAATAAGCCGTAAACTACAGTAGCTTGCCACGGTGGGTGAGTGGTTAACGTGTCGGTCTACTAACCCCAAGCTTGCAGGTTCCCTCGTGGCTGTGGTAAGTGATTTTTGAAAGGCGGCAGAAATGTTGGCATGTCAAAGAACCCATTTGAATTCAGTAGGCCGAGTTCATAATGGCAAAATTAATATCGGGAGTTTCCGCCAACACAAAGTTCCTCATTTCTCTACTAGAAAGCGCTATAGTGTTCAAGGAGCTTAGATATCTAATCTCCTTGACTTTCATAGTGCTTCAAGGAACAACAAAATTCGTCATCAAGCTACCCTTTGGGTGTCAAATAACAAAGCCTGCACCTGGCACCCGTGGCCATACGATATTATTATTATTATTATTATTATTATTATTAACTACAGTAGAATTGTAAACTAATATGTGGAATGTATTCAGTTGTGAAGACGGAAAAGAGCTTCAACCACAACATACGAAAGAGTGTTTGTCTACAATTACGGTGTTGAAACATCTGATGTGGGGACTTGCCTGAAATAAAGAAGTCGACAGGCTGCTCAGGCAATCACTGTTGGTGGAAATATAATCTATGTGCAGAAACACTTCTAAATTATTAGTCTGAAGATTAATTCTTCGAATTCGAGTACCTATTATAAAAGCAGTGAAAAATATTCTGCTTATGTAAGCTATTCTGACCATTCACATCACATACAACTACTATTCTAGTTACGTGTTGTCGTGTCAGAACGATAAACAGCAATATTAGCCACCTCTTTACCAACAACAATGCGCTTCCAATCAAATACTGCCGATGACAAATTAAAAAACAAATCATGGGCCAACCACAATGACTAAGAAAGTGGCAGCGGTGCAAAAGAAAGTACAAATCGTAGTCAAATTTAACTCGAGCATTCCACATGCAGTAAACTTCAGTTTGGAGCTTTGTAACTGTCTCAAGAATGAGCTCAGCTCATTGTTTGGGGTTCCCAAGAGGAGTAAATTAACAACTATTGACGATGTTCTGTTCGCTTCTTTGCTTGTCAGGTAGCAACATACAGCGATCGATACAAACTGAGAAATGTGCATAATCTGCCAAAATAGCATCTTTAAACTATCGAATGAATTCTCAATAGCGTTTTCTCGGGTATTATTAATAATAGTGTAGATATCAAATAGAAAACATGTGAAATAAACTGCCATACGACAAAGTAATTCTATATCGTACAAGGAATTCACTTGCCATGAAACTTCACACAAACTTTTATGAACAATGCGCATTGTTCTAAGTGATAACATGTGGAAGGCTTTGTCCTGCTGAGACGATCGATTCCTTAGATCTTGAAACAGTAGGAGTTTTGAATCAGTGTATGTTGGTCCTGTTGTCGAGTCAGTATTATAAATATCTTGGAATAAACGTCCTTGAAAATCTCCATTATACAAGCTTAAACGATTGTTCAATATTTGAAAACGGCTTCTCAAGTGCATGATGATATTCACAAATGTTATATGGACTAGGCAATTAATGAAATGAGCAGCAGTTATAACTAGATCGTCATATCTCCTCCATTTCATATAATTTACACAAAATGACCACACATAAAGAAACGTTAAGTAGGAGAATAATACCACTAATTGTCCAATTACTCTTCGCCTGAGCTTCTCATAGCCGCCTTCCAGGTTAAGCAGAAGTATGGTATCTATTTTTAACAGCTTATTGTACATGTTCTCAAACTTCGTTATGTTAACTGTAGCATGCGCCACTATATTAATGAGAGCATGGGTGAACATTAGAAGATACAACACGATTCGGATCGCTTTGGATAACATGTTAATGGGGGAACCTATCAAGAAATGCACTTCGCCCACGAGAGTATATAACATGCCGAACAATATCACCAAGAATGCTGAGATGGAAATAATAACTCCAGGCATTGTTCTTTTAAATGTAACGGCAGACACCGGCAAATCCACAGTTTTAGTTGGTATGAAGGGAGCAAGCCCAATAAAATGTGCTACCCTGTAGAGTGGACTGATAGAGTACAGGATATCAGCCGCTGAATCCATTGTTTTCATTCCAACGTTATATACAATATGTATAGTCGATATCACAAAATTGATCACTTTCCAGTCATTGGTGTTCTATATTGGGATATGCAATCCCCTTATTCATCCAATTGATTCTATCTGTGTTCACACGTAAGCTGACGTAACCCTTAGTGGGAAATAGCCTTACCACTAAGATTTCCATATTGCCATTCGTGTCCTATAATGGTCAGGACAGCAATAGAAGTGAATAAATGTACTGATTCCAACAAGGCAGCTGCAAAATTGCAAACATCCAGTCCAAGTAAAGGAGAATAAAATGGTGTGATATCATTTGGTCATATATATCTTCTCTCTGCTCGCCTCATAGAAGTTATTATATCTTGATCAATGTCACGTTAAGTAGCCATGTCCCATCTCTCTGCTGCCTTCACAAATGTCATGGCTTGAAGTGATGTCTCACCTCTGTGGTCGCCTCAGGGATGTCATGCTATGAAGTCATACCTCTTCTGTTTGCTCGCCTCAGAAAAGTTATTACATCCTGATCATTGTGACGTCATCTACGAAAATGTCACTTACCCTTTGCTCCTACAACTCCGAAACTGGTCGCCCTCAGATTCGTCAATTAACTTAATTACTGTCTTCTGTTGACGGAGCCATCGATAATACTCATCAAAGCATGAATGAAGCGTCTGTAAGTATGACGTGGTCTTCTCTGATAGATTAATTAATATAGTTTTATTGAATTCTGAAACACTCCAACATCAACACTGAGGCCTCGAATGAAACACCTCCGAACAATGAGCAGGTCCTCACAGCAATCGCTGTCATTACTGGCATATCTGTGAAGCGTGACCCGGTGGTCGTCACTATCAACGAGTAGCATCTATCCCATTGAAACACGCAACACTTACGGTAGTGTTAAAGGCGAAAGGATAATAGTCCTCATTTATCTGCCGCAGACGCTGAATTAATGATTGCAATAACAACATTATAATTCAGGGGTGGCTATAACGAGGCTCGCGAGCCACATGCGGCTCTGGAGTCAATCTCGTGCGGCTTCTTCAAACCAAGCTGAGAGTAAAAATAGTACAGATTTTAAAAAGTATAGGCTATAGTAGGTCTGTATAAGCAAATCAAAAGAAGTGGCGTTTCGGCCATAACATTTTGGAAGGAGAAACCCCAATAACATGAGAGTATCGTTAGAGGCTTATCTCAATATTTACGACTCCTTATGTGTATAAATAAATGTATTCATTTCTTAAGTTCATTAAAACTAATAACGATCTCAACTAACTAATGCATATTGAAGTTAACTCGTGTGAACTACGCCCATCAATTAGCAGGCTGATTTCAAACAACTAACAGAAAAAAAAATACACTCGGGAAAGCACTTTTGAAACATAAAATCCTATTTATTGTTGTGTAATTAAACAATAATGTTATGTGTAAAGTAAGAAGTAAATATTTCTTCATTTTTATCTAACAAAAGCTAAATGAAGTAGGAGACTTATATTATTTGCAAAATAACCAGTGATGGGCGAAGCATAGAGGATATAAAAAGTAGGTTGACTCAGGCAAGAATAGCATTTCTACAGAAAAGAAATCTGTTGACATCAAATATAGATTTAGCTATTAGAAATTCATTTTTGAAGCCTTTGTCTGGAGCGTGGGGCTCTATGGAAGTGAAACTTGGACTGTTGGAGCAGCAGAAAAGAGAAGCATTTGAAATGTTGTGTTACAAGAGAATGATGAAGACCACATGGGTAGATATAATAACAAATGAAGAACTATTAAGATGAGTGGGTGAGGAGAGATGTTTCTGGCGACTGCTAATCAAGAGAAGAGTCAGGTTGGTAGGACCAGGCCCGACGAGAGGGAGGGGCAGGCGGGGCTGTAGCCCTGGGGCCCGGATGTCCTGAAGGGTCCGGGCTGACCGAGGACCGTGAAGTTGTTTACTTAAGTGTTTTAATTGTATTGTGACACAAAATATAAATGTAAAATGTAAGCCCCTGGAAAATATTAAAAAGTTCTTCATTACGATTTGAAGACTATTGGATGTAACTTACATTATATTTCATGATAAGCTAAAAGTATCTTTATACAAATGTTGAACCTTAATTTTTTTTAATTGTAACTACAGAACGTTAATTTCGATCAACAATCAACTATTCCAGAATGATTTTATCCTGTGTCTTTGAGATATGTGGCCTGGTCAGAGGAGTAGTTATCAAAACATTATGAAATAGTACAGAAAATATAAAGCATGAATTCAAAATATTTGAGTTGAGGAATTGAGTAAACACAGCACTGTTAATAAACAAAAGATCGCCTAGTTTTTAATGTAGAAAATTTCACACATGTTTAGCGTCTTAAAAATTACCTTGAATTTAGAGGAATACACCGAGAGAAGCAAGATCGGGGGAGTGGGGAGGGGTGGGTGAGACGTGGGGAGGAGAGGAAGGGCTAGAAGTATTAGCCCCAGGGCCCAATCTCGCTCTCCACGGCCCTGGGTAGGACACATAGGCTACTAAGACACCCAGGAATAGCAAACTTAGTTATGGAAGGAAGGGTTAATGACAAGAACTCTAGGGGTAGACCAAGGTTAGAATATGAAACAGATTGCCTCGGATGTAAGGAGTGGTAGCTTTCTAGAGATGAAATGATTAGCTCAGTAAACGGAGGCATGGAAAAAAAGTATCAAACCACTTAAAGGACTGAAGACTCCAACACACAAAGAATGTATCACCATTTTGTAAGCCATTAATTTATTAACAATGTGGCTTGTTTCGAAACAGCTTGATAAATTTGCGGCTCTTTAAGTTAAGGTTAGTGGCCACCCCTGTTATAATATGTTACTGATGCATCTTAAATACACACAGTCATGTCACTTTATTAGAGGTAACGTTCTCTCCTGCTGATCCCAATATAGCGGGATCGAATATCGGCGCAGACTGTTGGCATTAGGGGGTGATTAAATGTGAGGGTAGCATGCTGGCCTGCTATGCCCAAGATGGCGGGGTCAATCCCGGCCGAAGTCGTCACATTTTTTAAGAGCGTTAAAATCCTTCAGTATGCCTTCCTACGGAGGGGAAGTAAAGCCGGCGGGCCCATGTCATAGATTTATGGCATGTTAAAAAACCTACCACAGCAATTGGTGGTGTGTAGCAAAATGTGTAGGTTATATTTGGCTGGTTAGGTAACGCTCTATAAGTATCAAAGTTCGCCGCTAGTGTTGGTGACAATAGCATCTGGTAGCCAAATTTGGAATTACCTTAAATTGAACTTGTTGGGAGCCCTCAGGCGTTCAATGAAAATGCCCAGCTTATGGCCATTGGGTACGATTCATATATCATGAAATGTGAGGAAGCCGTGTCAGTAGATTTGCTGGCACGTTAGAGATCCCCTACGGAGCAGAATTCTGGCATCCCGACGTCTATAAAAGCCACAGTAGTTAAAAGGAACCTAAAACCCAAAGCATTATTACTGCATTATGGTTATCAACCCTGTTGGCTACAGTGAGTGAACTCGTATTCGCAAGGATGAGGCTCTGGCCTTTACGTTGGGTGTGCAGAGTGGGTAGGTTTTAGCTTAGGATTAACTCTACCCGAGGGAAGTTTATAAAGAGAAAAGAGGAAGAGGGTTTCAGCAGGAAGAAAAAGTATGGATAGATAGGACGGGAGTTCAATAACAAACATAAACTTAAACGAAAGTAAGTGTTCAACCACCGTTTCCACCGTGCAACGTCTGTGAAACACCTAAAGTGGGTAGGGACCTGGACACAGCTAACGGGAAATGCGGCTGGAGCTTGGGCTGTTTGCAAGCAAGCGGCGATCGTACTTTCCCTTCCAAGCCTGTGTTTTAATACTATGGGGAAGGGTGGTAGTCTGGCAAGACAAAGAATAACAGATTTACTGTTTTTTCTTTCAAAGGAAAGAATGTTTTGAAAGGCGGAAATAATTTGAATTCGCCGTGATATTTTTTTTAGTTTTGGGAACTGTTGGATTTCCAGCAAACGATCGAGCGCTCCCAGAGAGGGAAGCAATGAAGCGTTTATAAATAATTTTACAGGTTTCTTTGAAAATTTCGGTAAGGATACCAATTGATGCACTTAAGAAAGGCTAAGCTTTTAACCAGCAGAGTGCCGACTAAAAGTTTAGACCAGAGGAAAAACTTGAATTATGGGAACAAACCCTAAGTTAGCGAGAAAATTTCAACTAGCAGGAAGCTTGCGGAGCTAGCAATACATGCCTTAAAGGCTCGTTAGAATTAGCCATAGCAGCTAATAGAAGCTTTGAAAATGTTGTTACTAGAAGTTTTAAGTTAAATGCAACAAGTAGTACGAACTTTGTTGTTTTAAAGATTCGAGAAAAGAGTTTAAGCTTAAAGGAAGAATCAGGGAAGATAAGAACCTGCCTAATCTTGATTCTATTGAGAAAGATGAAGAAAACAATAATAGAGATTTTATTTAACAATAAATTAAACTTTGAAGTGTTAACAATATTTAGTTTATGATTGAGATTTGTAAAAAAAGGTTTACAACATATAAAGGTCTGAGACCTATAGATAATAAGTTTACAATTGGTAAACAATGTTGAATAGGGTATATGTTTGAAACTTGCCGTAAGTACTGAATTCTGAACAAGATTTTAAAAGTTGTACTTAAGATTAACAAATTTAATGTTTATAACAAAAATTATAAAATGATTAAAGCTATAATAATTAGATCAGGTACAATGCAGGTACTTTTAGAATTCCTTTAGGGAAATCAAAAAGGGTATGAACAAATAATAAATTCAAATTTATAATAACAAAAATAGGGGAAATTAGGAAGAAGTTTCTATAACTTCATATATTTAAACAGAGAGAATAAGTTATATATTGAGAAAAGTTGGGAGGGCGCCTATGGTTTGGCGAAGCCACGTTGAGTAATAGCTAGGTACTGTGCCCAAGTGGACACGGCTGACTGGCATCGATCCGGGTCTTTATAAAGGAAAGGCCAGGCCTATGATTTTTCTAAGAATCGAACAATTGATCTCTGAGGGGGAACAGCCACAGTGAACCCGAGGAACAATGAGATAATGACAGTGTATAATAATAATAGCTTAATTCCACGTCCAGAACGGGAATTTTAAGCAATATAAGTTGGAATATTGTATAAAAATGCACGGCAGTATACGGATAAGTTAGCGAGAGCTATAGAAAAGAGCCAGCTTGACATTTTGACAAAGCGGAGTTGAAAGTGGGCAGGGCAGACGTGACGCCAGCGCACTATTTTTTTTGGCGACAGTAGGGGAGAAGGCCGTGATTATCGACGAAGAAAATCCCCACTAGACAACACAGAACAGTAGAGAGGGGAGAGTCATCAAAGCAAATTAATTAATTCCTGCCAAATGAAGTATTCAAATGGAATGAAACTTACATCCAGAGACTTCTATTCGAAGAGCGGTAATTTAGGAGTCTCTGCACACCTAAATTAAAGCCTGTATGTGTTTTTGAGTTTATTCACACACGTACTGCGCGGGGGCACGGATAAGTCTCGTAGCCGAAGGGGATTCCCTCGGGTAGCGTCCTAACGCCATGGAAGAAAGCAATTAATTTTAATTAATTGGACGAAGGATTTGCCAGCACGCAAGTGAATTTGGAACCTCCATGAATAGACGAGTAAGAATCACACTTTACTTTGTCAGAAAACGCATTATTTAAGAAAAGAGTCGCTCCTGAAATTCTAGTGGACTACTTTTCGTCAGAAACCTTTATATGATAGATGAAGGAGGATGCAGTCAGTTCTTCTTGACTCAACTCGTGGAACGACATGCTGCTCGACCACGCGGGAAAGTGCGCGAAATTTATAAGTAGTGACGTTCAGTATCTTTGTGATGAACAATGAAAGGCGCATCATGCAGCATAATAAAAGTAATTCTGCATTAATATTATAAATAGTCTACAGCAGACGTATAAGCCGACAGTATACGCGACTAAATAATCAGTACAGCGTAGAGACATTTCAGGATGATTTTTATAGACAATGAACTTATCCACAGGGAGTGTTATAATATTTAAAATAACACATATAATTGTAATGAACACTACAGTTTTACGGGAACCTGGAAGGCATCACAAGTATTTGTGATTTATGATTGAGCAACTTTTCAAGATAGAAGATAGGAGCTGTAGGAGACGGGAGATGAGCACACAGACACGCGAGATAGACTTTCGGAGGAGACAGGCGGTTGTCAGAATTTAGCTGCGTCGCATCTCTGAAGTCAGGCAATTAGTGGAAATCCAAGCAAGGATCCATGTGTAAATTGTGTGTAAAGTTATTTTACAGTGATCATTAAAAGGGTTTATGTTTATATGTTAAAAAGAATGAGTGTTGTTTCGAAAGTGTAAAATGCCAGTAGTGCAAGATATAATTACCATGTGCAAACCATATGCAATGTGTCGTATGAAAAGTGTCATGATGGTTTGAAAGCAAGCAAGATGGTGGGCAAATTGCTGTCATGTTTGACTAACCCAGCAAGAATGAAAGTGAGTACCATTCCAATATGTTCATATGTTTTAATAGCTCACCATACAACATATCATTTCTTCAAATATTAAGAACTAACAGTCATTTGTGTACGAGCTCACATCCCTCGTATTTTTATAAATATAAGGTTTTGAGGATGATAAGTTTACGACCATTTAGGCGTAAGACGTTGATGACAGTAACGGCAACGTTAACTAATAATAATAATATAATCTGACGTCGGTGTCAATAATAAATATAGAAATCGGCATATTGATGCCTATAGAACGTGCAAATCGTATCATATCCATTATAAAAGTACTGTGTTATTGTGAAAAGTAAGAAAGAGAGATAAAATAGCGAGATAAAGAGAGTTTGTTCAGTGTCATTGAAATGTTAGATACATGTTTTACAATGTTATATGCTACATGGTTGTAGTTGAGAGCCATTAAGGTAGTCAATGTAAGTGCCAGTAAATTAATACTTGTTTTGGAGCTACATAAAACCTTGGCTTATAAGTAAATGTACGGAGGACATGAGTGCTTTATGAATTGAGTCATCTGAAAGAAATGTTGTTTTAGCCGCTAACAGCGAGCATGTAACGTAGAATCAAGAGATTTGCGTCAAGAAATTGCAGGGACCATCCAAGAATTGTTCGCGCGTTGACGAATCTAGTAGGCCAATCTTCGAATCTACGATGTGGTATCGCCTTAGAGCATACATGTGTATTCGCTACAGATTTGGGGCAGAAGCTGTCTGTATCCCACTGTTAGCAGAGTCTTCGCTGCCAGGGAAAACCATTAGACACCCTAGGTACGCTAGTATAGTAATTGATCTGCCCATAGAGGTAAGACAACGGTTCTTCGTGTAGGAAACGGTTGATTTCCTCTAAATATATTCGTGCCCGTACAGTGAGATAACAGTTTGAAACTCAGCCACTGATTACGTCCATAGAACGGCGAACCTATTTGTGATCCATCCCTTGCTATGAATACTAATTAGCAGCCGAAATGAGCCCATTAAATACCATAAGTGTAGGTATTAAATACTTAGATCGACTCAATTCGTAATGACACAATCTAATCAGGTACCTCTAGCATTGCTGCACCATTGAGTGAGCACATGGCCAAGTTTATTTGCAGGAAGTCGGTCAGGGTGGCAGGTAGAGGCCACAGACCGGCAGCCATCTTGAAGAGGGCGGTCCGTGACGAATCTTTTGTTCACACCAAGAGGAGTCAATTTGACTGGATCCCTTTCTCTTTTCTTTTAAGATTGTAGTGGGACATTGAAGAATCTCGATATTTTGAAAAGTAATTGAAATATGCTTGATATTATGGTATCAAATGAATTATATGCACTGTTTCCATGCATATAGAATGTTGGAATGAAGTAATTGAATAAGATTTGGCCAAGTTATTGTCTGAGGACAACTTAACTGCACCAAATAAATATATGCATTTTTGTAAAGAATAATTACCCAGTTCATGCTAATTTATTCAGACGGGTAGCGTAATTTAACGATATGACACGTTTGTAATTATATAATTATACGACCAGACCCAGAAGATTGTTGTATGGTGAAGCTATAAAAATTCAATAATTATGTGTATTTTGGAGGGAAAGGTATACCACTTCAGCGTTTGAAACTTATGGGAAAAGAAGACGAGATGCGTGGAAAAGCAACACATGTTAAGCAAAGCATAAGCTAATGAAATCAATGTTATTCAAGGAAAATGTTCTGTTTCAAAACGGATAAATAGTTAATAATTGCACATAAATGTTATTTAAATGTAATTTGTGTTCGTTGTGTTGTGATATGCAAATTCATGTTAAATTGTGCCACATGAAGAACACTATGGACACTCGTGAATGTCGAAGAGTAGCAACGTTAGGATATCTAGGATAGATATGGGTGCGGTGGAGCACCAAAATTTATGAGAAGAGACTCACATATAATTTTGATTTTTGTTGTGGGAAGTAATTGTAATATTTTTGTGTTTTGTGTTGTGTTTTGCCATGAGTTAATACCATTAAATGATATATTTAGGAATTTGTTGTTTCTTTCAAGTAGAGTAGTTACCTGGCAGACTCAAATCCTGAACATGTGGTCGTATGGTTGAACGCCCCATGCCTCGAAAGACCGTGAACTAGCTGGGATACGAACACATGTTCCATATGATGACGCAAGGGTACAGTACATAAGTTGACTTAATTTAAAGATTAATTTAATTTGTTAGTAAAGGTATTTGGAAAGGCAGAAATGGGAAAATTAGGAAATGTCTTTGCCAAATTTATTGTTCCCATTCGAACGCGACGCGGTTGGTGGTTGAACGGGCACTGATTTCACTATAGTCTATTGTTGTAGTTGAAAAGTTCACTATTGCAGCACAGAAAGTTTATAGAGAAAAAAGTTATCGCAATTATGTAGATCACTAGTTGAATTTTAACTTGAATAAGTCTATTGCGGTGGAATGTTTATAGGTTGTAGTTGAATGCTGAAGAAAAGTTCCCATGGAGGAAGGTAAATTAAATTTTGAGCAATAATATAGGTGACATAAATTCCTCATTTAGGAAAAGTATTCCCATATTTAAGTGGAAAATACTTGATGGCTTTACTTGTAGCAAGATTGTTTGACATAGAAGGTTCCAGAGCAATGATGACTGTTGAATTGGGCAGTAGGTCCCGCGGAGGAAAAAGCTAAGTTTTTTTATAGACAGTGGGTATTTTAAAGATAACCCTCGTTGTGAGAAAGTATCTCAGTTAATTTGTACAAGAAGTACTGTTTCATTTTGGAAAGTTAGCTTAGGTGGCCATAGCTTGATCAAGAAGATCTCTAGAAGGCAGTTATTGCTTAACATTCAGCAATTCCCCACACTGTCTATAAAATAGAATTAAAAGGCATTTAGCTATTTAAAAACAATTAAAATGTGTTGAAAGACATTGAAGTTTTGTACTTAGCTCATTTTGAAGAATAGACGATGGTTCCTCGTAAACGTTGAGTTAAACCTCAGACATGGCGTCTGATTTAAAAAAGTCTCACGAGAGCAGGAGACTACACGGGTAGGGCTTTGCACAGTAATCGGCGGCCGAACGAAGAGTGAGAGCAGGTAGCCTGACGGCTCGACAACAAGAAGTTGAGTGAACGAGCGAAGCAGCGCGCGGAGGGGCGAGCGGTCGGGGGAAACGAAGTGGTAGGGGAAGGAAACAAAGGAGGTTATACAAACATTGGGAAAATTATAAATACAAAATCTCTCATGTAAGTAATGCTTCTTCACGGAGTAGTTGTTTGGCGACGAACACGTCGCCTGGCGGATTGATGATGAAGTCTTCATGACTTGAGGCAATTGAAGTTCAGAGGGCAGTGGTAAGACGCTGCTAAGCTGGTTCCACAGAATATGCGCTTCTGGAACAAACGTATAACAAATATAAACAAGTGTACGGGGCAAACTAAATGTACAAGTTCGCTGTTGGTGTCAGCGGGTAAGAAATCTAAATAAATGAATTAATATGAACGAATAAAGAGCAGCAAAAGCCAACTCTGCCTGACCGTGTATTTCGAGAAATACACCACAGAGCAAGAAGGAACCCTTAGAAACGCTATTCCGGTATCTGTGGTCGAAATTGTACCCATCTATTCTCGCAAAACAGGAAATTATGATAATAATGACAATCGTTCCTTTAATGGGCCTAACATCTAGGTTATCGGCCCCCAATGATATGGGTGAAAGAAATAAATGATAGTGTAATGAACTTCCTACTACTGCTACAACTACAGATCTGGTCCAAATTATTAGGCTCAAGCACTTGTTTTTATTAAATCTTCCGTCATCCAGTAGAGTATTAACAACTTGCACCAACAATGACCATAACCTCAAATATCCATTGTTGTCTTAAGCTGTTACTTGCGGTCACAAAGCGGCGAGTAGATCTCCCTTCAAAACAAAATAGCTGAATTTCAAAGCAGGGTTGCCAACATCGTGGATATTGGTAACTGTTATTGCGCATTATACCAACAATCTGACAACAAAATTCCTTTTCAAAATCAGCTATGTTGAAACATATTAACAAATGGTGGAAATGTGTGTGTTGAGTCCAGTAATTTGAATAGATCTGTACTTCTTACTACAGGGGTAGATGACGTAGCCGTTCCGCCCCTATAAACTCCAATAACTAACTTCATACCACAGACATAATTAACTTACACACTAGAAGAAAAAAGAAAGAAAGAAAGAAAGAAAGAAAGAAAGAAAAGAAAGAAAGAAAGAAAGAAAGAAAGAAAGGAAATAAAGAAAGAACAGAAAGAAAGGAAAGAAAGAAAGAAAGAAAGAAAGGAAAGGAAGAAAGAAAGAAAGAAAGAAAGAAAGGAAAGAAAGAAAGAAAGAAAGAAAGAAAGAAAGAAAGAATGAAAGATAGAAAGATAGAAAGAAAGAAAGAAAGAAAGAAAGAAAGAAAGAAGGAAAGAAGAAAGGGAAAACAAAAGGAGAAAGGGAGAAACAAGCAAAGTAATATCCTCATGCCAAATATTATTGACTTTCACCCCGGAGATCCAGGTTTGATTCCCGGCTCTAAAAAGAAATGTAATAATTATTCTGGTCTGAAAGCTGGAAAGGGGTACACTCAGCCTCGTGAGGCGAAACTGAGGAGAGATGGGTTTCATTCTCACCTCAGACATCCTGGAAATGGTTTTCCGTGGTTTCCGCACTATTACTCCAGACAAATTGCCGGTATTGCTCCCAACTGAAGGCCACGGCCGCGTCCTTTCCAATCTTCACCTAAATTACAAATACTCAAACTACTACGGACACCACAATAACACAGGTCATAAGACAAATTCTATATACAGGGTGCAATTGATATACATGTAGTCCGCTACACTGATGATAGTAGAACCAATTCTAAGGTTCCCAGGAAAAGAATATGTCACCTATCTTTAAATTGAAAATTAAACATTAAAAATGCAAAGGTTTTTAGGTTTTGCAGTAACTCTTCAAGGTGACTGGGTAAACAGAGTCAAAGAGGCTCGAAGCGGGCCGAGATGGGGCGAGGAAGTTGTTGCGTAATCGAAGCTTTGACCTTACCTGTTGAGGAGCGGAGGGTATCAGCTGATAGGAGGATAGCGGTACTCGTCTTGTAAAACACCCACGTAAGCGAATTGTGTTGTTGTTGTTGTTGAAATCTCACAATGGCTTGGGATGTTAGGACTGGTAGTATTGTGTAGCCTACTTTGTAAGTGTGGAAGTCATTGATTGATTTATATAAGGGATACAATAACTTCGGTAATCAGCACTGATGTGGAAGGATGTTTGAAATCGTATGTTAATGCGTTGTCTCTCAATCTCTGTCCTTCATACTGCCCCCGTAAATTGAATTATATTGAGACCACGATGGCTGTATTGGCATAAATGAATAAAGTTATGAATGTCATAGTTGTGACGTGTATATTCATGACGTAGGCACGGATGACGTAGAATTCATGCAAGTAGGCTGGTTGAGCTGAGATTCTTGGTGACGTCATGATTTTGTTCGAGAAAGATCTGAGATTTACGACGCAGTCGCAGGAAACAAGGTATTGTGCTGAGGAAGAAGTTACGCTATTGGAGGAGAGACTCGAACCAATGAACGATAGTTTGGAAGGAAGACGGAGATTGCTGAAACTACGATATTTGATTACTTTTGGCATGCAGAATTGTGGAAAACTATTTTCAGTTATGGCATTGATTTGGAATTTTGAAGAAATTAATTTTGAGTTTTTGAAATTTGAAAATCCGTCAAGTATAGCCAAAGTTAAAACTTCTAGCAATGACGGAGCAACAGGCTATGGAAGGGATGGATACGCCCCTTAAGAAGTTGATAAAAGGTCGTGCACAGGATAGAGGAGCTCTCATATCTCTCATATCTCTCATAACCGCATATCTGATTTCTGATACCGCATATATATTTCAGATGTCATAGAGTCATTTTCGAGTGAATAAGTGAAGCAAGTTGTCTTTAGCGTGTGGTTAAAGCCCGGCGCATCGAACGAACACGGAGCAGTTCCATTTTACGCTGTTCGAAACTAGGTGAAGTTGTAACGCTCACATTAACGTTTCTACGAGATAAGATATAGAGAGTTAACTTCTGCCTTTATTATAATTCAATTGGGCAGTACAACATTGAGGTGTGTAGAACATTTGAACAATTTCACAGTTATACTTCGAAAGATATTGGCACTTTAAGGCTGCCAACAAAAGTGATTTTCTCGCCACCTGAGAAGCACTTTTGTAATTCCACATTATACACTACGGCTGACACGTATATCGCAACCGTGATATTGAAGAGTGCGTTTGGTGTTACAACGATACATTCTACTATGGAACATTATAATCTTGCAGTGCTATCAATGATTATAACAGAAGTAGAGATGGAAGGCTAAGGCTTTAATGCAATTGGGACATATATCGTTGGAGTGAAATAACAGCATGGAACTTCGTTAATCGTCTTTCTACAAAAGCGAGCATGTAGTGAACATCCAACTACACTCATGCATCGTGAATCCATCGCTGAATTATACCAGATGACAGTGGAAATATGATCATACTCCACGATTATGAATATTTCTGCGGAAATAACTGCAATAAACTTCATGGCGAATTACGACTAGAACTTCAGGGAACTTTCAAGAGAGGCCAGGGTGGACCCGGCTCACAAAGAAGAGTTTTGCCAGAAGGATGTTTTTCGTATACATGGAGCAGTGCAATTTCCGGAGGAGGAAGCAGTTCGATTCTCCGAGGACGCTGATTCCAGGTTCGAGGACGGAGCACATCTTCACGCTGGTGAAATGGAACCAACAGCAGTTTTCTTTGAAAACTTTCCTCTAGAACTTCAATCAACAGATAAGGTAGTCGTGAACGTTTCTTGTATTATTTGAGTCATGTAGCGATATCTGAGCAACCATTTTTCCCATATTTTTTGTCCTATCTTTTGCCCCATTTTCTTGATTAACATTTCTGTACTCAGTACACTTCGATGATTTATGCCTTTTTCTACGATTTGTTGAGACATTGTTATGTCATTGGCATAGTTAAATAATTTTGGATCAGTTGAGACTGATAATTTAGATTCTTTCAGTAATTTGCATATTTTTGTAGTCACGATTTGACTGTAAAGTTAATGATTTGCTATGGCAGATTTGAATTCAGACAGCGTGTCAATTTTATTAAAGTAATTCTATTCAGTAAATTACTTTGACCAATTTTCTGTCATCCTCAAGAAAGAAGAATGATTAAAGATTTTAGAGCGTTAAAGTCTAATACGTTATCGACGATCTTTGAAATACTAGTCGTCTTATGAACATGATTGCAACATAGACATTTATCATTGCATTATAGACAATTTTATGAAATATGAACTTTGATTACGATTTATTGAATACACTATAGTAATGAACATTTGATAGGAGTTTTTCTCAATTACAGATTGGAACAGTAATGTTTGCATTCCACAATCTAATTGTATTCTATTCGACTATTTATGCAGTTTAGATGAACTTTGATTGAAGATAGTATTTTTATACTGCGTTACTTTGAAGATATTAATCTCAATTTTGATAGACCAGGGAGGAGTGTCTAATCGTATTTGCTATTAAATTTATTTGTGATTGGCTAATTTTTACTTCATATCGATTCATGAATGAAACCCACGAAGGTTAAATAATAACAGACATTAATACAATTGATGAATATAAGAATTTTTGAAGAGGAACAATGGATGTATAATCGTTAGTTCAGTGGACCTGTAAAAGTCGCTGATGAGTAATGCCCTTGAATAATGAAGGAGGTTCCCACAGTAATAAATGAAGTTGTTGAATTTATGAGTGGAGGTTTTTGTATGTAATTTGGAAGATTTTGATGCCATATATATGAAGATATATGATGAATTCTGGGCCTATTGTTGAGCAATTTTGTGCGTTTTGAGCGAAGTATTTTTCCGCTGAATGTATTGTCCTGGTTCTTTGAAAGTTATTCATGTGAAGATACTGTTAAAGTTAACAAGAGTGTTAAATAATTTGAGATGAAGATTTTGAATGGAGGTTACCGTCACAAATATTAATAATTATTATTAAACCTTATTAATCCTGTATTTGACATTTAAATATAACTAACCTTCATTGGTCGATTATATCACCACGATTTGAGTAATTATCAACCGGATAAACGTGTGGTTTAATGTATTTCTTGTATAAATAATATAAACAATATAATATTGTAAATAATTTTGTAAATATCTTTGTTAAATAATTTGAAACGAAAGGGATTAATAGAGGCGTGTATAAAATTTTCAATTGTCGTTTGACATTGTTATAAACAATTTATTATTGTTATAAATAATTAATTAACTTTTGTTATTAACATTTAGAGTTTTGTTTTTATACTCTAAACAACGCTAATTAAGCAAGTGGATTGAACAATTAAATATGATTTGGGAGTATTAGAGTAATCCACTGGTGTTTGAATGGAGCATTTAAAGGATTTGCGTGATAATATTTCAGTTGAGATGTGGACATTTAACGTGTTTTGAAGGAGAGCTAAGCTCTGATGTAACTCGCTTATGCTAGGGTTGAACGGACAGGTGAGTCCACTTTGACGATGCAGGTGCATTGCAGCTGGCCCGGACAACTGTATGACAGAGGCCAAGGACGTATCCATAATAGCCTTGTGGCTATAAATAAAATGTGATGTGTATAAACACGCAAAACAATTGATATGTGTCTCGTCCCAAATCCCGTTTCCATTCCAAGTGCATTATTAATTTTACGTTATTTTGAGCTTGAGAAAGCTGAAACATTGTATGTAGAGTATACTAGTCCTACAGGAGGACATGGTTATGTGGTCGATGGCTTCTGATTGCCACGTGGATTTTGTTGTTTATTTTTGTTAAATTCATTCTTTTTGTGAAATAAATTATTGTGCAGTTTAAATTTCTCGTCTTCGTTATGGTTCATTTTAAATATCATGGTGGAGGTTATTGTGTGGGCACGCTTTAAGTGATCCAGTTGACAACCCAGTCCCCGAGATAAATTTAAGAGGTAAGTAAAGGTAAGTATGAACCCCCGTATATTTTGGTGTGTTCCACAATAATTTTCTTGTTAACTATTGTGCTCTAATCTCGATAGTATCTGTCAGTGCCATTTTCATTGATGTAGCTGTGCCGGTGCGTTTGATTATTGGCAATCCGATTGAGGGGGCGGATATCTGACAGCCTACTATCCTGATAACGGGGACAATACGAGTACATGTCACTTGGTCCTACTGAGATTTGAGCACAGGGATGTATGGCGAATGTCTAGGACAAAAACATGCTCATCACTATCATGAGGGTTAAAGGATGACATAAACGCAAATTAGACTCCCCACTAAGCTGAAGTTTAGACTCGGCTTTCCAATGCGGCACTCCAGTTCCAACCACGGTCGGTGCATATGAAAGTTGCGACGTCAAAGTGGAGACTGGGTAGAGTGGTCTTCGGTCTCCCTTGTCAACTTAATTCCTACAGTACTTCATTATCACTTTGAAGGAGTGCGACGGGGTATCAGTCACGGAGTAAATCTGTGTTAACAGCAGCTGGTATAATTAAGCGGAAGATCAGAGCCGCTGGTGTCGTGTTATCAGCTTCAGACTGCCAATGCTGGGATACGGTTCTGCACTCACGAGAATGAAAAGTATACCGCTACATTGTAGGCATGCATTTAATACGATATCTTCTTTCTGACGAGTTTTCTAGCACCAGTCGGTTCTCGAAAATCTACAAACATGATTTTATGTTCTATAACTTAAATATTAGCCGGCAATGATACAACAAGAGGTGCATTTCCAAAAATGCTAAGATCTGTCATTATAAAACCGTTTTTAGACCACAGTTTTTATATGCAGCAGAGACCCTCTTGATGAACAAGAAATGCAAAATGGATGATTTGGAGAAAGTCGAGAGACGTGTCCTTCGAAAAATTCATGGACCAAGATTGCTCCCAGATGGCTCTTATCGACTTAAAGCAAACTCCGAACTATACCGTCAGTTGGAACCAGACACCACTATCATGCGACGAAGACGACTGAAACTCTACGGGCACCTCTTCCGGATGGGGAACGATAGAATCACCAAGAAGATCTTCAACTTGATTAATGGCTACAAGACTGGCAGCTTGTAGCTTCATGAAGTGAATCAAGACTTGAATACCGCTGGCATTTTAGACTGTGATATTCTTGACCGTTCCAAATTTTGTGATAGTGTTAACTCTTGGTCCCCTCCACCCAAAGGGATTTAGAGCCGTCGACCCCTCACACTGGAGAGGAAGTACAAGTTCTTGGCTGGACGGAGGAGATATTGGGGAACAAAGAAAGCATCCCAGAAGCACTAGTCATAAGCGCTCCTTAGTGGGCTTAAATCACTAATAAATAATAATTAGCTGGTAATAGTAAGCTGTATTAACACTAGCACCACATGCACATAATAATAATAATAATAATAATAATAATAATAATAATAATAATGATATTTTTTTTTTAGTTTTTCGAGGGAAACCGTGGGGAAATCTTCAAAAGACAGATTGCAAGCTTCCGGACCTACAACTGTGCAGGATTCTTACCTACTAAAAACCCACAAACCCTATACTTGGCTTAAGGCCACCCCGGAACTGCCTGTTCAGCCTTACTTCAGGGTGGAGCCACTGTTACGACCAGAGGTCTCAGTCAATTTCATTTAACATGATGATAATGAAATTACTCACCATCATCTTCACTGTCTTCAGCAACCAATCATCTCGGTTCCTCCTCTTTTTTTTTGTTTTCAGCAGCTCAGAGATGTAGACAGCAATCTGTGCCCAACTTTCTCTGCTGCTGAGCATTTTGTCCACCACATTGTCTGGTGTAATGACTCCAACTTTTGTCTCCAGAAGCCTTCGAAGATTTCTCCACCTCAAGCATGCAAAGAATGAGTGCTGAACATCGTCCCATTGATCATCACAATAACGACACCGTGAACTCGGTGAAATTCCCATTCGATGGAGGTATCATCATAATAACTATAGCCAGAGAGAAACATGGTAATGTAATAATTAACCTCACCATGTTCCCTCGACAACCATGGCTTCAGTTGCTTGATGAGCCTAGCGGTCCACCTGCCACGATGTTCACGTTCCCATTCTTCCTGCCATTCCAGAAGAGATCTGTCTCTTTCCTCCATCTTCACGCATATCTTAGAATGCTCGTCTTTGCGAAAGTATATACGGCACCTTTCCTTGGCCACGATGTAAATGGGTATCGCCCCAGCTATTACTAGCACTGCCGGTCCAGACACTGTACGATAGGCAGAAGTTATTCTGAGGGCAGCTCTTTTGTGAACAGAGGTTATCCGCTTCCTATACATCTCAGAGACAAGAGCTACTGACCAAATCTCTGCACCATAAACAATAACTGATTCCGCCATTCTCATCAGCAGTTTCCTCTTCAATGGTGAAGGGCCACCAATATTAGCCATGAGCCGCGACAAGTTGTTAACAATCCTTGCAGCCCTATCAGAAATCTTGCTGATATGATTCCAGAATGTTAACTTGCTGTCAATCATAACACCTAAGTAACGAACAGCAGGAGCTGTTTCTATCACTTGATTTTCTACTAGCATTGGTACAACCCGTGGAACTCTCTTCTTAGTAGCAATGACTAGTTCTGTTTTATGAACTGCTAGTAGGAGACCATGTTCATTCATCCAGGTGGAAACTCTCCGCATTACCTGATTAAGTTTAAGTTGCAGACCCTCCATGGAGCACTCCATAATGAGCACAACAAGATCATCAGCATATCCCACCAAAGATGTGTCTTCTGGCATCTCCATCCGTAAAATGCTGTCATAATTTACGTTCCATAAATCAGGACCTAACACCGAGCCTTGAGCCGCCCTCGCTGTTACCTTGCGACACTTGACTCCTTCATTTGTGTCATACTGTACCCAACGAACACAAAGATAATTCCTCAGAACAGACGCCAAGTAGCGAGGAATGTTGAATGTTGTTTCAAGTGCAGCTATTATGTCAATCCACCGGGCAGAATTGAAGGCATTTTTCACATCCAGAGTAACCAGTAAGAACATTTTTCTAGAGAAATGGTTGCCCTGCTCAATGGATCTGACAGCCATCACCACTTCTTCAATGGCGCTGATGGTGGACTTACCCTTCACAAAACCGTATTGTTTGGGGGACAGACCTCCTGCAGCAACAATCGCTGCCCGAAGCCTTCCTTTAATCATCTTCTCAAACAGTTTGCCAGCCATGTCCTACATGCATAGAGGTCTCTGACCTGAAGCAGTAGTGGGATCTCCTTTGCCTTTAGGCATGAGCACAAGCCTGGCCACTTTCCACGGGGTCGCAAAGACTCCCTGTAGTAAACAACAATTATACATGTTCAGCAAAACATCTGGTTCCTCTTCGGATATCATCTTTAACACTTCAGCAGGAATTCCATCCGGCCCTGGTGCCTTCTTATTCTGAAAAGATCGTGCTGTAGTTTGTAATTCCTCTCTAGTGAATAGCGGAATATCATCAAGCATCACCGCAATGTGATCGGGAAATCTCTCTGGATGATTAGGAAATAGCTCATCTATAATGGCTTCCTTCTGGGATGCCGTCATAGCAGCAGAAGACACCATAATGCCGCCGAGCTTCTTATTGACAATTTTGTAGCCCAGACCCCATGGGTCCTGATCAAGATCATTAATAAGCTCGTCCCATTTATGTGCCTTACTTTGAGCTATGGCCCGTTTGAGAGCCCTCCTCGCTACTCTGCACTCTTCTATCGCATTTGCAAACTCTAGAGAATCTCTGCAGAGCCTTTGTGCCCTTCTCCTTAATCGAAAACACAATCGTCGAGCCTCTGCTATTTCAACATTCCACCAATAGGCTGGCCGTTTGTTCGGAAAAATCTTCTTTTTGGGCATGGATGCTCCGCCTTAACAATGAGATCAATGGTCGACCTAACCAGGGTTTCTGCAGAATTCGCGGGGCTATGTTGATACAAATCCTCCAGAACTTGTTTCCCTTGTGCTATTACTGCAAGAGGAATTTCACCATCCATGTGATCAACGTTCCATCTAAACGGTATTGGAATTTCATGGACTAGGCCTCCTCGGGGCCTAGTATTAAAAAGGATGTATCTATGATCACTGTTGTTATAATCTAGCATTACATGCCAGTCTGCAATGCAAGCAGCAAGATCTGCAGAGACAAACGTTAGGTCTGGTGTGGTTCCGTTTTGCCCAGGCCGACAAAATGTTGGAACATCACCGCTATTTAGCAGCACCAAGTCCAACCTAGCAGCCATTTCCAAAATTCTATGGCCTCTCCCGTTTGTATGAGCCAAGCCCCACTCAACTGCTCGACCACTAAAATCACCGGCCACCAGAATACCCCCAGTTACTGTACCAAGGAAATCCTCAAGGGCAGATAGTTGGGTCTCAAACTGCCGAATTGATTAATTGGGTGTTAAGTAACAGCTTACATAAGAAATATTTCTGCTCTTGACCCAGACAAAGCCATTTCCAGCACCAAACTTTTCAATAAAAACTCTGCTTGGATCCGCTACCCATATAGCAGCCGTCCCACTTTCATCAGAGTACCAAGATTGAATATCCCTGTTCTTATATTGTTCGCTAATGAGCACAACATCAATATTCTTTTCCGCGGCAAACTGAACTAGGAGATCGTTAGCCACCCTGCTACGATGAATGTTGCCTTGTAGAAATCTTAGCATTTTGACTGTTGAGCACTCTCCAATGCACGTCAAAAGACAGCAAACATACCTGACCCGATCACATGGTCGTCATTCTTGCCTTCACACGCGCAGATCGAGCATTTTGGGGCAGTCGTGCAGTGAGCAGCTTTATGCTCCTTTCCCCCTCATCTGTAGCACAACGTCGACCTGTCAGGACCCGTACATTGTCTTGCCATGTGACCATAGCCCATACATCGAAAACATTTCAGCACATTGGTCCTTTTCCGAATACGGCAGCTAACCATGCCTATCTTAATGTGCTGATCAAGGAGCAACTCATTTGCCGCATTGGAGTTTACCACAACTATGGCCATACGCTGTTCTCTGGAATTGGGCTTGGTAATAGTAACTTTTATTTCACCCATGTTATCCTTAAGCCGGTCCTCTAATATTGCCTGGACTTCCTATTTTGTTGTAAGACAGTCCAAATCCCTAATTTCCAAGGTTATGGTAGGAGCCAACATTTTGACTTCACCCAAACCCTCAGCGGCTTTGTAAATCATCTCCCTGAACTTAGATTTATCTCCATTTTTTCCTCTCATTTCAAGGAGCACCGCACCTGTCGACGTTCTGCGAATCGATTTAAGGTTTACGCCACTGCAATCAGATGTTGCCTGCTGACGCAATGATTGAAGAACTTCTGAATATGTCTTCCCCTCAGTAGGCTTGATAACCATTGCCTCGTTGCGTCTCCTATCCTTCGTTTTATTTCCCTTCTGATGTAGAGAATGATTACTTCTAAGTTCTGCCTTTTCGTCCTCCAGAATAACTTTACCGCTATGACCCCTGTGTTTCCTTGTTCGAACTGTTTGCCAGGCATCTTCTGCCAACTTCTCCACGGGAGGTTCAATGACCACAATTTCATTTGCAGATATGTTTTCGGAATTGACACTGCTCTCAATAACAGTAATCATTGTTTCTCCTTGACTTGCAGCCTTCTCGCATATAGGAGTTCTAGGTCGAGTGATAGTAGTGACCTCTGTTGCCAATCTAGCTTTGCGGCAGTGATCGAGGACATCAAAAACCTCTACTAACTGAGCTAGGCTATTCTTGATATTATTACTCACATTTCTTTGAGTTTTGGTAGCTGCCATCATGATCTTCAGTAATCCTATTCCTCTCAGAATCTCTGACTCTTCTTTTATGTCTATTTCATTTCGATATTTACCTTTGACCGCAGTGAATCTCAATTCATCTGAACCTCCATTCTCACCCGAGAGTATTGTACTCTGCCCCGCCATGACATTAGATACAACGTTCAGCTCCCTAGATGAAGTAGTTCTTGTAGACGCCACACATCGCGCGCCATTGGAATCTCCCACTTGGGCCTGAGCGCTGGTATCTGCGCCGCTTACAATCTCGGTGGATTCCACACACAATCTCTCCATGACACCAATCTCTTCTCTACTGTTGGACATAACCTTACTTTCCACAAGCGACGGGGACACAATTCCTGAACAGATGGAAGAATTACTCACCCAGCCACCCCCCCAGGTAGAGAAATCACTTCGTCGTGCGGAAGAGGCACTGCCACACAAAACCCAACCCTTTCAACTAATATAGTCACTGAAATATACCGTCAAACTCACTTAAACCACGAAAGCCAAGACGCACCAACCGCTCAGTACGACAACAATAATAATAATTATGATAATAATAATAATAATAATAATAATAATAATAATAATAATAATAATAACAATATTTGCATCAGGAGTTGGCTGATAAGTTTCAGCTTCTAAAAGGAAAGAAAGTTCCGTATCACCAATATCAGCCCGAGTGTGTTCTTGAAAACAATGAATATAAGCTGTATTGGGACCGAACTATTTTGACTGATCAATCTGTATCACACAACAGGACAGATCAGGTGGTTGTCAACAAGAAAATTAAGCAAACTACCTTGATTGATGTTGCGATTCCTAACAACAAGAATCTCCAGTCAAATCACATAGAAAAGATCAGCAAATACAGCAAGTTGGTCGACCCTATCAAAAGACAATGGCATGAGAACGGGCAATGACCATACCTATCATTGTCTACGGGCGTGATCCCAAGTACCTTGCTCCAAGGCCTCAAAGAACTGGATCTGGATATGCAGAAGGTGGGGCCGATAACCTCGGTGTTAGGCCCCTTAAACAAACAATTATCATCATCATCATCATATGCAGAAGGCAATAGTTCTATCAACAACCCGAATCGTCCGAAAGTAGCGACATTCCAGCTTAGAAGTTGCTGTTTCAGTAACTATACTTTGGTTCACTGAAACCCGTATAGTTATGTTGTAATGTACCAGCAATGTATTATATGTACTGTATATACCAATAATAATAATAATAATAATAATAATAATAATAATATTAGCCAGGCGAAGGTTTCTGAATTTGTAAATCACTTTTTCAATAGATGGCACGCAAGTCGTTTCAGCAAATGAACTTTGGTGATCTGTGATCTGTTTAGCGCACGCCCGTCAAGGTTTTAATTGGGAAATCCATTTTACAATAGGATGCTCATGAGTCGTTCCAACAAATGAGTGTATTTCATACAGTTCGGCGTGGTTTTAGTATTGAGGTTGTTGTTGTTGTTGATGTTGTATGAGAGCGTACGCTTGACTGAATTGAATTGAATCAAATACATCAAGTGTCATTTCAGTTGATGTGTGACATAATATATTTAATTCTCCATCTATGTCTCTAAGTGATTATTTGATTTGCATGCATTTCTCATCATATGTTTCACATATCAACCATCCAATCCAAGATCAAATCTTCATATATTTTGTCACCTACTGCGCAGTAATGTTCAGATGTAACACCATGTTTATTTCCCTATACTCTTCAGTTTATCAAATTATATTGCTTTACCACATCACATTTGATTATACTGTTCTTTGTCTTCTATCCTATAATTGTACGCATTGTCCATTTAACGGATTTATATCCTTAATACAGCTAGCCTCCGTGGCTTAGGCGGCAGCACGCCGGCCTCTCACCGCTGGGTCCGTGGTTCAAATCCCGGTCACTCCATGTGAGATCTGTGCTGGACAAAACGGAGGCAGACAGGTTTTCCTCCGGGTACTCCGGTTTTCCCTGCAAAAATTTCATTCCAGCAACACTCTCCACTATCATTTCATTTCATCTGTCATTCATTTAATAATTTCCCCAGAGGAGTGCGTCAGGCCTCGGCAGCTGGCACAGTTCATATCCTCGCCGCTAGATGGGGGCTTCATTCATTCCATTCCTGACCCGGTCGGAGACTGGAAGCAGGCAGTGGATTTTCATTTTCATATCCTTAATACATCTTCCCAAAAGTTCGCCAATAAACTTGCTCAATTAATATTATTTCCTTTGATTTCTTGAGTTAGTTCTGCGCATCGCAAACTAAATATCAGATATTCAAAACAATAAAACTATTCACAACGCTCCGGCGGTAATATCCCGTACTAATTTCTTTACTTCTTGTTTTAATACGCTTCTACATTTTTAGCCTATTTTCATTTTATGAAAAAAACAAGATGTTCAGTAAAGAACATATAGCCTACTTTCTCCTAAATGCATGGGTATTGTTATAACTCTTTGTCCTTTTCAAGCAGTATAATTGAATGTTGGTTGTTGTAGCTTGTTGATATACAACGTGCTATAGGGATATTGAACATGAATATGAGGTGCCCTTTGCTAGTGCTACCTCTGTAAAAAAATTAATTCAATTCGGTTTCACCGTGTTTGAATTGATCTGGGGAATCGATTTGCACACATATTTGGCCACCATCAGCAAACTATTGGGCTGATGATCTGGCAGTTTGGTCAGAATATGCTTCCCACATAAAGATTTGTTGTTGCAAAATTTGGTAGAGACTAGATTATTAGGTTGGTCGTAATTACATTTTAGCCTTTAACATTTGGGTGGCCGCGATTACGTTTCCGTCAAGAAGGCGGTGATATAAAACATGACACTGAGGTGGCCTTTCCTAGTGCTACCTCTGTACCAAATTTCGTTCCATTCGGTTTCACCGTGTTCGAATTAATAGGGGGAATCGATTTTCACACAAAGATGGTCGCCATCCGCAAAATATTAGGCAAATGACCTATTAGTTTGGTAAAAGGATGCTCCCTCCATAATGGTATGTTGATGCAAAATTTGGTAGAGATCGGATGATTAGGTTAATCGTAATTTGATTTAAGCTTTGAATATTTGTGTGGCCGCCATTACGTTTCCGTCAAGATGGCGGCGATATAAAACATGACACTGAGGTGCCCTTTGCTAGTGCTACTTCTGTACCGAATTTCATTCCATTCGGTTTCACCGTGTTCGAATTATTAGGGGTAATCGATTTTGACACAAAGATGGCCGCCATACGCAAACTATTAGGCTAATGACCTATTAGATTTGTCAAAGGATGCTTCCTCCATAAAGGTATGTTGTTGAAAAATTTGGTGGAGATCGGATGATTAGGTTAGTCGTAATTTGATTTAGGCTTTGAACATTTGTGTGGCCGCCATTACGTTTCCGTCGAGATGGCGGTGATATAAAACATGACACTGGGGTGCCCTTTGCTAGTGCTACCTCTCTACCAAATTTCATTCCATTCGGTTTCACCGTGTTTGAATTAATAGGGGTAATCGATTTTGACACAAAGATGGCCGCCATCCGCAAACTATTAGGCTAATGACCTATTAGATTTGTCAAAGGATGCTCCCTCCATAAAGGTATGTTGTTGCAAAATTTGGTGGAGATCGGATGATTAGGTTAGTCGTAATTTGATTTAGGCTTTGAACATTTGTGTGGCCGCCATTACGTTTCCGTCAAGATGGCGGCGATATAAAACATGACACTGAGGTGTCCTTTGCTAGTGCTACCTTTGTACCAAATTTCGTTCAATTTGCGCTCACCGTGTTCGAATTGATAGGGGGGGACAGACATTCAGAGTACACACACTCACACACACATACACACACACAGACTCACACACACACATACACACACACAGACAGACACACTTTTTTCGCCCTGTAGTGATCTCATAAGTCTACTTTCATTTTTTGCAAAAATCGAAAGTAGGCTAAAAAATAGGCATATGAGATCACCTTTTGTCCTTGTGTCTGTGTGTGCGTGTGTTTGTGATTCGTGTGTATGTTCCCCCATAATAACTTCTAAACGGCTGGAGCGATTTCAATGAAACTCGTTAAGATTATAGCACCATGCAGCCCGACCCCGACCGTGCCCTTCAAAATTTATTGTCTCTCAACAATCCAACATGGCGGCTTTGCGAAATATTTCACCAACATTCAGTATATCCGAAACTATTACAGATATCACCCTGAAATTGTGTACGGTAATAAAGGGCACTACCAGAAGTTCACCTATGTGACTTTCAAAAATCTGGTAACTACAAAACCAACATGGCTGCCAAGTGAAGTTGAGACTTTTAAATAGACTTTTCTCGCGATTTAACCATCCAAACGTAATTAAACTTGGTACAGCAAATGTTTATACACATTGTAATGCACTGGCGTCTAATTTAGTTCAAATATTTACATAACCTCAAAATGGCGGCTGTGCGAAATATTTCACTGGCATTCTATATCTCCGAAACTATTACAGATAACACCCTGAAATTTTGTACGATGATAAAAGGCACTACTACAAGTTTATATATATGTAACTTTCAAACACCTGTAAAGTACAAATCGAACATGGTGGCCAAGCGTAGTTGAAATATTTTAATAGATTTTTTTTTCGTGATTTAACCATCTGAGCGCAGTGAAATGTGGTACAGTAAATGATTATACATATTGTAATGCACTGGCATCCAATTTAGTTCAATTGTTTACATAACCTCAAGATGGAGGCTGTGCGAAATTTTAAAATTAAGTTATTATTTCTTGTGTCGTAATCATGCGATCGGAGTGAAAGTATGAATAATGAAGCTACGCAATCCTTTTCCTTTAAGGCTACATAACTCTATGGCCTATACATATAACAATCCAAAACGGCGAGCATCCGATATATTTTGACGGTTCTCAATATCTACGAATCTTTTACAGCAATCAAACTGATATTTTTATGTTCATAGAGGCTATGAACATAAGTTCACCTATAGGACTTTCAGTAATCTGGTGAGCCCAAATCCAACATGGCGGCGACGCGAAATATAAATATTTAAATGGACGTTTCTCGCGATTTAATCAACCAAGTGCAGTGAAACTGTGCATGTTATATACTTATACAAATATTAATCCACTGGCATCTAATTCATTTCAATTGTTTTCATAACCACAAGATGGCAGTTGTGCGAAATTTTAAAATCTGGTTTTTACTTCTTGTGTCCTAATCATGCGATTGAAGTTTGAATACTACACGACACAATAATCTTCATGTAATAGTACATAAATAAAAATCCAACCTGGCGACCATCTGAAATATTTAGACGGTTCTCAATACCTACGAATCTCTCACAACAATCAAACAAAAATTTTGTATGTTGATAGAGGCATTTAACATGAGTAGGATATATGAAAATAGGCTGTATAGTTCTTCACGGAACTACTTGTTAAGATATACTCTTATTTTTCTTTTAATACTTACCTTTACATCCATAGTTTTACCATATTTAGATAAAACTTTCTTGCTTTGTTTGGCATTGCAATGCCAGCCGGGAACTGATAGCAGTAAATAAAAATATTTTATGTTCGACCCTGACTATTATATGTCAGAAAACTCTATCATAATGATGGTTATTATAACACTACTAGCAGTAGTACCCGGCTTCGCCCGGTGGAATGATGATAATATCTCAGTCTCCTGAACATTCAACGTGATAAATTTTATATATGTAGACGACTACTACTGAACGGGTATATCAAACTTACAATCTAATGGAAATACATATTTTAAAAATCACAGGCTAGGTAGACTGTGGTGTTGCTTAGTAGTATAATGGACGTAACATCTAGGTCATTTTCCCTTATTATGATACTAATAAGGTAATGAAAAATGACTACTAAACGAACATGGTGTAATTTTAAATCTGATATAGGTAATTCAGATTTCTACCTTCGATGTCTTCCGAAGTCTGAACCTTATTTTCTGGCTTAGGCCTATACTCGAAGCGTCTAGTGAAAATGCTGATGAAGTACTGCTCGGGTCCAAGCTGCACGAACCTGAGAATATCACAGTTGATGACGATATATGATGACAGACGTTCGGGGGGGGTTCCCGGTCCTATACATTGGCCGGTGAATCACTCACTCTTTCGTAACACTAAAGTGGTTTGAGCAAAGGCCCTGTATGAACATCAGCATAGTCAGCAATAACTGGTAACACGGCGGCCTCCGGACACTCCTCTCATGTCACCTCGCGATGAATCAGCAAGCTATTCTCACACCTGCCCCCTCCTCCAACCCTCCACCCCCCAAGGTCTCACAACTTGTGGGACGTGGGTTTGTGACCGCGGGACCCCAGCTGAGTCCAGCATTGCTTCTACTTACTGGTGCCAGGCTCCTTTCAGTTCCCTTTCCAGTCAGTCTCCCTTGGTCAAACTCTTGTTCTCTTCCGACTCCGATGGTATCAGGGTATCCGAGGCCAAGCGACTCTTTCACTTTCCCGCCTTAATTGGCCCTTGTCTAATCATTCCTGATAGCCTCATTCTTCGAGGCGTCAGCCTTCTTTTTCTTTTCTTAATATCTCATATCTTCTGCTCGAGGCACTCAAGGAGGCAGGGCGTGTGTAGCCCCACCACTCTGTGGTGCACCCTGGATAGTGCTACATCCTCAAGGGCTCATGGCTGGTGAGTTCGGGAGCTGGCAACCCTGAGGGTTTCCTGAGGTGGGTCCGGTTTTACCCCTTTTTTCCATTGCCTTTGGGACGGAACCTGTCCTCTTTCCCTTTCCTATCTGCATTTCGTGGCTCTCCTTCCTTCCAAGTCCTCAATTCTCATTTATCTAGGGTTGATGGCATTTCATTTCCTCCTGTCTTTTATTTCCCTTATTCCTTTCTTTTGTCCTTATCTTCTTGTAGCCCATAAGTTTTGTAGTTAATTTTAGTATTAGTTTCATTATCACGATCCCCCAAACCATTAGGGGCGATAACCTCGATGTGTTGCCCCTTTAAACATCATCAACATCACAACTGGCATTGTGCAATTGGGTTACTGGAGCATTTAAAACTTCCTGTTAAGTCCCTCACCCTTTCGTGTTACATTCATAATTTGTAGCTAGAATCCTTCCCTGGAATCCACACAACAGACCCAAGTATCATCGCAATCGGATGAATGGTATATGAACGCATAGGGGACATACATACACTACAACTATTGGATTGGCACGTCAAACTTACAAACTAACGTAGTAGTAATAATGAATCACAGTCGAGCAAGAACAAAATTTGGTTGAGATGGGTGAAACGGTGTAGATTTTCTCAAACGGCCTAAATGCAGGTAATGGAGTGGTCTGTCCGAAATTTTAAGTAGACTGTTACTCGTCGGGTTCCAAAAGGTAAGTATGTAAAATTTTGTTGAGAAGGGTGAGACGGTGTAGATTTTTGCCAAAGGTCCTAAATGCAGGGAAAGGAGTGGTCCGTCCAAAATTTCAAGTGGACAGTGTTACTCACAGAGTACCAAAGGGTAAGTATCCGAACGTTGGTTCTGATAGGTGAAACGGTGTAGATTTGTGTCAAAGGGCCTAAATGCAGGGAATGGGGTGGTCTGTCCGAAATTTTAAATGGACAGTGTTACTCGCAGTGTTTCAAAGGGTAAGTATACACATTTTGGTTCAGATCGGTGAAACGGTGTAGATTTGTGCCAAAGGGCCTAAATGCAGGGGATGGAGTAGCCTCTCCGCAATTTCAAGCAGACAGTGTTAGTCGCAGTGTTCCAAAGGGTAAATATATAAATTTTGGTTGAGATCGGTGAAACGGTGTAGATTTGGGCCAAAGGGCCTAAATGCAGGGGATGGAGTGGTCTGTCCGCAATTTCAAGCAGACAGTGTTACTCGCAGGGTGCCAAAGGGTAACAATACGAATTTTGGTTCTGATCGGTGAAACGGTGTAGATTTGGACGAAAGGGCCTAAATGCAGGGAATGGGGTGGTCTTTCCGAAAATTTAAGTGGACAGTGTTACTCGAAGGGTTCCAAGGGTAAGTATACAAATTTTGGTTCAGATCGGTGAAACGGTGTAGATTTGTGCAAAAGGGCTTAAATGCAGGGAATGGGGTGGTCTGTCCGAAATTTAAAGTTGATAGGGTTACTCGTCGGGTTCCAAAGGGTAAGTATACAAATTTTGGTTCAGATCGGTGAAAAGGTGTAGATTTGTATACATAACAGACAGACAGACAGATAGACAGACAGACAGACAAACTTTGTGCTTTATATATATAGATTTTTCATTATGAAACTGTTTCTCCCACCAACCACAGCTCAAGAAACAGTTGTTTGACCAATTAGATAAGGATACCTTCACACCTGCGTTGAGTTCCACGGCCTTTTAATTTAAATTTCACTGCTTTGCCTAGTGTCATAGTGGGGTAATCGAGGAGGCCATGGTCAAATACAAGGCATCACTGCGTCCCATGCGCTCTGTTCAGTACATAAAACTGGCGAAATCTCGACAGATATTTATGAATATTTATGTTCGAACATAAAATAGTTATAATAATTATCGTCGAACTTAAACAGTCGTATGCAACTCGCCTATAATGGTAATTAAGACACTCGTATGGAAATTATAAAACTCGCATACGCTCGTTTTATAAACATACTCGTGTCTTAATTATTGCCATGATAGGCTCGTTGCATAATGTACTATATAAAATCTACTTTAATCTCCATCTTTTTTGAGGGGTCATCATCTATTTTTCGTCCCACAAGAGTTGTTGGTTGACTGGTTCCTTAGTTTAGGGGCTGCGACAACGCGGTCATGTATCCTCGTGTACTTTGGTTGGGTGTAGAATTTGTCTGATAACCGGTGTTAATTGTGATGGTTGTATAAGTGTGTGTTATCTGTAATTCAGGTAGAAGTACTGCAGACGATGAATATTTCAGTAGTTCCTACTTTTGCTACCAAATGCTACCTCCACGACACCTAACTGTGGACTTGGCTACTAGATGCCATCGCAGCCAGCACCTGGCGACGAACGTTGGAACTAATATAGCGTTATCAAACTATCCTACAAATTTTAGCTCCCACAATTGTAGTTAGTGGAAGGTTCTTTTTAATTCCATAAATCTGTGACATGGGACCGCCGGCTTTACTTCCTCTCCGAAGGAAGGCATACTGAGGTATTTTAACGCTCTTAAAGAATCCGACGACTTCGGCCGGGTTTGAACCCGCCATCTTGTGCATAGAAGTTCATTATGCTACCAACTACGCCACCGATGAGTAGGTAACTGCACCAGATGTCGACAGACTGTAACTTCCTCTATGAAGCCCTATCGCGTTTCGACCTTGTGGTTTGTATCACGTCAGAGTGTAGTGCACGTCAATATATTCATGACTCGATCGCACAGGGCTCAAGTATCACGTAATATCATCGTCATAAGCGGACACACATTGCTCAATACCAGCTTTCATAATTATAGGGAAGTAATCTCAAACAGAGTTTGTGTATTAAATTATTCATTGTCTCCTAGCCAATTAGCCATTTAACCCGGGAGTAGTCGCACACAACCGAACAACGTCAATAGTCGCAGGGAGCCCATTAGGCCCCTTGTGTGAATATTAAAAAGTCTCAAACCTTTGTCGCTTAAATTAATTCTTATTACTATTGTAACGCTTCGCGTTTCGGGGGTGGTGGTATTTAACTTACCATGAGGAACACATTTCTTAAAAATATTACTATCCTTTTTTTCTCTTCGCAAACCATCAATCCAAACTAACATTTGCATAGCAAGCCATAGGATAATCAATTACAAAATCACTCATTTCCTTCTCCATTTACATCTCTTTCCAAAACAATAATTAGCTCTTTATTCTTTCACACTTAACATTCCCTCTAACCATATCATGAACATTCAATAATCTTCCCCACACTTATACCCTGTCATTTCAGAAACAATACAAGAATAGTCATAGATATATAAAAACAGCATCAAAAAAGGAGTATATAAAAATCTAACTTAGATGAGCATGGCCTCCTCTCACTTTTACTGAACCTCAGCAATGAATCTCAAAGCTTAACGCTAAGGCCAACAATATAATAGCTCACTAGTAATAGGGAGCCATGCTCCTAACCTAAAATGATCACAAAAGTAGAACAGTGACAAATCGCCCTCCTATAAAGTGTGCCCGTTTGGACCGAGATCCAACGACCACATTTTGTAAAATACCGACATCAGATTAGCACGAGAAAATGTATCTCAGGGCCTATCTAGGTGAATACTTGGGTCTAATCTGGCATCCCTGATATCGGTAATTCACAAGTAAGGTAAGGTGAGAAATTATTTTGAATTAGCACATTCCTTTAAAATCTCAATTTATTTATTTATTTATAGATTTATAGATTTGAATGGCAAAAACCTCAATAAAGATAAAACAAATCACACATAGAAATCAACTGTCCCTAAAATTATTACTAGAATGTCCCAGATATGATAATCAGAAAATTAATTAGTCCATTCTGATATTTTAAAAAATCAAAAAAAATATTTACACTGGTAATACCTGTTCAATAAAGAGTTCAGAGTGATCCCTAATATTTACATGTTCGTAGTTCACTTTTCAAAAGATTGCATTTGATTGTTCAAATATTCGTAGCAAAACATTTCCCCCCCAAAAAAATTGTCACCTGATTCATTCGGGGTTATTCCAAAATTAGACTTATTTGGAAAAATTATCATATCACTGATTCGTTGTTTCATAACAATATCAATACTCGACTGACATAAAGTCGAATGTTAATAATTGATCATAAAAATTTTCTATTTCAAAAAAACTTTTCATAATATTTTGAAAAATTAACTTTCTTCATTTCTCACTTTCATTTGTTTAAATGTCACAAAAAAAAATCATTTTCATATGTTATTAAAATTACAAAAAATTGTTGTAAACAATATAAATTGTTGCTATCCACCATCAGCGGATTAAATCGTTAACTCTTCACCAAATTTTTATATCATCAAAATTTTCTATCACCAAAATTTTCATATAATCTCCAAATTTTTTTTTTATCAAAAAGATTTATTATTATTATTAATTAATAAATTTCAAAATTTCCCTTCACTTTATTTATAACAAGTTTTCTCAACCTCTCACATGATGAATATTTTATTTGCTCATTTTCACTGTTATTAAAAAAATCATTAATTATTTATTTTAATTCATTTGCACTTTTCATCTTATTATCTTTTTATCGGTCAGGTTCAACAAATCTAAATTCATGTTCTTCAATTATTTATTTAGGCATACCATCGGAACTTCGAGTTGATCCAGAAAAAGAAAAAAAAAATTGGATTGACAGAATAGTGAAATCTGACAAGAATATGGGGCGGTCCACACTGCCTTACCCTTCTTTTACAATTTAGCCCACATGGTCTTTCAAAAACATACGCACATCCTTGTGTGCCCACAACTACGGGAACAAAAGCCCTCTTGGTTGACCCCCAAGGTCTCCACAACTTTAAGTGTCGCCAAACGCACACTAAAATCATCACCGAAATATTCTGCACACAACATCATATTATTCTTTTTTTTTTAACATATATATTTTTTTTCTTGTAATATTCTGTCAATTACTAGACTGTGTTCTTCAATGTTATTTTACCAATAAAATAAATTCTGGTCAATCTCTCCTTGCCTCCCATTTACATAAATTCTCCCTGATTTGATACATTAAATACCTGCCGTTTCCTTTCTTTTCATCTGAATATATATATAGAAATTATTTTTTTAAGTGCTTTTGGAAAAAAAAAATCTGAGCTGAAAAATCTTACTACTTCATTCTCTTCAACCATAAACTAATTTAAATTTATTTAATCTTCCAAACTTTTATTCAAAAATAAACAAAGTTATTTAATTTAAGTCCTTCCAACTAATTAAATTCATCCATTTGTTTTTTTTTTTTTTTTTTAGTCGTTTACCATCCAGGTTGGTGGAACCCACGGACTCAGCGAGGGAACTCACCACTACCGCCTCTACGGGCAGTGTCCTAGAGCTGGGAACATCGAATCGGAAGGGATACAACTGGTGAGGTGGGATTGGCACCTCGCCCAGGCGGCCTCACCTGCAAAGCGAACAGGGGCCTCATGAGGGAAGGTAAGGGATGGTTAGGATGGATAGGCAAGAAGGCGGCCGTGGCCTTGAAGGAGGTACCATCCCGGCATTTGCCCGAAGACGAAGTGGGAAACCACGGAAAACCACTTCGAGGATGGCTGAGGGGGAATCGAACCCCCCTCTACTCATTTGGGCCACCCGAGGCTGAGTAGACCCCGTTCCAGTCCTCGTACCACTTTTCAAATTTCGTGGCAGAGCCGGGAATCGAACCCAGGACCTCCGGGGCGGCAGCTAACCATGGTGACCGCTACGCTACGGAGGCGACATTATTATTATTATTACAAAAATATATTTAGGCATCATCAATGTCATAAATGATTATTATCACCCTATTTCTTTAATAAATAAATATTTAAATTTCATCTGTAAGTGATTATTATTAACATCGTCTATTATTTTTATTTAATGCACTAACTATTTAATCACAATAAACAATTAACAATTAATTTAATTTAGTTCCTAATGTTCGGTATTATCACTCCCTAATTATTTATAAGTTTAAATAGCATCGTTATTATTTGTAATATTATTAACTTATTCACTTCACACTTGATTATTATTATTATTATTATTATTATTATTATTAAATAAATCAAATTATTTAAATAATCCAAGTCGCAATTACTTCTGCTCTCATAATAAGAATTAAAGAAAAATACTCCTATCCCTTGGAATAATCGAAATATTTCATGTCGGAACATGAAATAATGCCTGTCCTGACAAATCGTAGATCGAAAAATAAATTGTCAGACAGCAGTTCCATTTGTCATCCAGACAAATACAATCGAAAATCTAGCTACGGTGAAAAATGTGTGTTGATTTCTGATCGTGACTCTTCAAATATATGGAAATCTCTAATACTACAGGTTAGTGGATAGTACATGAATAGTTGTCTTACTTCATTCTTGATGTGTAGGAAGAGCGTGTCCTGCGGTGGACACTATTCCAACAGTGCCTTCCCATGGCCATCTGCTGTATCCGTATACCTCGTTTGTCTCCATGTCCTACCAATCCTACGAGTAGTTTAACGGCGCATGTTGATATTCGCAGTCACTCGTTCTAAATAACTCCCGCTATCACCAGTACCGTGTAACATGACGAAAGGTTGCTCAGTCATAGACTGGTACAGTACTCTTGTAGATTTGAGAATAAATCTCATATTCAAATAATGTGGTTTCGTTTGCACGCTAAGATAGGAACACCTATTAGCTGCATAAACGAACTGATGAAATAAATAACTTCTCCTGATGAAATTCGAAGTGCCTGATGTATAGTCACCACAAGAAATACATCGTTCTGTAGGCTAAATTCTGTGAATGGTTTAGACACTACCATCACCTGACTGTAGAATATGTGACCTGAAAGTCAGTGGATATTCTAAGTCCATTCGCTGCCAAAAGTTACGTTTGTTCCTTCGACCGTCAGAATCTCGGCGTGTATACTGTCATTTCACGTTACGTTGTTCCGCACATGAGCAAATGCTCCGTTGTAATGATGTAAATATCTTGAGAATCGTGCCCTTTATATAGTCCAGCGAGCAAATGTTCCAGAAACTTCCATCTCGTATCTCGGCTTCTACAGGACCGATTTTAACGCTTGATAGCTCAAATTCCTTCTCTTGTAATTGCCAGTAATGTGTGCTAATTTCCTAGCGTCCATCTCTTCTCCTAAAGGTAATTCCAGAAAAAAAAACGTGTCGTATGCGGGCTCCACGTCACAAACTCACGTCACTCGCCCCTGCGATGCATGCTTCCCTCAGCACTCTTGAGTCTCCTCCGCGCGGTATTCAAACCATCCATTCCCTCAATCTCGTCAACTAATAACTCTTCTTTCAAAAATAATAATGTCAACAATGTCATGGACGTGTGAACGATCCGGGTATAATATGTAATAGATAGATAGATAGATTTGTATTAATTCCATTTGATCAAATACATGTATACAATACATTTTTGTTATAGGACACGTCAGAATTTTCATCTGTAAAATGAAATCACTGATTGGTATATAAAACTAATACCGTACTATAACTATTTATAACTTATTATAATAACAGATCTTAAGAGATACAATCTTATAGGACAACTCACTCTATTATCATAATATGAAAACTTAATTCAATACATACAACAACTTACAGCTAGGTATTACAATTAAAATAGAAAAGTAAAATATAATTATAGATTTCATCGCTCCTATGCACTAAGATATTCAACTACAGAGTAAAAACAATGGCACTGCAGATAAGCTTTCAACATTCTATGAAAGGTTTTTATTTTGGGGCAAGTTTTATATACTGGGGTAGTTTATTGTATAATTTAACTCCTGTGTGAAAAGTTCGTTTTTGATATATGCTTGTGTGTGTGTGTGTGTGTGTGAAATATGAATGTTTTGATTTTGTCTTGTGTTATGCCTATGAACATCATTGTTTGTTTTAAGAAAAACATCCTTATTCATTAAATTCTTTTTAAAAAACATAATACTTTCAAAGATATATATGCAGGGCAGTGGGAGGATGTTTAAATCTTTAAACAGAGATCTACATGATTCTCTAGTGTTTACATTTGCCATAATTTTAATCGCCCTCTTTTGTATCCTAAACGTGCTTAGTACATCTGGCGACATACCCCAAAATATGACCCCATATCTTAAGTATTAATGGAAATAAGCAAAATAAGTAGTTCTTAATGTGTGCATGCCAGTGCAGGTTTTCAAAATACGTAACGCAAAGCACATCGAGTTCAGTTTAGTATTCAGATATTGTATATGTTTATTCCATTTCAAGTCATGTTTTATCAATAGTTGTAAAAACTTAGTTTCTGATTTATTTTCTATTTAATGACCATTTAATGTTATATTGGGCTTCGCAGGATTCCTATTCTGTATAGAGTGGAAATTTAGACATACTGTTTTTATAGTTTATTATGAGGCGATTATCTTGTGACCATTTGGTTAACTCTCCTGTAACGGAATCAGCAGACTGCTGTATGACCTGTTTAGTTTCACCTTTTATTACGAGTGTTGTATCGTCCGCAAACAAAATTTCCTTATGTGAATGAACGTTCTGTGTTATGTCATTGATACATAGAAGAAAGAGTAGTGGGCCCAAAACCGATCCCTGGGGTACTCCAAATTTAATAATTCCCTCATTGGACAATGTTTAATTAAGTAATTCGATTCCATCATCCTTGTGTCTCAAGCTTACTATTTGTTTACGCCTTGTTAACTAAGACTCTATCCATTTATTAGCTAGACCTCTAATACCATACTGATTTAGTTTTGTAAGGAGGATTTTATGGTCAACAATATCAAATGCTTTCGATAAATCCAAGAATAGGCCAGTTACATGTTCCTTATTGTCAATTAATTTCAGTATACTATTAATACATTCATAAATTGCTGTCTGTGTCGATTTTTCCGTTCTGAATCCATGTTGTGAGTTTGATAATATTTTATTTTTTTCTATAAAACTTATCAGTCTCTTATACATGATTTTTTCCACAATTTTTGCAATACCATTTGGTAAGGTAATAGAACGATAGTTGTTTAATTCATCTTTTGAACCGTTTTGGTGCACTGGAATTACTTTTGATAACTTCAAAATATCCGGGTAAGTTCCTGAGGGAATTGAACTGTTTATTAAATGTGTAAGTGGATTTATTATATTTTCTGCACATTTCTTTAAAATTGCATCAGGGATGCCATCAATGCCAGCACAGAATTTATTTTTTACCTCTTTTATAACTATTCTTACCTCTTCACTTGTGACATGATTTATAAATAAATAATCACTACATATATTTATTTTAGTATTAGAATTTAGTGTATTTACCTGTGATTCATTTAATAATTTTTGTGGAATTTCCAGAAAATAGTCATTAAAAGTGTTTGCTATTTCCTCTGGATTATTAATCACTTTATTATTTCTGGTCAGTGTAATGTTCCTTTGTATTTTAGCATATTTTCCAGTTTCTTTTTTATCACGGACCACATAGCCCTGTTTTTATTAGATGATTGGGAAATAAAATTATCATTATGCATTTCCTTTGCTAGTCTTATTACCTTATTTAATATGCTAGTGTATTTTTGTAGTATAAATTGAATTCAGGTGTTGTGTGGTATTGTTTATATAATTTGTGTAGAAATTTCTTACTTTGACATGAATTTATAATCCCTGTTGTTATCCAATTGCTAGTTTTGTTATTTTGAACAGTTCAGTGTCTAAAGGGGAATGCTGTTTAAAAATAGTGTTATAGGGTACTGTTAAATGCATTAAATTTATCATTTACATTTTCTAGTTTATACATTTCTGACCATGTTTTCTTATTTAATAAGTCATTGAAATATGTAACATCAGTTTCAGTGAATGACCTGCTCTTTGATTATACTCGATTATCATTATTATTGATTGTTTCGGGTATTTCAAAACTCAGTATTTGTCCATGGTGGTCACTAAAACCCAGACTATATACTTCTATTGAATGGTGATATTTATCTGTATTTTAAAAAAATATCAGGAGTGGTTTTACTAAATTTTGTTATTCTTGTTGGGGTATTTACTGTAGGTTTCAGTCCATAGGAACTTAGTAACTGTGTTAATAATTCACAATTTCTATCAAATTTTAAGAACTCCACATTTACATCCCCACAAATTATTATATCGAAATTTACTTTGCTCATGTTCTTGAGTAACAATTCTAATTTATCTATAAATAAAGGAAACTTTCCTGACGGAGAACGGTATACGCATACAATTATTAACTTAAAGTGCTGTATTTTTACGGCAGAGAATTCAAAATCCTGTTCCATAATTAGATAATCATAAGCTGTTAACTGTTCATGATGTAAATTATTTCTTAAGAAGATACAAGTACCACCATGGCTAATATTAGTTCTAGAGTATTTACTAGCTTGTATAAACCCTGGGAATTGAATTAATTCTAGTTGTTCCTCTTTCAGCCAATGTTCTGAAATACATAGTGCTGAGCTGTCTTTAAGTTCATTCTGAAGCATTAGATTTATGTAATCAATTTTATTAAAGAGGGACTGAAAATTCTGGTGGTAAATTTTAAATTTGTTACTTTTGCAAGTTTCTGTAGGTGATTTATTTACATTATTACCATCATAAATGTTATTATTATTGTTGCTAGACGAATCCGAAATACCATTGTTGAACTCAGTTAAATTTGACACCAAAAGATCTGAATGCCAAACCTCACGTTTGGCTTCTTTTACCAGTTTCCCTGCTTCCAATCTAAAGATATTACTGTTGAACTATATGTAATCATATATATATAGAAATCAAAGAATAACATAACTTAAGAATTAACACATTGAACATACACTGTCAGAAATTATCACACAAAAAATAAAATAACTTATCAACTATTATCCTTTTCAGAAGATCCATAAGCACTATCATCGCCATAATAATAACAATAATATCGTATGGCCTCGGGTGCCTGGTGCAAGCTTTGTTAATTGACACTCAGAGGGTAGCTTGCATGTCGAATTTCGTCGTTCCTTTGAACGCTATGAAAGTCAAGGAGGTTAGATATTATCTAAACTCCTTGACACTACAGCGCTTTCAAGTAGAGAATGGAGGAGAAACTTCTTGTTGGCGGAAAATCCCGAGATTAATTTTGCCATTGAACACGGCCTACTGAATTCAAATGGGTTCATTAACATGCCAACAACGTATGACAAGAGTATCGTGATTTTTGTCGCCTTCAAAATACACTTACCATGGTCAGGAGCGAACCTGCAATCTTGGGGTTGGTAGTCCGACACTATAACCACTCACCCACCGTGGCAAGCACTCGCCATAATAATTGTTCTAAGTTCACTATAATCACCAACATAAATATTTTCTTCAGATGTAGTAGCCAAACCTATATCATCAAGTCTATTAAACACTCCTCTTCCATACTTGGATCCTACAACAATATTTTAATCACTATGAACTACATATTCGCCTCGAATCAGTCCATTCCGTTATTACCATCAACCTCGTCCTCCCATTCATCGTCGTCTGAAGAAACATCATCATCTTCGTCCTCCCCTTTCTCCTCCTGCGTCTATGCCTGCGTCGTCGTCTGCAACTCTTGCGTCTCCTACGCCTTCCGCCTCGTCGTCTTCTACGATGGCTCCTGACTCCCCGTCTCCTGTCTTCCAAACCTCTCTTTTTTTCTTCCGCCATGTCATTCCGTACCTTGTAAGTAGGGGAGCAGTACGGATTCTGGACCAGGTCCGGATCCCACTTGCTCCTCTACTAAGCCTCAGCCATGTTCTGACTTGGTCTAGAACCCCCTTTGCTCCCCCTACTAAGCCTCAGCCATGTAATATTTGTTGATATTTCTCGAACCCATGATCGAATTTTGACAACATTTTTTAGAAATTTTTTGTTTTGGAAAGTAAACGATATTTTGAAAACCAAACGTGATAGAACATTGTGAAATGGCTTAAACGTATGGCCTCTATGCCTCTTATCGTTAGAAGAAAAGTTTATATATATATTGAACCCTTGCAAAGAAGCATATGAGACTCAGTTTCGGGGGGTGTAACAGTCCATTTCGTTACGTTGTTGTTAAGCGCTTCTTATAACATGCAGGGTACCATATAACAAAATAACATGCAGGAAGAAGTGAATACCAGGGTTAAAACAAATGAATTTAATAACAGATCAACTATTTACACTAATTAACAAAAACAATACAAACAAGGTCTCCCAAATGACTCCCACTTGAATTAATAAAATGCCAAACAGGCCTAATCTCAGGAGAGATTGTAAACAGCTGGACCAAATGTCCCAAATTACTACACTGACTATGTGCGTGTGCGGCTGTTCTACATGCGTTACGATGTGTACAAATTAATGCGAGATTCGTCACCATCCAGTAAACCTTCAGAGGACGAATCTGCATTGTCTAGAGCTAGACAGACACGGGGAACCAACTAAATACTAATTAAATTAATCCGACACTTCCTACACTAAATAAAACAACAAATAATTTCCGCATGAAATTGGAATCAAGGAACTGCCGTAGCAAACAACATTAACGCCTAAAATTAGGACTTTTCAAATTAGCACAAGTAAGTTAACACGTGACCAGTCCAAAAAAATACACATATGGCCGCTTGCCATTTTTACAAGAAAATACACAAGTACACCCAATGGTGTCACAACAGACAAAACTAACAATGAAATGAGTCATAGAAATCACTAGGCTCAAAGCCAACATTTACATCATTAAAACAATATTTCATTCATACGATATGCGGTAATCCGTAACGGACATGGCGAACTCCCAATTAATTATGGTCCAATGACCATCACAAGAACAGGTTTGCTACTGATAGCTTACAAGGGTCAGTCGGTCAGATGGACTGCCTAAAAGATGAATCACCAGACATAGACGGGCGCTAAGTGGAATCTGCACATCTGTCAACCCAGGTGTCAATAACCTCGACCTGCCGTGGCACGGGTTCGAGTCTCGAAGAAGCGTGCTCCCAAAGCACATAATATACGTGTGTGTGTCAGAATAAAATATCTCAGCATTTCCCAAGGAAATCCAAGAATCAGCACTGGACAAGGTACAGTAGCCTCTGAGAGTGCTCTGCCTTTCCAATAAAATACAACCACAATATTTGAGGGCGGTAGCACATCCTACCCCTCATCACGGAGAATCAATACACACACCTCACACAAGAACACACACAGAATCACACGTATGGGTTTGACAGAAACCTGAAATAAAAGACATAAAATATTGTCCACCAACTTGCGCTCCCAATCTAGTCCGTAACTAAAGAGCCTGAAAAGGACTAAAAAAAACCCAAAAAAATAGAACTAAGGTGTTCTACAGTGACATCTTAATTTGTTGCGCTCGGCAACCCTAGTATGAATAAAAACCTGTTCGTAACAACATCTTACAACATTTACCCCCTTTTCCTACAAAAAAATGAACGAATAAAGCACCACTTGTCGACCGTGACGAGTTTCGCATTCGCATGGATAAAATCAAATACACACGCCGGGTATACTAAATATGACTCACAAGAAAAAAATATACAATCAAACAACTTTGGCCACGTGCCAACGTACATTTAAAGATAATAGTGTCGGCAGACACAAAAAATCTAAATACAAGAAAAACAATGAATAAAATATTTACAACGTTCCCGCGTCTAATCTAACTACATATCGAGTAAATCAATGGTTTGTACATCACCGTTGCAGCTTGTAGAACTTAACCTCCATCCCGTAGCATTTCCCGTCTAGTCGTCCATCGTCGACGTATTGGTAGAGGCGATGCACTTCATTCCATCACACGTCCTTTCAGCAGACATCTTGGCGTAGCTTCATGGAAAGAAATGTTCAAAGTTATTAGTTTGCCTAGCTAGAATCGCTATGAGCTACTGACTTTCACTCACAATAATGTCCTAGGAGATTACTTAACGTAGAACTGGCCCTATCTGAGCATTTGCGTATCACACGCACATATACATCTCTCAAAATACAACACAAAAATTTACATAAATTACACTCTTCAATCTCAACGCAACTGGCTTCAAACAAGTCTCAAATAAGTCTATCACGTAGCGCTTATCTCGGCTAGAGATCTCCACAAGGCTAAGCGTGAACTCTGCTCCCTTGAGCACAAAATAAATGTTTGTCAAACGTGAAGTATGCTCACTAGAGCTTGATAAATCGTGACGCAAACTAGCGTGAACGTTGCTCACCAGAGCTCAATAAAGTTGTGTCTCAAACAGCTCATAACCGATCAATTTATTAGGAACTGACAGAATGGGGTAGGGTGGGGAAATTTGTGAAAATAATCTGTAGTTTTCACCTCACAAACTTGGGACTAGTATCAATCTTCTTCTTTTCATCCAAACGTCTCAATGGACTTATGTGGAATTTATTCGTATCGGCGGTTCTTTAGATAAGCGTTTTATCGCCTCTTTCTAGGGTACGCAATCCACCGCGTGGCTATGGCTTCCTCTCTCCTGATTTGCTGATTCAATCGTGGATCGGTTAGAAATTCACTTCTGACACTCCCATAATGACGCCGATTGAGGTGCGCGTTGGTACAGAATTCGTCCTTGAACTCGGCTTAACCGGTCATCTTCAGGAATAACTACCAAGCTGCTTCTGTTGTAATCGTTGCGCCACACTACCTTACTCCCCTTTGTCAACTTCCAACATGTTCTGCCTGGGCATCAGTAATAATAATAATAAAAATCATGAAGACTTGTTGATCGGCAAATCAATAAGGGTTCATTTATCCTCAGCAAGGTTCTGAAATTCGAAGCAAGTGATTGATTTGGATTTTTAAAAAAATATCCACAGTAGCATAGATAACATCTCTTAAGTACCTCACTCGTCTGCCTGAGTGTACATTCCGCTTCACGCTGCAATGTCATTCACACGTCTCGCTAGACCACCCCCTCTCACTCACACAATTACAACTTCTGCCGGACCGGCTGTCTTGTTAACAAACAAAGCTCGCTCTCCCCAGGTACGACGTAGCCACGTACATTTGAGTGTAGGTTCTCAAATAAAAATTTTGCAATATGATTCTGCATTCATTGTCCTGATTATTCATCAAATGGTTCCCTTCCGTAATATGGCTTGAGATTAGCATTATTGAAAACGGATTTGGCGCCAGTGCTCAATTCTTCAAGTCTGTAAGCATTATTACCCAAATTCTTGATAATACGGAACGGGCCGATAAATTTTGGACAGAACTTGGCAAATACTTTGTTCTTAGGATCTGATATCGGTGGTCTCCGAACAAGCACTAGTTCCTGTTCCTGTAGTTCACGATGAAATTTCTCCCCTCGGTATCTCCTCAGTCTTCTGTCCGCTTGGCTCCTCATGTGTTCTCTGGTTCTCTGAATACGCAGTTCATGTGCTAATAACGGGTCCCTTGGGCATGGAATAATCTTATCCCAAGATCTTTCAGGCATCCTGTTGTGGTGTACAACTAGTGGGACTTGACCTGTCGACTCGTGCTTCGTAGTATTCATGCACCTCTCAATATCTCCTACTCTGTCGACCCACTTATTATGATCATTTGGAATCATGACGCAGTAATACTTGGCAACACAACGAATCGTTCTCTCGCTTGGATTTCCACAAGGATGACGAATGCTAGATAGAACATGCTTTATTCCTAAGCTCTCTAGACCTTGTCTAAAACATTGCTTGTAAAATATGTCCCATGGTCCGATAAGATGAATTCCGGCTTCCCAAGCATCGGAATGACTTTGTTCTGGATTCTGCTAAGGACTTGCTTTGCTGTCGTCTTCTGGATTGGACATAATACCACCATCTTGGAAAATACAGCGACACATACAAGAAGGTGTCGGCATCCTCTTTTTCCCTTAACTAGAGGACCAAAACAGTCAATAGCGACCAGCTCGCACGGTTTCTGTGGTAATAAAGGTTTTAGAAGCTGTTTCAGTATGAAATTATTGGGCTTAGTACGCTGACACGCGTCACAAGTTCTAATTACTTCAACAATGGTATATCGCATCTTTGGCCACGTAAAAGTTTCTCCTTTTGTCGCTTCTGTTTTATCCGTGCCGATATGTGCTAAGCTTTCATGGACATGCCATGTCAATCCTCTCTGAAACGATGCTGGAACTAAAATTCGAAGTTTGGTGTGATCATCATCCACGAACTTGTGAAGAAGGTTATTACGGTAGTGGAATTTCGCTTCCTTGGCACGGGCTTCTCGATATTCAGGTGAATCTGGCTGTAGTTCCTTTTTGTAAAACTTGATCATCATCATCATCCATGGGTCCTTTTCTTGTTCCTTCTGAATTTCTTTCAATTTATCCAAAAATTTGCGAGCCTTAGGTGTCAATGCTATGTGTTGCACATCTACTGCTGTCTCGTTCTCATCTTCAGGATTCCTGCTCAAAGCATCTGGTATGATGTTCATCCTTCCAGGACAGTGTTCTATGGTAATATCGAACTGCTGTATATAAATGGACCAACGCGTAACTCTTTCGCTTGTCATCGTTGTTTTGAATAAGAAGGTCAGTGCATGGTGGTCAGTTCTGACAACAATGGAGTACCCGAAGATCATCTTGCGCCATTGTTGAAGTGAGTACAAAATCGCTAACAACTCAAGCTCTGTAACAGTGTAGTTCCTCTCGTGCTTCCTAAGTTTACGACTAGTAAATGCCAAATATGATCGATTCATGGGTTCATCAGCGTTCTCTTGGTAAAGCATGGCGCCGATTCCAATCAATGAAGCGTCTGCCTGAATTACAAATTTCTTCGCGAAGTCTGGAGACCCTAACTTCACACAATTCTCCAGTAGGTCTTTCGTGGCTCTAAAGGACCTGTCGCACTCCTCATTCCATGACCATCGATTTGATTTCTTTAGCATCTCTTGCATCGGTGCTACTGTTTCCGTGTACCCAGGACAATTCTCCTTAAAGAAACCTGTCACTCCCAATAATTCTCTAACATGTTTCACATTAGTTGGTGTAGGGAATTTCTTAATTGCGTCAATTTTTGCCGGATTTGGTCTCATGCCTTCAACATCAATTATGTGACCCAAATACAGAATCTCGCTCTGGCAAAAGTGCGATTTCTTCAAATTAATTTTGAAATTCATGGTTCTCAAATTATCCAAAAGTTTGTTTAGGTTTTCCAAATGTTCCTCCATTGTTTCTGATGCTATGAGTATGTCATCAACATATCTTGTAGTGAAGCTCTTGACCTCTTCAGTTAGATTCCTGTCTAGTGCTCTTATCAATGCACATCCTGCTGTTTTTACACCAAAGGGCATGCGAGACCAGATATAGCTTTGGTTATCAAATAAAAACCCCGTCAATAATTGGGATTTTTCCTCAAGTTCCAGATGGTGGAAACTATTTGTTAAATCGACGCTAGAATATATCTTCTTTCCACGGAAGCCTTTCAATACATCCTTGATCCTTGGTCGTGCTCAACTAACAGTTTGCTATTTAAAACCCGAGCGTCTAGGCATAATCTGATTGATCCATTTGGCTTGGCCACAGCCAATATTGCATTTAAATATGGGGTTGCTGCTTTTCTGATCATACCAGAATCTAATAGGTTAGTAATAATGTCCTTGACCTGAGCAAAATGTTTCTCTGGGATCGGGTACAATTTACTCTTAAATGGGGTCCAATCGGTAATTTGCATGGCATACTGAAAATTTAATACTTTTCCAGGGATCGTGTCGAAAACTCCCTTATGATGTCTCAAAATCTCTTCTCATTTGCTTCTGTCAGGTTCCCCTACTATTGCCTCCTTAAGTCGCTCCTGAAGTAAAATTTCAAACTTGGACCCGCTAATTTCTTCCTCCGCCAAATGTATCCAAAGTTCCTGCGAAATATCTTGACCGTACATTTCAACCACTGCTGTCTGGCTTACTCGTCCCTCCGTCGAGTTCTTATCTTCGATCGCCTCATTAGTGCATTCTTCAATGACCCAAGTATTCGCCTCTCTCTCTAGTGGACTCTCTTCCATGTTGAGACCAACATGACTCAACTCCTCAACTTGTTTAAAGCTCACAGTGTTATTATGTAAGTCAATTATAGCGTGAAAATCACAAATGAAGTTGGCTCCCAGAATGACATTATAGTTCATCTTTGGTATCACGATGAAAGTTTGTGAAAATGTGTGGTTTAATATCTCCAGATCTAAATATGCTTGGTGCTTGCAAACTATGGTCTTGTCGCGAATGACCCCTCGGACTTTCATTAATGGTACAGGCATAATTGGAATGGTTTGTTTATTTCCAATTTCTTTCAACAATGCTTCCGTGACTAAGCTCACCTGGCTACCCGTGTCGATCAAGCACCTCACTCTAAGACCTCCAATATGAACATAAATAATTGGTAATTGTCTGATTACATTCTCTCGGTCCTTCACCACTTCCTCCAGGCAATGCTACCCACTCTTCAATGTTCGCAACAATCAACTCCTCCCGTTCCCTGGTTTCCTCCGTTCTCAGGCTATCTGGTTTTGATTTAATCGTGGTTTTTTTAAATCCTGCAACCCATTCGTTGAGTTTCGCCGGTTGTCATCGTGTCTCTCCTGCTGACGTAATAAACTTTCCGCCCCCGCTTCCTGGTGATTATCTGGACTTTGTCTATTTGCCATCGCACGTCCCCACTTCTCTTTCTCTGTTTCTTCTTCATTTAATTCGTCCAAATATTTTTGTGACTCAGCGTACCGCTCGTTCCAGTCATTTCGATAATCTCCCTGGTTATCTTGCCGATAATTCCTCTGATTGTTCCATCTGCCGACCCCGTTCCTTTGGTATGGTCTACCCTGTCTTTGGTTTCCCCTCCAGTTAGTATATTCTCGCTGGTACGTCCTCTGGTTGTGATTGTTGTTCTGATTATTGTTATAATTATCACGGCGATTCTGGAAGTTCCTATTGTTATTATTATATTGGTTCCGACCGTCGAACTCCTGCCGTCTGGGCGTAAATTGTGTGTTGGTGGACTGTGTCTTCGTCTGATTATTCTGATTGTGACTATTTTGCTGCCCTTGAACTACTTCTGCAGTGTTTACGCACTCCATATTTCGTCTCCCTGTTTGCGGACTGACCATACTCGTCTCATCCAAGTGGCGGAGTATCTCCTCGGCCTGAACTGCGGTTTTTATATTTCCAGCCACTAAAAATTGCTGAATATTCATCGGAAGCTGCTTGCCGATAGTTAAAACCATGTTTTCCTCTGAAGGGGGCTCATCAAAATCCAGGAATTTAACCAGCTGTTGGCTAAAGAACTCAGAAAACCTTGTAGGGTGTGTGCTATGATATTTCCTGGTATATAAATCCATCCTCAACCCCTGCTGCAGTGAAGGACTCCAGAACTTCCTCAGAAATGCCTCTTTGAACTGGGTCATGTCATTAAACGTATACTTGAAGCTTTGAAACCAGATTAAACTTGGGCCCTCAAAAAATTTCTCCACCAGTCTCAGCTGTTTTGCGGAACTGACGTGTTGGTCATTAAAGTAATCATCCAGCTGGCGCAAAAATGCTTTTGGAGTAGATCCTGAATTCTCCCGGAATTTGTCCGGTTTAAAGTCGTTTCCCCTAATTACTTGTATTACTTGGGCAGGTGCCAAACCAGGTTGTGGAGTTGATGTCTCCCCTCCGTAATTTTGGAATGTGTCGCACGTTATCTTTGGACTCTGACCTCGGCTCGTATCCTCAGCTAGCTTCGAGCCCACCGGACTTCCAATACTTCCATGTTTCCCTACTACATTTTCTGAAGAGAATAAAGTGGCATTTTCTGAAGACCTTATCTCATTCTTAACGATGAGGTCTGCGTGTTCCTGGAACTTGGACTTGATAGTTTCCTCCAGAGCCTGCATTCTAAAGTTATTCTCGCCTAGCCGCTTTAATATATTCAGCCCTCATTCACCTGCTGTTCCCAATCTTTCCGGATCCTATTCTTCAAATTATTAATTTTTTCTTCATTGCTTTCCTGATTCTTCTCAAGCTGTTCCCCTATTTGCTCTTGTATCAACATCTGAGTTTTAATTAATTGTACTCCTATCTCTTGTATCTGCTTCTGAGTTTTAATTGATTGTTCTCCTACGTCTTCCTGTATTTGCTCTTGGGTTTTAGTTAACTGGACTTCCAGGTTTTCGCGCAAGTGCATCCGTTCTTTCTCCGTTTTTATCTCCAGCTTGTCAAGTTCCTTTATCAATTCTAACACATTGTTGTCGACTGAATTAATCTGCTCCTGTATGTTTACGTTCTTCGCCTCTATTCTATTGAATTGCCCCTGTAATTCATCCTGCGTGCTTTTGATCCCTGCCGTGTTGTTTACGCATGCTGTCTCAATTTGTTTCAATTTGGCGGCTACCATTCCATCTAATTGTAATAGTTTATCGTCGAATTTAGATTCTAGCTTCTTAATTTCTCCTAATTGCCTCGAATTATATTCTGCCACCTCTCCTGCCAGTTTCTCTAATTCTACTTCAGTACTCTGATTTATTTCAATGGTGATCCTTTCTAATTGAACTGTTTGAAATGTTGCCTGCTCTGATAACTTATGGTTTAGTTCAACTAACTGTTTATCATTCTGTTCACGTAATTGAGTAGTTATGTCATTTAATTGTTTATCATTATGTTCACGCAACTCGTGTAATTGTTTATCACTATCCAATTTCTGGATCTGCGATTGTACCATAATGTTACTGTTCACGTCCTGTAATTGTTTATCACTGTGATCACGCAACTCGTGTGATTGTTTATCGCTATGTTCACGTAACTCGTGTAATTGTTTATCACTATATTCACACTGAATTTTTAACTGTTATTCCGTCTTTGCAGACAATTGCACAGTCAAATGTGCGGACATCTGCTCCATCAACGCTTTAATCTCCTCGATGCTAGCCATCGCAAAACACACAAATATATACTGAGAAAAACAGGGTCATGCAATGGGATTTCAGTCGTACACACACACATGTCTTGATATTTAAATTACATTGATTCTAATTTAAATAAATTTTCAGTAATCAAAATATTGCTGAATAATGACTCTTATTTCCAAACAACAAAATAACTCCCTTGTGAACTGCTTTTAAATTCGTAACTAACAGAATTTACGAACAACACTTTAATTAACCGAAGTTATTAAATGTAAAGTAAGGCAACACCTTCCTGCTTTTGACTGAGTTCACTAAATATGCAAATTTTCTAATTTTAAGCCGGGCGCCAGAACAAGTTAACAACAAATACAATATCAACTTCTAACCTTGTTCAATATTTCTAACTTTAAGAACTCAGTGATTTTACTAATGCACAGGGCGGTACAACTTCGCCTCAATTTACTGAATTTACTCTTGTCCTGCTGACCTGGCATCATTTCTCAGCGAAATAAGTATGAGGTCAACAAAGCAACAACAACAACAATCCCCACTTGGGCAGCCATTTTTGATATATGAACCCTTGCAAAGAAGCATATGAGACTCAGTTTCAGGGGGTGTAACAGTCCATTTCGTTAAGTTGTTGTTAAGCGCTTCTTATAACATGCAGGGTACCATATAACAAAATAACATGCAGGAAGAAGTGAATACCAGGGTTAAAACAAATGAATTTAATAACAGATCAACTATTTACACTAATTAACAAAAACAATACAAACAAGGTCTCCCAAATGACTCCCACTTGAATTAATAAAATGCCAAGCAGGCCTAATCTCAGGAGAGATTGTAAACAGCTGGACCAAATGTCCCAAATTACTACAATGACCATGTGCGTGTGCGGCTGTTCTACATGCGTTACAATGTGCACAAATTAATGCGAGATTCGTCACCATCCAGTAAACCTTCAGAGGACGAATCTGCATTGTCTAGAGCTAGACAGACACGGGGAACCAACTAAACACTAATTAAATTAATCCGACACTTCCTACACTAAATAAAACAACAAATAATTTCCGCATGAAATTGGAATCAAGGAACTGCCGTAGCAAACAACATTGACGCCTAAAATTAGGACTTTTCAAATCAACACAAGAAGTTAACACGTGACCAATCCAAAAAATACACATATGGCCGCTTGCCATTTTTACAAGAAAATACACAAGTACACCCAATGGTGTCACAACAGACAAAACTAACAATGAAATGAGTCATAGAAATCACTAGGCTCAAAGCCAACATTTACATCATTAAAACAATATTTCATTCATACGATATGCGGTAATCCGTTACGGACATGGCGAACTCCCAATGAATTATGGTCCAATGACCATCACAAGAACAGGTTTGCTACTGATAGCTTACAAGGGTCAGTCGGTCAGATGGACTGCCTAAAAGATGAATCACCAGACATAGACGGGCGCTAAGTGGAATCTGCACATCTGTCAACCCAGGTGTCAATAACCTCGACCTGCCGTGGCACGGGTACGAGTCTCGAAGAAGCGTGCTCCCAAAGCACATAATATACGTGTGTGTGTCAGAATAAAATATCTCAGCATTTCCCAAGGAAATCCAAGAATCAGCACTGGACAAGGTACAGTAGCGTCTGAGAGTGCTCTGCCTTTCCAATAAAATACAACCACAATATTTGAGGGCGGTAGCACATCCTACCCCTCATCACGAAGAATCAATACACATACCTGACTCAAGAACACACACAGAATCACACGTATGGGTTTGACAGAAACCTGAAATAAAAGACATAAAATATTTTCCACCAACTTGCGCTCCCAATCTAGTCCGTGACTAAAAAAACTGAAAAGGACTAAAAAAACTCCAAAAAAAATAGAACTAAGGTGTTCTACAGTGACATCTTGATTTGTTGCGCTCGGCAACCCTAGTATGAATAAAAACCGGTTCGTAACAACATCTTACAACATTTACCCCCTTTTCCTACAAAAAATTAACTTGAATAAAGCACCACTTGTCGACCGTGACGAGTTTCGCATTCGCATGGATAAAATCAAATACACACGCCGTGTATACTAAATATGACTCATAAGAAAAAAAATATACAATCAAACAACTTTGGCCACGTGCCAACGTACATTTAAAGATAATAGTGTCGGCACACAAAAAATCTAAATACAAGAAAAACAATGAATTAAATATTTACAACGTTCCCGCGTCTAATCTAACTACATATTGAGTAAATCAATGGTTTGTACATCACCGTTGCAGCTTGTAGAACTTAACCTCCATCCCGTAGCATTTCCCTACGGGAAATCTATTCGTCCATCGTCGACGTATTGGTAGAGGCGATGCACTTCATTCCATCACACGACCTTTCAGCAGACATCTTGGCGTAGCTTCATGGAAAGAAAAGTTCAAAGTTATTATTTTGCCTAACTAGAATCGCTATGAGCTACTGACTTTCACTCACAATAATGTCCTAGGCGATTACTTAACGTAGAACTGGCCCTATCTCAGCATTTGCTTATCACACGCACATATACATCTCTCAAAATTTACATAATTAACACTCATCAATCTCAACGCAACTGGCTTCAAACTAGTCTCAAATATGTCTATCACGTAGCGCTTATCTCGGCTAGAGATCTCCACAAGGCTAAGCGTGAACTCTGCTCCCTTGAGCACAAAATAAATGTTGGTCAAACAGACTTGAAGTATGCTCACTAGAGCTTGATAAATCGTGACGCAAACTAGCGTGAACGTTGCTCACCAGAGCTCAATAAAATTGTGTCTCAAACAGCTCATCACCGATCAATTTATTAGAAACTGACAGAATGGGGTAGGGTGGGGGAAATTTGTGAAAATAATCTGTAGTTTTCACCTCACAAACTTGGGACTAGTATCAATCTTCTTCTTTTCATCCAAAAGTCGCATTGGACTTATGCGGAATTAATTCGTATCGGCGGTTTTTTAAATACGCGTTTTCGCGCCTCTTTCTAGGGTACGCAATCCACCGCGTGGCTTTGGCTTCCTCTCTCCTGATTTTCTGATTCAATCGTGGATCGGTTAGAACTTCACTTCTGACACTCCCATAATGATGCCGATTGAGGTGCGCGTTGGTGCAGAATTTGTCCTTGAACTCGACTTAACTTGTCATCTTCAGGAATAACTACCAAGCTGCTTCTGTTGTAATCGTTGCGCCACACTACCTGACTCCCCTTTGTCAACTTCCAACATGTTCTGCCTGGGCATCAGTAATAATAATAATAAAAATCATGAAGACTTATTGATCGGCAAATCAATAAGGGTTCAATTTATATATATTTTAGTTCAACTTTGGAATTTTTATAGTTTGAAATTTAGGAATTTCACAAAAACGTTTGTTTGACATAAATTCATGTTCCTTACCCCCCTCTACCCACAAAATAAATTTCAAGTCTCTAGGATTAAGAGTAAACTAGAATATTTTTGTTTTGAAAAGTAAGCGATATTTTGAAAAACAAACATGATATAATGTTGTGCAATCGCTTAAACGTATGGCCTGAATGTTCTGTTACGTTAGAACAAGAGATAATATTTTTTTGATTTTTCTTAAGTTCAATTTTGAAATTATTATAGTTTGGAAACTAGGAATTCCACAAAAAAGTTCGTTTGACTTAAATTCATAGTCCTTACACCCCTCTACCAACAAAATAAATTTCAAGTCTCTAGGACTAAAATAAACAGTAGGGGGGCTGTGCCGGTTCTAACTCATAGCCTACTTACATGGTGACGTCATCCAAGATGGCGGCCATGGCGTCACATGATGTCACACAAGATGGCGGCCATCACGCCACAAGATGGCGGCCATAGCTTAACTAACATAGCCTAACCCGTCCTAACCTACGAGGGGTGTTAAAAAGTTCCAAAAGGTTCACCCATAGCCTACTTTCCTGATGATGTCACAACGAGGTGTGTACACAAAGTTCTAAAATTTTAGCCCTTAGTCTACTTTCTTGGTGTAGTTACAACGAGGTGTGTTCAAAAAGTTCCAAAAATGATGATTCATAGCCTACTTTCCTGGTGCCGTCACAACGAGGGGTGATTTAAAGTTCCAAAATGTTGACCCATAGCCTACTTTCTTGGTAACGTCACAACGAGGGGTGATCAAAAAGGTCCAAAATGTTAACCCATAGCATACCTCGCGAACCCATGGTCGTATTTCGATGAATGAGGTGTCGTTGAACTAGGGTTGACACCCCCTTTCCAATGGATAACCTATTTCCACCCCAAAATGAAACCTACCCCTACTAGAGTGTGTAATTATAATTTTAAAAAATCGCTTTCCAAGTGCGACATATGGGAGTTTGAATGCTAATAGGAAATTAAACGTTGTTACACATAAAGGACATGTCAACGAGTCGACGCCATAATGAATTAGCATTTTTGTTTTTATTTTCGCGCATGCGCACTTGGTGATTTTGTAAGGGGGCGGGTTTCTTGAAAAATGATTTATATGAAGAGGTTTTAGTAGTGAGGTGAGAGCTAGATAGTCGCCTACTTTCCTATGAAGTTTGCCGATGTCTCACGAACGCATGGTCGGATTTGGACGTGTGACGTGTCAAATCGCTTGTCTTGAAGCCTTTTTTTATGTTGTTAATGCGTTCAAGTTTTGAGAATGAGAGAAACAGACTTTAAATGTTCATGATGAGAGGTTGTAGATATAGAGAGAGAGAGACAATACCGCTGGGCAAGTGTTTAAACAAGGCTATTACTGGTTATAATGACCGTGCTTAATAGAACAATCGATATTTCGACGGGTCGGTTTAGGATAGATCGAGGGTTTGTTTTCTGATATTTCAACGAGTCGGTTTATGACAGAGCGAGGGTTCGTTTTCCAGATATTTTACTCTCGGAGGGGATCTTTAACGTGTAAACGATGATGGGTTACGTGACAAATGATAATTCTATGATCAGATGATATTTTGATAGATAGGTTTAGGACAGGCCGAGGATTCGTTTCCCAATATATTGACGGGTCAGTTTATGACAGAGTGAGGGTTCGTTTTTTCAGATATTTTACTCTCGAAGGGGAACTTTAACGTGTAAACGATGATGGGTTACATGACAAATGATAATTCTATGATCAGATGAAGAGCAAACAGAACTTGGTTCTATGTTGGTTGAAGCGGGTAGAGAAAACAAACTTGCTGGAGAGCAGACTAACAGGATGAGGATGTTATTTGAGCTTATTGGAATGTGCTGACCTGACTCGACTTGACAAGAGGTGCAAGATTGTAAATCACTGATTCGATAAAAGGTATCATGCATGTGTAGGAATGCGCTATTTGATGAATCATGGATTGTAGAGGCTTATGCGGTGGCCATGCTTGACAATGTATTAATTGATATTTCATGAATCATGAATCGCAGAGGCTAATCAGTGATTCGTTTATGCTTGGTTAAAGCATGACTGTAATGATTGAAAAAAAAAACAATTGCGAGAATGACCGCCGAGTTACAGTAACGGATAAGCCAATATAAAAGCCAATATATAAGCCAACACAAAAGCTAACACAAAAGGCAATACAAAAGCCAATACATACGCCAATACAAAAGCAAACACAGGTTAGGTTTGGTTCTGATATGTTAGATTAAGTTATGTGAGCTATGTGTGACGTCATAGCCAGTCTTAAAGCAAGTCTAAACTTGTAGAACATGTCACGTGACAAGGATAAGTTAGGTTATGTTAGATGAGTTGCAGTTAAGCCTTTAAATATTCCCAGTCTTTGAGATACTTTCCAAGACCAATAAAAAAATTCATTAAATACATTGACAAAATTAACTTGTCATATAAGCCAGTACAAAAGCCAATATATAAGCCAATACAAAAGCCAATACATAAGCCAATACAAAAGCCAACACAAAAGCCAATACAAAAGCCAATACATAAGCCAATACCAAAGCAAACACATGGGGTTTGGTTTGGTTTTGATATGCTACATTAGGTTAGGTGAGCTATGTGTGACGTCATAGACAGTCTTAAAGCAAGTCTAAACTTTTAGAACATGTCACGTGACAATGATAAGTTAGGTTATGTTATGTGAGTTGAGGTCATGTCTTTAAATATTCCCTGTCTTTGAGATACTTTCCAAGGCCAATAAAAATACATTAAGTACATTGACAAAAATAACTTGTCATATAAGCCAGTACAAAAGCCAATATATAAGCCAATACATAAGCCAATACAAAAGCCAACACAAAAGCCAATACCAAAGCCAATACTTAAGCCGATACAAAAGCAAAGACATGGGGTTAGATTAGGTTTTGATATGCTACATTAGGTTAGGTGAGCTATGTGTGACGTCATAGAGGGTCTTAAAGCAAGTCTAAACATGTAGAACATGTCACGTGACAAGGTTACGTTAGGTTATGTTAGATGAGTTGAAGTTAAGTCTTTAAATATTCCCAGTCTTTGAGATATTTTCCAAGACCAATAAAAAATCCACTAAATACACTGACAAAAATAAGAAAACGTGTGACGTCATAGCCTGTCTTAAAGCAAGTTTAAACTTGTAGAACATGTCACGTGACAAGGTTAAGTTAGGTTATACCTATCACCATTTTTTCAAATGGGAAAAAACATTATGCTCTGGGAAACCTTGTTTTTATTTTATAGCCAATAGCACTTGACAAAAATAGACTACGAAGAAATATCAATTCCTCATTCTTTTTTTTTTTCAATGTTTATATCCACACAACATTAACTATCATTTCATAACACACATCACAATCAAGGCTGCCAACCTCTCTCCCACTGAGGCATCACAGGATGTCAAAACGTTGTTTAGCTTTTTTCAACGACACTTTATCCGCCACATGTCTTAAACCAGGATGAATATGGCGATAAGAAAGGTTATGTTCTTTGCATGCTTGATCCAAAAGATTAATGGATACATCACCACGCTGCAAACGTTCTTCGAGGCGAGTTCCAAAGCCACAAAAACGATAACCAGGAAAAATTGATTTCGAAAGGCAAGTATTGAATGACTTTGTTAATAATACCATTACCAATACAGGTCTGGCACATCCTTTTCAGTTGATGGCGAAAAGGTTTGATTTCTTCTCTAGACGATGTTTGTTGTTGTTGATGATGCTTTTTCTCGCCATTACACCCATGAAATGAGGAAACAAAGTCTTTAAACATGAATTTTTTATTTGTCTTGGAAAGTATCGCAAAGACTGGAAATATTTAAAGACTTAACCTCAACTCACTTAACATAAGCTAACTTAACCTTGTCACGTGACATGTTCTACAAGTTTAGACTCGCCTTAAGACTGGCTATGACGTTACACATAGCTCACCTAACCTAATGAAGCATATTAGAACCTAGCCTAACCTAACCCCATGTGTTTGCTTTTGTATTGGCTTATGTATTGGCTTTTGTATTGGCTTTTGTTTTGGCTTATGTAATGGCCTTTGTGTTGGCTTATATATTGGCTTTTATATTGGCTTATCCGTTACTGTAACTCGGCGGTCATTCTCGCAATTGTTTTTTTTTTCAATCATTACAGTCATGCTTTCACCAAGCATAAACGAATCACTGCATAAGCCTCTGCGATTCATGATTCATGAAATATCAATTAATACATTGTCAAGCATGGCCACCGCATAAGCCTCTACAATCCATGATTCATCAAATAGCGCATTCCTACACATGCATGATACCTTTTATCGACTCAGTGATTTACAATCTTGCACCTCTTGTTAAGTCGAGTCAGGTCAGCACATTCCAATAAGCTCAAATAACATCCTCATCCTGTTAGTCTGCTCTCCAGGAAGTTTGTTTTCTCTACCCGCTTCAACCAACATAGAACCAAATTCTGATTGCTCTTCATCTGATCATAGAATTATCATTTGTCAAGTAACCCATCATCGTTTACAGGTTAAAGATCCCCTTCGTAAGTAAAATGTCTGAGAAACGAACCCTTGCTCTCATAAACCGACCCGTCGAAATATTGGGTAACGAATCCTCGGCCTGTCCTTAACCGATCCATCAAAATATCATCTGATCATAGAATTAGCATTTGTCATGTAACCCATCATCGTTTACACGTTAAAGATCCCCTTCGAGAGTAAAATTTTTGAAAAAAGAACCCTCGCTCTGTCATAAACTGACTCGTCAAAATATTGGGAAACGAATCCTCGGCCTGTCCTAAACCGATTCATCTAAATAGCATCTGATCATAGAATTATCATTTGTCTTGTAACCCATCATTGTTTACACGTTCAAGATCCCCTTCTAGAGTAAAATATCTGAAAAACGAATCCTCGCTCTCATAAACCGACCCGTCGAAATATTGGGAAACGAATCTTCGGCCTGTCCTATGCCGATCCATCAAAATATCATCTGATCATAGAATTATCATTTGTCATGTAACCCATCATCGTTTACACGTTAAAGATCCCATTCAAGAGTAAAATATCTGGAAAAACGAACCCTCGCTCTGTCATAAACTGACCCGTCAAAATATTGGGAAACGCATCCTCGACCTGTCCTAAACCGATCCATCAAAATATCATCTGATCATAGAATTATCATTTGTCATGTAACCCATCATCATTTACACGTTACCGATCCCCTTCGAGAGTAATATATCTGAAAAAGTGAATCCTCGGCCTGTCCTAAACCGATCCATCAAAATATCATCTGATCTTAGGATTATCATTTGTCATGTAACCCATCATTGTTTACACGTTAAAGATCCCCTTCGAGACTAAAATATCTGAAAAACGGAACCCTCGCTCTTATAAACCGACCCATCGAAATATTGGGAAACGAATCCTCGGTCTGTCCTAAACCGATCCATCAAAATATCATCAGATCATAGAATTATCATTTGTCATGTAACCCATCATCGTTTACACGTTAAATATCCCCTTCGAGAGTAAAATATCTGAAAAACGAACCCTCGCTCTGTCATAAACCGACCCGTTGAAATATCAGAAAACAAACCCTCGATCTATCCTAAACCGACCCGTCGAAATATCGATTGTTCTATTAAGCACGGTCATTATAACCAGTAATAGCCTTGTTTAAACACACGCCCAGCGGTATCGTCTCTCTCTCTCTCTATCTACAACCACTCATCATGAACATTTAAGGTTTGTTTCCCTCACTCGCAAAACTTGAACGTATTAACAATATAACAAAAGGCTTCAAAACAAGCGATTTGACACGTCACACGTCCAAATCGGGCCATGCGTTCGTGAGATATCGGCAAACTTCATAGGAAAGTAGGCGACTATCTAGCTCTCTCCTCACTACTAAAACCTCTTCTTATAAATCATTTTTCAAAAAGCCCGCCCTCTTACAAAATCACCAAGTGCGCATGCGTAAAAACAAAAAACAAAAATGCGAATTCATTATGGCGTCGACTCGTTGACATGTCCTTTATGTGGAACAACGTTTAATTTCCTAATAGCATTCAAACTCCCACATGTCACACTTGGAAAGCGAGATTTTAAAAAAAATCACCCTCTATATGGGGTAGGTTTCATTTTGGGGTGGAAATAGGTTGTCCATTGGAAAGAGGGTGTCAACCCGAGTTCAACGACATCTCATTCATCGAAATCCGAATATGAGTTTGCGAGGTAGACTATGGGTTAACATTTTGGAACTCTTTGATCACCCCTCGTTGAGACGTTACCAAGAAAGTAGGCTATGGGTCAACATTTTGGAACTTTTTGATCACCCCTCGTTGTGACGGCACCCGGAAAGTAGGCTATGAATCATCATTTTTGGAAATTTTTGAACTCACCTCGTTGTAACATCACCAAGAAAGTAAGCTATGGATTAACATTTTAGAACCTTTTGAGCACACCTTGTAGTGACATCATCGGGAATGGGGGCTATGGGTGAACATTTTGGAACTTTTTGAACACCCCTCGTAGGTTAGGTTGGGTTAGGCTAGGTTAGTTAAGCTATGGCCGCCATCTTGTGACGTCATGGCCAACATCTTGTGTGACGTCGCGTGACGGCATGGCCGCCATCTTGGATGACGTCATAGCCGCCATCTTGGATGACGTCACCAGGTAAGTAGGCTATGAGTTAGAAACGGCACAGCACCCCTACTGTTTATTTTTAGTCCAAGAGACTTCAAATTTACTTTGTGTGTAGAGGGGGTAAGGACCATGAATTTATGTCAAAAAACTTTTTTGTAAAATTCCTAGTTTTCAAATTATAAATATTCCAAAATTGAACTTTTTTCAAAAAAAAAAATATATATATATAAACTTTTCTTCTAACCATAAAGGACATAGAGGCCATACGTTTAAGCCATTTCACAATGTTCTATCACGTTTGGTTCTCGAAATATCGTCTACTTTCCAAAACAAACATTTTCTAAAAAATGTTGAAAAATATAACGAGTGGTCCATAGGAAAGAGGACGTTAGCCAGAGTCCTACAACACCTCATTTGTCAAACTTCGATCATGGGTCAGAGAAATATCAAAAAATATTACATGGCAGAGGCTTAGTAGGGGCGCAAAGGGGGTTCTAGACCAAGTCAGAACATGGCTGACGCTTAGTAGAGGAGCAAGGGGGATCCGGAACTGGTCCAGAACTGGTCCCCTACTCTTGTACTCCTCATCTTCCATCTCCACCGTTCCTCTCTACTTCCCTTCCTTAATCTCTTCTTCTTCTGATCCTTCACTCTCTTATCTTCCTTTACCCTACATCTCATCTTCTTCCTACACCGTCTCCTTGTTTTCCAACTTATCCTTTTATCTATCCTTCTGGTCCTCTTTATCTTCATTCTCAACCACTCATCTCTTCTTCCTTTCTTCATTTTTCTCCTCTTCCTTCTTGTCTGTCTCATCTTGCATCTCATCTTTTTCTTCATCCACCATATCACTCCCTATCTTGTACTCCTCATCTTCCATCTCCACCGTTCCTCTCTCCTTCCCTTTTCTCCTTTCTCTTTTACCTTGCCCTAAATCTCAGCCTCTTCCTTGTCCTCAGTTTTATCCTCCCCTTCAATTTAACTTTGTTCTTCTTCACCTTGTTCTCTTTCTTATCCATCTTCTTTCTCACTCCCTCCACATCTCTGATAATTTTTCTGCATCCCCACATCTTGTTGAACTTGATGGTCTTCCAACCCTTCTATTTCAGTCACTCCAGCATCACATACTTCACACATTTCATTCCCTTCTTCCTCCTCTCCAGCCACACTCACAGACTCTACACTGTTATTCATTGCTTCCTTCACCGACTCTACCTGTTTGCTCCATGATTCCGTAAACTCTTCTATTTCCTTGTTCCATGATTCTGCTACCTCGTCTAGTTTCTTGTTCCACGATTCTGCTACCTGGTCTAGTTTCTTGTTGCATGATTCTGCTACCTCTGCTACCTTGTATAGTTTCTCCATGAGTATTCGTAGGTTCATCTACCCCATTCGTTCTCCTCGTTGATGTGTTATTTTGTAACATTTCTAACTTCCCTTTATCGAGCTCATGTCCGTCTTTCGAAGCCCACGTTGGGCGCCATATGTAACGTTTCGCGTTTCGGGCGTGGTGGTAATTAACTTACCATGAGGAACACATTTCTTAAAAATATTACTATCCTTTTATTTCTGTCTTCGCAAACCATCAATCCAAACTAACATTTGCATAGCAAGCCATAGAATAGTCAATTACAAAACCACTCATTTCCTTCTCCATTTACATCTCTTTCCAAACCAATAATTAGCTGATATTTCTTTCACACTTAACATTCCCTCTAACCATATCATGAAAATGCAATTATCTCCCGCACACTTATAACCTGTCATTTCAGAAACAATACAAAAATAGTCATAGATATATTTAAAAAAACAGCATCAAAAAAGGAGCATATAAAAATCTAACTTAGATGAGCATGGCCTCCTCTCACTTTTACTGAGCTTGAGCAATGAATCTCAAAGCTTAACGCTAAGGCCTACAATATAATAGCCCACTAGTAATAGAGAGCCATGCTCCTAACCTAAAATGATCACAAAAGTAGAACAGTGACACTATGAGCATAGAATTACATGTTCAAACTTTATTTAGAAACTAATAATCACTCACTCTTATTGGCCTTATACATTAATAATGGCAATGTTCAATTATAATACTCAAACTTGAAATACATGTTACCTTGTGGTAACTGATAGTAGAGACAGGTTTTCTAGCATAATGGAGCAAAAGATTGTCAAACATACAAGTAACACATTTTTAAAATGCTTTTACTGCAATATTTACTCCGTGAAACACTGAACACAAACGAATATTCCCATGTTCTCCACAAGCATGTTTTTACATAAGGAGCATGTGGACCTTGTCGTCCATTGTCAGTACTAGAAAACAATGAAATCACTTCTCATGCACAAGTATATGAAGTTTTAACTGAGGTGTTTAGGATTGTTATATATTTCGAGAGTGTGAAGGACTTTGGTCAGTACTCTTTGTTTATCTTTCTATTCCAAGCGAACTCTGTATATGATTCTGTGGTGTGTTTTGAAGAGCATGGCTGATCATTGTCTGCTTTGGTTTATCTTATTTATATAAAAATGAATTGCTGTTCCTTAGTCTCGCTAAAACTCGAGAACGGCTGGACCGATTTGGCTAATTTTGGTCTTGAATTATTTGTGGAAGTCCAGAGAAGGTTTAAAAGGTGAGTAAATATGAAAGTTTTAGCGCACGAGTAGATTCAACAAATGAGTGACGACACGCGAATCGCTTAAACCAAGTCCCGTATGCGTTCATATACCATTCATACGATTGCTATGAAACTTTGGTTGTATTGTTGTGCACACTCCAGGAAAGGTTTCTGACGTAGTAAATCCTTTTTACAATAGGTAATGCATGAGTAGATAGATTCAACAAATGAGCGACGACGGCCGAAGCGTTTCAACAAAGTCCTGTATGCGTTCACATAACATTCGTCCGATAGCGATGAAACATGGGTGAGAGGTTGTGTACACTACAGGCAAGGTTTTTGACTCAGTAAATCCATGTTATAATAGGCAGCGCACGAGTAAATTCAACAAATGAGCGACGACGAGCGAAGCGTTTCAACCAAGTCCCCTATGCCTTCATATACTATTCGTCTGATAGTGATGAAACTGGGCTGAGATGTTGTGTACACCTCAGGGTAGGTTTCTGATTAGTAAATCGACTTAACATATGTAGCGCACGAATAGATTCAACAAATCAGCGACGATGGGCGAAGCGTTTCAACAAAGTCCTGAATGCGTTCACATACCATTCGTCCGATAGCGATGAAACTTGGGTGAGAGGTTGTGTACACTACGGGCAAGGTTTCTCTCTTAGTAAATCCATATTATAATAGGTAGCGCACGAGTAGATTCAAGAAATGAGCGCCGACGAGCGAAGCGTTTTAACAAAGTCCCGTATGCTTTCATATACTATTCGTCTGATAGTGATGCAACTTGGGTGAGATGTTGTGTACACTTCAGGGAAGGTGTCTGGCTTCGTAAATCCACTTAACAATAGGTAGCGCACGAGTAGATTCAATAAATGAGCGACGACGGCCGAAGCGTTTCAACGAAGTCCTGTATGCGTTCACATACCATTCGTCCGATAGCGATGAAAATTGGGTGAGATGTTGCGTACACTTCAGGGAAGGTTTCTGGGTTAGTACATCCACTTTACAATAGGTATCGCACAAGTAGATTCAACAAATGAGTAATGGCGTGCGTATCTTAAAAAAAAATCCGTATGCGTTCATATACCATTCATGCGATTGCAATGAAATTTGGGGAAATGTTGTTTCCACTCCCGCAAAGATTTCTGATTTAGTAAATCCATTTTACAATTGGTAGCGCACGATTAGATTCAATTAATGGGCGACAGCGCGTGAATCGTTTAAACCAAGTCCCGTATGCGTTCATATAACATTCATCCGATTATCATAAAACTTTGCGAAGGTGTATGAATTAGTAAATCCGTTTTTCAATGGTTGGCGCATATGTAGATTCAACAAATGAGTGTCATCGCGCGAATCGTGTAAGCAAAACCCCGTATGTGTTCATATGCCATTCATCCGATTGCGATGAAACTTTTATGAGTTGTTGTGTACACGCCAGGGAAGGTTTTCACTTAGTAAATCTATTTTACAATAGGTAGCGTACGAGTATATTCAACAAATGGGTGAAGGCGCTCGAATCGTTTCAACAAAGTCCCGTATGCGTTCATATACCATTCATTTCATTGCGATGAAACTTTGGTGAGCTGTTGAGCACGTTCCCATGATTTTTTTGAGATAGTAAATCAATTTTACAATAGTTTAGAGATGGTTAACGGAAAAAGAAAAAAATATTGGGTATCCAAAAGTACTTCTACAAACAAAGTTAAAACGCCAGCTGTACCCGATTTGGCTAATTTTGGTCTTGAATTATTTGTGGAAGTCCAGAGAAGGTTTAAAAGGTGAATAAATATGAAAGTTGTTAACTATCTTTCAGATTATTTCTATGTAGATTGATAAATCTTAAGTTTTGTCACAAATTAAATTTCTGAACGCAACCATAATATTTGACATTTGACAATCAAACTATATGTAGATTGATAAATCTTAAGTTTCGTCACAAATGAAATTTCTGAACGCAACCATAATATTTGACATTTGACAATCAACTATAACTTTCTTTACTTCGGTGATCCTTTGTGATAGTGACATTTCAAGTTATATGCTAATTTTTTGGTTGATCTTTTGTGATAGTGACACTTTACTGCTAAGTGCGCGAGAACTCTTCTCACTTTGATTAATTACAATTTACGATGCCGAGGAGAAGTCGACCTGACTTAGGTCGTCGTAGTCAATCAAATGTGCGAAGAGCTGCCTCACGTGCTAACCGCACTGATGACCAGAGAGAGACAGATCAAGGAAATAGTCGTATTGCTATGTCAGAATTGCGTTCTTTAGTGAGTGACAATGAAGTAGATAGGCTTAGAATACGAGTTCGTGCACATCAAACACAACAGCGAGCACGACATAATGAAATTGAGTGATTCCGCAGACGCAGTGCTCCTGTGATTCTGGAACGAGCTTCATTCCACTATGATTCGGCAATAGATTATTGTACCGACAAATCGGTAACAATTGGGGAAATGACAATAATTTGTAAATATCGTAAGGCGTTAAAATACAGTGGTGAATCTACTGGATTATGTTGTGCTGGAGGCAAAGTAAAATTGCCACAATTGGTCCCACCACCAGATCCTTTACGCTCTTTAGTTTCTGGGATTGGAAATGATTCTAAGCACGTCTTGGCCAACATGCAGAAATATAACAGCTGTTTCCAGATGACATCGTTTGGCGCTACACATATCATACAGGACAATTTCATGCCCACTTTCAAGGTATTATACCATAATATTTTTTATAATATTCAAGTATGTATTAAAATATATATCGGAAATAATTATTGGACAAATCTTTAAAAATTACAGATACAAGGACAAATTTATCACTTACTGGGGGCGCTGTTACCACTACCAGTTGCAGATCATCAATTTTTACAAATTTATTTTATGGGCAATTCTGATGCGGAAGTTGATAAGCGTTGTGCTCACAATCCAACAGTGAAGAGAACCATTGTCCAAGAATTACAAATGTTTCTTCATCAGAACAACAATTTAGTAAACATGTTCAAAATAGCATTGGATCGGATGTCATCTGATAGCTATAATATTGCCATTCGAGCTGACAAAACACCTGCCGGTGAACACACAAGGAGGTTTAATTCACCTACCATTGACGAAGTGGCTGTTGTCATTGTGGGAGAAAATTTACAATCTAGAGATTTTGTGCTTCATCGTCGGAATAATGATTTAAAACGTGTATCTGAAACACACAGGACTTATGATGCGTTACAATATCCTTTGATCTTCTGGCAGGGGGAAGATGGATACCATTTTAATATCAAAATGTTAAATCAAGTAACAGGTAACTAGATTGAACAAGATTAAATGATATTTAAAATTCAATTCATCTAAATAACAAATTATAATTTTGTCATGTTTGATTGCAGGTGCTGAAACCAACAAAAAATTTAGTGCTATGAATTTCTATTCATACAGACTCATGATCAGTGAAGGTGAAGTAAATCATATTTTGATGTGTCGACGACTTTTTCATCAGTTTGCCGTTGACGTGTATGTCAAAATTGAGACTGAACGATTGACATACATCCGTTTGAACCAACGACAGTTTCGATCAGAGGAATACATTCATCTCCGCGATGCTATAAATGCCGATGGTAATGTGAATAATGTGGGAAGAATGACAATTTTGCCAGTTACTTACATAGGAAGCCCGCGCCACATGCACGAATAGGCTGAGGATGCTATGTCATATGTCAGGCATTATGGCCGCCCAGACTTATTTGTTACATTCACAAGTAACCCACAATGGTCCGAAATCAAGAAGGAATTGCTACATAGCCAAACACCAGTTGATAGACATGACATCACTGCCAGAATTTTTAAACAAAAATTAAAATCTCTCATGAATTTCTTCATAAAGCATCGCGTGTATGGCCAAGTCCGTTTTTGGATGTACTCTGTAGAATAGCAAAAGCGTGTTTTGCCACATGCGCACATTTTAGTCTGGTCAGTGGACAAAATAAGGCCAGATGAGATTGATTCCATAATTTCAGATGAAATTCCTGATGAAACAGTTGACCCAAAATTGCATGCAGTAGTTACCAAACACATGATACATGGACCTTGCGGAGTTTTCAACTACAATTCACCCTGTATGGTCGACGGCAAGTGTTCCAAGCGATACCCAAGAGACCTGATTGCTGAAACCATAACGGGAAATGATGGATAACCATTGTATCGTCGGCGATCAGTTGCGGACAATGGGCGATCGGTAGTTGTGAAGGTAAGAGGACAAAATTTTGATGTAGACAATCGTTGGATTGTGCCATACTCGCCAATATTGTCCAAAGCTTTTGAGACTCACATCAATGTGGAATATTGTATCTCTGTGAAGTCGATAAAGTACATATGTAAATATGTTAACAAAGGTAGCGATATGGCTGTCTTCGCTGTAACCAATGCAAATGACGAAGTATCACAGTATCAGATGGGTCGCTATGTAAGTAGCAACGAAGCAATTTGGCGTATCTTTTCATTTGCGATCCATGAAAGACACCCTACAGTAGTCCATTTGGCAGTCCATTTAGAAAATGGTCAACGAATTTATTTTAATGAATCGAACGCGGCAGACAGAAGTCCACCGTCGACAACATTAACAAGTTTCTTCACAGTCTGTCAAACTGATGATTTAGCTCCCACTTTGCTGTATGCTGACATGCCACGCTATTGCACATGGAATGCAACATCGAAATCGTTTCAGCGTTGAAAACAAGGAACACCAGTTGAAGGACATCCAAATGTATTCGATTCAGACGCTCTGGGTCGCATCTACACAGTACATCCAAATAACGATCAATGTTATTATTTGCGGTTGGTGTTGGTGAATGTTCGTGGTCCGACATCGTTTAAACAACTGAGAACAGTTAATGGACAGCCATGTGCGACTTACCGTGAGGCATGTCAACTAATACATTTACTCGCGATCGATTCGCACTGGGATGATACGCTCAAGGATTCCGTAATATCTTCATCGCCGCATCAAATTCGTACATTGTTTGCGATTATCATATCGACATGGTTACCCTCGAATCCAAAAGATTTGTGGGTTAAGTATAGAGATGACATGTCTGAGGATGTTTTGCATCGTGTGCGCCGTCAAACTTTGAATTCTACACTACAAATGACTGCAGAAATTTACAATGAGACATTGATCATGATAGAAGATATGTGTTTATTGATGGCAAATAAAGTATTGTCGTGATTGGGAATGACAGCACCCAATCGTCGTATGCACGATGCATGAAACCACGAGTTGCAAAGAGAACAACAGTACGACATTGAAGCATTGGCCGAAGCAGTTCGTACAAATGTTCCACAATTAAATCAACAACAAAGAATTGCGTACGATACTTTAATAGAAGCTGTGAACAGTGGATCTGGTGGAATTTATTTCCTTGATGCTCCCGGAGGAACTGGAAAAACGTTCTTAATTTCATTGCTTTTGGCGAGGATGAGATCGCGAAATGATGTAGCTCTAGCGTTGGCTTCATCTGGAATAGCTGCGACTCTGCTAGAAGGCGGGCGAACTGCACATTCTGCATTGAAATTACCATTAAACATGCAAATCAACGAAACACCAATTTGCAACATCGCCAAAAATAGCGCAATGGCCAAGATCCTACAGGTATGCAAATTGTTTGTTTGGGATGAATGTACAATGGCCCATAAGAGGTCACTGGAGGGACAGAACGTTGATAGATCTTCGTGACAACCGAAATATTTTTGGTGTGGCCATGATTCTGTTGTCAGGTGATTTTCGTCAGACTCTTCCAGTTATTCCCCGATCAACCGTTGCTGATGAACTAAACGCATGCCTAAAATCATCGATTTTGTGACGGTACGTAAAGACACTCCAATTAACTACTAACATGCTAGTATTTTTGCAACAAGATGAAACTGCAAATGCGTTTGCGAAGCATTTGTTAGACATTGGAAATAATAAAGTTGCAGTGGACACCTCGACCGGATTCATCACATTACCCACAGATTTCTGTCACATCACAGACTCAAAAGAGGAGCTTATTCAGCGTGTTTTCTCAGATATAGCGCAACAGTTCAATAATCATAATTGGCTGGGTGAACGAGCAATATTGGCGTCAAAAAATAAAGATGTCGAGGATCTCAATGCGACCATTCAGAATTTTCTTCCGGGACAGTTGGTTTCCTTCAAATCAGTCGACATCGTTATGAACGAGGATGACGTAGTCAACTATCCCACGGAGTTTTTAAATTCACTGGAATTGCCTGGATTACCACCACACAATTTACAGTTAAAAGTAGGATCAGTCGTCATCATGCTGCGTAACATTAATCAACCTCGACTGGCTGTGAAAAGGTGATGAATAACGTCATTGAGGCAACAATCATAAAAGGAAAATACCAAGGAGAGGATGTCTTGATTCCGCGTATACCGATGATTCCAACGGATTTACCATTCGATTTTAAACGTTTACAATTTCCAGTACGTCTGGCCTTTGCGATGACCATAAATAAATCGCAAGGCCAGTCGTTGGAAGTTTTCGGAATCAACTTGGAGTTTCCCTGTTTCGCGCATGGACAATTATAAGTCGCGTGCTCGCGCGTCGGAAAACCGTCATCTTTGTTTATTGACGCACCACAAAACAAAACAAAATATAGTTTATCAGAAAGCTTTAAATTGATTAACAGACTGTATCATAAGTGAGTGTGTCTGTCAATATCAAATTGAAACCTTATAAATAGCCAGTATTTCAGGAAAACTCTGTTTTGTAAGTAAGCAACATCATGTGTAATTAATCAATGATAATAATAAATCTTCATTCATACCGAGCATTTTTTTCAATTAATTATGGATTACTTTTGTTTTGTTTAAGTTTATTTTATACAAAAGTTTAGGTCTTTTATTTATCGATTGAGGCAGTACGAAGTCGCCGGGTCAGCTTGTTAGAAATAAAATAAGTACGGTATTATAAAAGAACCTATACGCCGGTTAGGCCTTCGATAGTTACAATTTCGTAACATTGTGGCGACCGTGACAGGACAAAAGAGAAAATGGATTCTTTAATGAAGAAAATGAATGTTATCCGGAGTTCATTTACGCGAAGATATAACAACGTTAACAATGATATAACGAAGAATGGTGATGAGATGCTTGTGGGGGCAAACCTGGCGGTGTTTAAGAACAAAGCCCGAGATCTAGCAAAACTGGATGAAGAAATTATAGAGGTTATGCTAACGGAAGACTACGCAACTGCAGATCTGGAAAAGGAAATGACTTCTGCGGACGAATGTAAGTGAAATATGGAAACTAGAGTTTTATCTAGGTTGGCAACACCTCACATAAACACATCGCGATCACTCCCCACAGCACGTAGGGACAGGGGGGGGGGGGGAAGGCAGGGAAAAACCTGTCGTTAAGATAACCACCGCAGTCGACCGCACAGCGAGTTCAAGTGAGCACGGAAACTGCGAATAGCTGTTGTACGGAAGACAATCAGATAAGTAGTTAGCCTAAAATTTTATAGTTTAACCATAGTTTACAACCATATAATCTCTCTAAAGTACAATCTCCGGATAGCCATCACCATTTAGCATTTCACCTAACATATATACTGCATTTAGCATACACTGACAGTTGCAGTACCAATACTGCAACTAAATAATTGTACATATTGTAAATATTTTCACCTGTATTTCAAACATACACACATCAAAAAAAGTTTTGCATCACCTCGGTTCCAAGAGTTCCGGAACCGTTAAATACAAAGGGAATAGAGATCAACACAAACAACATTTCAGCTCGTTTTATTGCTCATGAGACCCACACATTGCATGTTGTACCATCATACAGCTAGACTTTCAGCATTTGTGGTCCAGATTGCAGTACACACCACTACCTCTAATACCCAGTAGCACGTCCTCTTGCATTGATGCATGCCTGTATTCGCCGTGGCATACTATCCACAAGTTCATCAAGACACTGTTGGTCCAAATTGTCCCACTCCTCAACGACAATTCGGCGTAAATCTCTCAGAGTGGTTGGTGGGTCAAGACGTCCATAAACAGCCCTTTTCAACATATCCCAGGCATGTTCGATAGGGTTCATGTCTGGCGAACATGCTGGCCACTGTAGTCGAGCGATGTCGTTATCTTGAAGGAACGCATTCACAAGATGTGCACGATGAGGTCGAGAATTGTCGTCCATGAAGACAAATGCCTCTCCAATATTCTGCCGATATGGTTGCACTATGGGTCGGAGGATGTCATTCAGGTATCGTAAAGCCGTTTCGGAGCCTTCCATGACCACCAGTGGCGTACGTCGGCCCCACATAATGCCACCCCAAAACATCAGGGAACCACCACCTTGCTGCACTCGCTGGACAGTGTGTCTAAGACGTTCAGCCTGACCAGGGTGCCTCCAAACACGTCTCCGACGATTGTCTGGTTGAAGGCATATGCGACACTCATCGGTGAAGAGAACGTGATGCCAATTCCGTGGGGTCCATTCAGCATGTTGTTGGGCCCATCTGTACCGCGCTGCATGGTGTCGGGGTTGCAAAGCTGGACCTCGCCATGGACGTCGGGAGTGAAGTTGCGCATCATGCAGCCTATTGCGCACAGTTTGAGTTGAAACACGACGTCCTGTGGCTGAACGAAACGCATTATTCAACATGGTGGCATTGCTGTCAGGGTTCCTCCGAGCGGCAATCCGTAAGTAGCGGTCATCCACTACAGTAGTAGCCCTTGGGCGGCCTGAGCGAGGCCTGTCATCGACAGTTCCTGTATCTCTGTACCTCCTCCATGTCCGAACAACATCGCTTTGGTTCACTCTGAGACGCCTGGAAACTTCCCTTGTTGAGAGCCCTTCTTGACACAAAGTAACAATGCGGACGCGATCGAACTGCGGTATTGACCTTCTAGGCATGGTAGAACTACAGACAACATGAGCAGCGTACCTTCGTCCTGGTGGAATGACTGGAACTGATCGGCTGTCGTACCCCCTCCGTCTAATAGGCCCTGCTCATGCATGGTTGTTTACATCCTTGAGCAGTTTTAGTGACATCTATGAACAGTCAAAGGGACTGTATCTTGGATACAATATACACAGTCAACGTCTATATGCCGGAGATCTGGGAATCGAGGTGATGCAAAACTTTTTTTGATGTGTGTAGATTTTATAGCCTAAGTGTATTGGATCTGATGATGATCGCTTGACGATCGAAACTGGTCATCCTAGTGTTTTATTAATCTCATGTAATTTATTTCAGGATTAGGGCATAACCCATCTCTTTTGGGTACATTCGTGTTGACCGACTGAAAAGCACTAAACTCTTGTTTACTAAGGCAACACTGAAAATATGGCTTCAAACACCACAATATGGAAACTACATGAAAAGTAAGATAGCTGACATGTTAAATGCCTCATCTTACCTAACGCCTTCAAACGAAGCTCAGGCAAAACGCAAGTATAAATTACCCTTGTTAGAATTTAAGAAGTTTGGAGGGGATGTAAGGGAATGGTTGGCGTTCTGGGGACAGTTGCATTCAATGTACCGGTATGTCGTGTTTAGAGATTCCGGACAAACAGTGTTGATAGGTCTGATATCTTCTAGATGGTCGATATGCGCCTGTATTATCCGATTCCGATCTCCTTATTTGGCCATTAAAATGTTCATAGTGTCCTCTTAGGTAGAAGCAGTCACGGCAATTCCGTCAACCAGATGTTTCGGTTCACCTTCGAGATACCCGCGTAAAAAGACACGTTTATTTATTGTCGATATATGATATCGAGCTTTCGATATTGCCGGAGAATGGATACAGTTTCACTGGCGGTAATTTAACAGAATGGGAGAACGATGAAATGGGAGAGATGGGACTCTCTTGTATGGCCATGTTGCAGGTAGCAGAAGAAAGTTTATTTTCTGCCCCTCGTGTGGCTTTCTGTAAACCACGTTTTGCTTTCTATGTATTCTTCGCAACTATGAATATCGGTGTTGTATTCTGTGTCGGATAGAAGATCGTGAATAGAGTCATCCAATTGGATTAGCCTAGTTAATGTTTCCTGAAGTCGTTCTCCATAATGCCTGTAGTCTTCAATGCTTGTGTTTTCAGTAAAACTGTCAATAGTGGCAAGAAACCGTGACGCATTGTTCCTCCCTCTCGTTCGACTTCTTTTCAATTTGTGTAGTCGAGCTGCAGGGTCCTCTTGAGTTGCCATAATGAGGGGGCAATACATCATTGGGTAAGCTGACAGACAGGTAGCCTCCCGTCTTGGTGTGTAGGAACGTCCTTCAGTGTAGTTATTAGTCTCTTTGGCAGAGTGCGTGTTTAGTCAAGACTCCAAAGTTGGCTAACAGAATGCGCTGGTGTGTGGTACTTGAACTTGACAATGGTGTAGTTCGGGACGTAAGTGACAGGTACGCATGCGCTGTGCAGATGTGCATGCGGTTACAATGGTTGCAGATAGATCACGCTACTAGTTATGTGTCAGTAACCTACTGTACAATTATTGGTATTTCTTGAAGTAATTCAAGTAGATCTCATGCAGGTAATAATCATGCGTACTGGAAATTCCTCAAATGAAAGATTTTCCTGGTGGCGTTCAACGAGGACTAGTGGCGTCTTTTCCTCGCTGACAAATCGAGATAGCAGGGTGCGTGCTTCATTTTTTACAATACGCAGTTCCCTGTTGCTCCGATAGATGGCGGATGCGTCACTTGTGGGATAGCATCTATTGAAATTAGCCTATCTGTAGGTTTCCAAAGTATTTTCCAGCTGATGAACAGCATACATTACTAAAAGGATTTCAATTTGTGATGGTTTGACTTATCTGAAGTGGATTAGTTATCAGTGAGAACTCTTGTAGCGTCTTGTCGTTGATAGCGTGGCGTTCTTTAAGCTGACGTGATGTCTTCTCGGTAGTGTATAATGTTCTCGGCGTCGTGTGTCCTTCCATAGTATAGAAGGCGACAAAGGAGCATTAACACTATTCACTAACACTAGTAAATACACATGTCACTGGTTTCGTACGAGTTTTCGGCACCATAATGTGGAGAATGAGTGCAAAGGAGCACAGGGAAACACACAATTTGTTATCATAACACCATCTTCCTTCAACTCCCAAATAACTTATGTACAGATATAACACTTTACACATTATACACAAAGTTCATAACACACCAGTGGCGGCTGGTGTAGAAAATGAGTTGTGTGCTGTAGGCCTAACCCTCCTTGAAAGAATGAAAATCCACAGCCTGCTTCCAGTCTCCGACCGGGTCAGGAATGGAATGAATGAAGCCCCTAGCTAGCGGCGAGGATATGAACTGTGCCGGCTGCCGAGGCCTGACGCACTCCTCTGGGGCAATGAGTAAATGAATGACAGATGAAATGAAATGATAGTGGAGAGTGTTGCTGGAATGAAATGTTGACAGGGAAAACCGGAGTACCCGGAGAAAAACCTGTCTGCCTCCGTTTTGTCCAGCACAGATCTCACATGGAGTGACCGGGATTTGAACCACGGACCCAGCGGTGAGAGGCCGGCGTGCTGCCGCCTAAGCCACGGAGGCTTGCCTAACCCTCCTTCCATTTTTTAAATTATATAAACATATAGAAACACTCACTCAGTGACGAAAAATGAAGTCCATACGTCGCTCCTTCTTGCTGCAGAACTTGTCAATCACCCTGGCATTGAACCCCTCCATACTGGAGACCATCTACTTCTCAATGGAGAGCATAGCGAGGGCACTTAGTCTTTCTTGAGCCATGGTGTTCCGCAAAAAGGTCTTGATCCTCTTCAGCGATGAAAAACACCTCTCAGGCTCTGAAGTAGTCATGGGTGTTGTTACTAATATCCTCAGAAGCTTGCTTGTTTGGCAGAACGTACCTTGAAGATTACTGGATATTATGAAATGCAGAAGAGGGACTGCCCCACCAATATTCCTAAAATCTGGCCTACAGTACAGAACCGACAGTTCTGTTCTGAGCCTTTTCTTTTCCAGCATGCTATAGGCCTGAACAGTTACACCTAGTTCTTTATCTGGAAACGTTTTGGAAAATCGTTCAAAGTTGGTGGAATCTAACAGTTTTGCTGCTTCCAGGTGATCCAAGGTTTGGAAGCGATCGCGGGCTTCTCGTGTTATTCTATCACATACTTCCTTGGCATCAGTACGCCGACATGATAACTTTCTGCGCTTGTTTTCTGAAGCACACGTTTCTTCAGAAGTACCGGTACTAGCAATGCCTTCTACCGATTCCCAGATGTTGTTGATCACTTGCATGAAGTGTGACACAGCGGATTTTATCTTCACGGCATCAGTTGTTCTTGACTGCAACTGATTGTACATAATGTCCAACATGTGGCATCAATTTATGAAAGAAATGTAGCTAAAATATGAATTTCTCGTCTTCTAAGCTGCGACGAAGCCCGTTTGCCTGCAGGCAAGTTTTATAGGATGGGGTTTTCTCCAGCATTAATAAACACTCACTTATGGATACCCTTTGCTCGTACACCACATTTACGGTGCGCGACCTGAAATTCCATCTAGTCGCTGGTCCAGTTGGAATTCTTCGAGCTGCCACTGCTTCTAAAGCAGACGTCCGTTGCGGCGACTTTGAGAAGAAAGCAGGGAACGCTGACAGGTGTGCGAAGAACATCCTAGCCGACTGATTTTGCGAAGCAGCATGTTCCATTGTTAAATTCAGTTGGTGTGCATAGCAGTGGATGTAATGTGCGTTGGGATAGCAGGCTTTTATCTTTGCTTGCACTCCACCTTTACCACCACGCATTACTGATGCCCCGTCGTAGGTCTGCGCAATAACTTTGTGTGGTGTAGCGTTAAACATGTTGTCCATTACACTTAAAATACATGATGCAAGGGAATCCGCATTCTGACCTTCTGGTTTAAAGAAGCCCCAAAATCGTTCGTATGGAATACCATCTTTCTCATACCGAAATACCAACACTAACTGTGTCTGCTCTGAAACATCTGTAGTTTCATCCGCCATCACACTAACAAAATATGCTTGCTGCATTTCTTCTGCTATCACTTCTCTGCCGGTTTCTAGCATGCAGTCCAACAGCTCGTTCTGGATGGTTTTTGAGGTCCCTTTGAAAACTCTATTAGATTCAATGTGCTCCTTTACTGCACTGTCTATACTGGAAATTAAATCTACTAGGCCCAAGAAAACGCCAGGATTGTCTGAATTATCACTTTCGTCGTGCCCTCTTAAAGCTAATTCAAACGCACCACAAAACTTAATGCAGTCTATAATTCTGGATAGCACATACCTGTTCTTCTCCACTTGTTGATTGTGCTTTTCTTTTTCTTCATGATAAGCACGGCTTAATAGTGTTGCAATATTAACTGTTCCTAAAGCACTTAAATTTAAAGAATTATTGATGTGTTTCTCGCTGTCATTATGCTTCCTCATTAAAGCGTTTAGATGTCCAAGATCTCTAACACCCACTGTTTCCCAAGAATCACTATTGCCAAAACACAAACAAGGGAAACAGAAAAGGGCATTTCTAATTTCACACCCGCACACCCAATCGTTTTCATACACTTTTCTATTAAATTTTCTAGTGTATGCAGATTTGTTAGAAGTGGCTTTCTGAGCAATATCTAAGTCCGGGGTAGGTCTACCTAACTTCTTTACCTTAGTTTTTTCTTCAAGATTTCTGGTTGAAAATGGGGTTTTCAAGAGGCTCTCCACTGAGTTTTCCATATTGCACAAACACGCAAACAAACTCAACACATATACTCATTCCTCATAAAAAATTAATTAAGTACTGCACACAATAACACCTGCAATTACAAAATATTCACGAACTCGGAAACACTTGGTCTGACCGCGCAAAAACAGTACTACTCAGTATTACCAAAAGCATTAAAATGAAACCAGCAACGCCGTAATGCAAAATCACATGTTATTTTGCTATAGTGAAATTTATGAACTAGGCATCACAACAATCATGTCCTTATTTTGACGGCATAAAAATTATAATTTTGATAGTACATCGATTAACAAAATGTGGCTATAGAATAAGTAGGTTGGGAGTATTGAAAAAGACCTTCTGGCGGGAACAGCTGATGGCTTCCTCTGCTTTTTTCACCCCATTTTCTTTGAGCGATTCCCTCGTAAATCCTATTGCTGAGTCCAGATAGTGCCACTGGCCACGCTCACATTCCGTGTGACCAGTGCTGCCTCTCTGTGGTCGAACAAAGAATCGCTGTGATGACTGGTCTTAGCTGTTTTCCCAACAGCATATCCAGAACCAGGGGGTGTCAACCAGATAGGGATTATTTGGTACCATCGGTGTAGTAGCGCGGCCAGACGTAAGGAGCGGATTAAGCGCTGTATATCGTCTTGCCAACATATGCATGATACACGTTTTAATTGAATTGCTAATATATCCCTATATTTAGTCAATAAATATACACATAATTCCTAATTGACATTTCCTTGCAATTATCTTGCTCACCGACGATAATTACGTCACTTAACATTAAATAAACATTATTTCTACTGGGTTGGCGGCATTGACCAACATGGACGCTTTGTTTATGTCGTGTTTGGTGTAAACAATATTGGCCGTATATTAATATTTTATAATAAGCTAATGTTGTGTTCTTTCTCATCTTTCTTTCATCAAATCGTCTTCTTGGTAATGAGAAGTGAACAGTTCTTCTTCTGCTACGCCAAGTAAGTACGCTTATTTTAAGAGTTTAAGTGAAAACTTGTTTCTGTAGTGCCTGTGAAAAATATATCGTACCGGTAGCCTAGTTTTGAATTGATATTAGACGCAGTGTACAGGTGATATTCTACTTGACATATTAATTAACTTTCACTATTATTTATTCCACAGGTAGGCCTACCAAATTCTGTGAACAAACAAATCGTAAATTGCTGTTCTCGAAATAGCAGATGAATGTGGCAACTTGGCCTACTCTCCTGAGAAATGACCAGGTAAGATTCTATGTTACCGTAATGTTTTCAACTTGATACATCTTGCAGAGATACATACAGTATCCAGGGCCGTGGAGAGCGACGACGGGCCCTGGGGCTGGAATCTCCCGGGCCCCCCTCTGAAACGAAATTCTGTAAAATCCTCGCAAATTTTCACAAACTGATTTTGCACATTTTTTTATTTGCACTAAATGTTCATTACGAAATCAATTACAAGAACATAAAGAGCCAGCAAACAAGCAATAATAATAATAATAATAATAATTTGTATCATGCTGAACAGCAATGCTCAAGATCGCGGGTATAAACCCGGCCAAAGTCGTCGGATTTTTAAGAGCGTTAAAATCCTTCAGTATCCCTGTATTCGGAGGGGAAGTAAAGTCAGCGGGCCCATGTCATAGATTTATGGCATGTAAAGAACATACCACTACAATTGGTAGTGTGTAGCCAAAATTTGTAGGTTATTTGGTTAGAAACGCTCTATCAAGTTCCAACGTTCCCTGCTGGGTGTCAGTGACAGTGGCGTCTGGTAGCCAAAGTTGGAACTACTTGAAATTAAACTTGTTGGGGAGCCTACGGGCGTTCAATTGAAATGACAATTGGCTGCAATTCATATGTATGTATGTCTACCCCTTATTATTCCCGTTTTTCCAACGGGGTCGGGGATGAGATGCGATGGAAGTCTTTGTGGCGATGGTTTTTACGGCCAGATGCCCTTCCTGACGCCAACCTCATGAGAGGAGTTAATGAGAGATGAAATGAATGATGGTGAATGAAACTGGGCAAGGATGTGGAAGGAAGCAGCCGTGGCCTGTCAGAAGGTACCGTCCCAGCATTTGCCTGGTGTTGAAAATGGTAAACCACGGAAAACCATTTCAAGGACGGCCGACGGTGGGGCTCGAACCCACGCGTCTACCGAGTCAGCAGAGGGCTTGGCCCCATGACCTAATGCTGTGCTTTAGCCAGCGTAGCCACTACCGTCAGTGGCTGCAATTCATATATAATAATAATATTTCAATGATATATTCCAGTAAATCCAGGCTATATTTATTATCATAAGCAGAGCGTGAATTGCTATCAATATAAATAAGTTAATGCTGGTATGTAAAATTTACAACATCATCTGAAAGTGGAGGAATGGATCCAAAATTATTTGCAAATTCAATGTTTATACCTGACAAGCGCGTATTAATGCATTATTTTCAATTAACAAAAAATTAATATCAGATTAAAGCCATCAAAAACTAGGTACCGTAACAATTTTCATTAATTCACTATACTGTTTTGGCGTTTGACAAATCTAAATTTGTCTCGATGAGGTAACACTGTAAGCATGCACAGTGTTCAGATTTAAAGTTCTGCAGATCCTCTTTGATATCAATAATTTTTAGAAGTTCAGAGATACTCATAAAATCAATATGCTCGTTTGTCGTACACAAATTTGAAAAAAAGTTGCATTTATCGGACCAGTAATTGCATCGCTTTTACAGTATTTAACTTTGGGAAAATACTCACAATGAAAAAAGCTGTTGTCCATGAACTCGGAAACAGGTGGGTTGGAATTCCACCGTCAGTGATTCTATGCTTATTTTCCATGATTCATCGTTTTAACCCGTAGGCTACATTCATTTTCTCCTCAATTCTGTCCCTACGTCATAATACCCAAAAATTAATCAACAGGAAGTTCATCTCACTGAACTGCATGTTAAAAGAGGTGGAAAGGGTATACTGTACACTGTGCAGTACTACGGCCTCTGTGACATATGACGTAATCTCTTTTCATAATGAAAATATATTGTTTACACAAAGTCAAGACGTATTTTAAAATAGTTTGACATATAGTGTTTTTATGTTCACATTCTTAAAATTTGCTGACCTTGAAGGGTCACGCCCTTGGGTTTAAGCCTAAACACTGATAAGTGTTTTGGTTGAACGGCGATCCCACATCTTTGTACATTAAACAAAGCAAAATATATTTTCATAATTAACCACAGGTATACAGTGCTCATACTTAACTCAAGTTATTATGTGCTATCAATGGATTGCAGCTGATCAGTGATTGTTTTCACAAAGGAAGAAAATGTGAATTTGAACTATATTTTGTAATTGGCAGTCAGTGATTTCTTATAATTTAATATTGCTTTGCAGTAAGCAAAACTAGAGCCAGATTTTCCTAAACATCCTCAATCCTATCTATGACTGGTGACCATCATGGGCGGATTTAAGCCAAGGTTATGGGGGAGTGGACACACCGGGGATCTTGGGGTATGGAATATCACCAAGCTCAGAGTGGGGTCCGGGGGCCCTCCTCCGGAAAAGTTTGCAAAAATTAGGTCCAAATTAATGAGTTATAGGATAGGCCATTTGGGTGATTATTTTTGGGATATTTTGGAGTAAAAATTTGGTGACCATTGACATTTAATAATAAACTTTATTGCGCACAATGTGCATAGAGGATACAGAAAAATATAACATACCGGTATAACAACGTGACGACCAATGAGCTCTCAATAAGTGTTTGTTAATCCTTGATAAACTCACTAATCGAACCTGACCTCGAGGAACACTTCTGGAGGTGATATCTTTCACATATCTGGTCACATAGCCTGCACACACAGTTTGTGTTTGGTTCATGGAAAACCTTGTTTTTACACATCTTGAAGTGGAACCCGTGGACAGCCAGTATCGTGACTATATGCCTCAGTTGGTAGCCCGTTTCCATCCATTTCCGATCCGTCATGGCCTGTGTTGAATAGAAGTCCTCCCAAATGTCCCTCCTTTTTTCCCTTAGCTTATGCAACAGGTTATCATATGCTGCTCCTCCTGGTAGAATAAGGTTGCATCTCAGGTCCTCGATGAGGAAAGTCTCCCTCGCGAGCTCATATACGACATTTAGAGGCTATAGAAAAGACTCTCCGATATTGAAGTAAAAGCTCTCACATCTTCAAGTAAGTGGTGTAGCACACCAATGACCGTGATGGGGGCCTACAGCAAGTCTACAGATCGGAGGTTTGAATCCGGGCACTGACAGCGACTATCCTGAGTGTGGTTTTCCTCACTCCCTCCAGACCAATGCCGGGGCAGTACCTTATTTCAAGTCCAGGGACACCTACCCTACTCTTAACCCTAATAATTACAGTGATAGTCGCGACGGCCAACGCATTCCCAATCGGCAACTAAGAATACGACATGCGATTTATCATGTCACAGAGGCCTTACAGACACAGTGTATACCCCGCTTTTCGTCCAGCAGTTGATGGTTTTAAGAGGGTCTAAGTTTTCACTCTCCAAGACAAATAGTTACAACAATGTTGCCAATACACCTCACTTATTATACAACAGCTACTACCCTCCCCTTCAGTCTACACAATTCGCACATTTTTTGGTTTTCTATTTTGTTCGCTTCATTAATATTTGTGAAAAATACTGCTTTACAGTCAACTTCATTCAATAAAGCGGAGGCCTTCAGAAACGAACCGTAAAACTAACGCGTCAGCAAATACTGAATTATATCTACAGTACTATTTGATGCAAACCATCCCCAACCGAGCGCCATTGGTTCATTATCCACCAGTGATACTAGACCTACTAGCTACTAAGTACACGGGTTGAATGTTGCAAGCCCCTAAATGAATTAACATCTGTAACGACAAACAGGCCTTTTTTTTACTGTTGAGTAAGACTACGAATAACACCGCAGTCGGGAAGTCAAATCCTACATTCCTGCCGCGGCTTCGTCAGGAACCAGAGTCATTTCTAAGTCGTAAATAAAGAAGGGAAATTGATTTTATGTTTGACGGTACTGAGACGTTAAAGAGTATCACGAAAGGGAAAATATCTCTTCGCGTCCTGAAAAATAAGTGCTTTGCACATCCTCCTAGGACGCCGGGCCCCCCTGGAAGGGTCGGGCCCCGGGGCACCAGCCCTGCCTGACCCCCCCTCTCGTCGGGCCTGACAGTATCATGAGCCTATTGCATATGTGTACTCAAGTTCTTGAGGAGATCAGTTCTTGCACAGCCATTCCAAAGTAATGGAGGTTACAAGCGTACAACTATATTGTTTAAAAAATTAATGTTAAAAATTATATATTCTGAAACCAAATATGTTGCAAGTATAAGTTTTGTTTTTATTAAGGTTCAAGCATAAATCAATTTCCATTCATCAAGTAATATCCAAAATATCAGCTTTAATAGAGGGTAACGGAGGTTACTCACACATATGGCTAAGTCGTGACTTCTTAACTATTTCTTAAATTTTCTGTGAATAATAATGGTAAAAAAAAAATATTTTAAATTAATCAAATTCTTAAAAAGTTGGGCTATTTATTTGCAGTACTCCCATGAAAAATAATGTATGGAAATTAATATTAACTATTTTACAAAAAGTAACGGAGGTTACAGCCTGAGTAACGGAAGTTACATGTGCATTTCAAGATGTGGTTTCTGGCTGTTTATGGCTCAGATTAGAGTCATTTTTAATAAAGTGTAATAGGAAATGAAATTGCTAGGATCATAAAGAAATGCAATTTAGTTTTGATGGAAAAAACATATATTTAATAGTTTTAAAAAATTAGCCTAATTACTACTAGGCTACCTTACAGTATCTTGTCTTTAATGTTAAAAATAATACTGAAAATTATATTATTTGAGAGAAAACTATTACAATATCTTAATAAAGAAATTTCAAACAGTTTTAAGAAATAAAACATGTTGAAAGTAAACAGTTAGCCTATCTATCAATAGTCCCAATGGTACGATGCAATGTCTGACCCAGAAATCGTTAAGCCTCCCACACATCTTCGATAGACTCATGAAAAACATACTGGACACGATTAAGACCACTTATCTTTACTTCTGGAGTTTTCAATATTGTTTTGATTTGTTCAAACTGAATAAATTTAATGTCATTTTCATCCGTTCGAAATACTTTCTTGGAACTGTCGCATGTTCTCATGAACATTACTTGAACCTCCCCTTCTTCTTCACAGACACAACTTTGGCAAACAGCCACATAATTATAGACATTATTTTTTACTTGACCTTTTATTTCTACAAGAACATAGGTACCACACGTGATGTTTTTTGCCGTAAGTTCATATCTGTTTGGTTGAACTGATGATGATGTACCTGGTTCAGCTTTGGTCTCCTCCTCACTGTCTGATGGAAATACATCAGCATATTTAATCCTTTGATGTTGACTCTCCTGTAAGTATTCTCCTTCTTGTTCTGTGTCGGTATCTGAGTCTAAAACCTTAATTTTCTTTAGTTTAGACTTTGCTGTGATACCAGCAAGAACATGGCTGTCATCATGCTTCTCAAAATAATGCAGTGAATTGAGACCAATTACTTTTTCCTTCTTGCTCTTCTGTTTTAGCTTGTACTGTACTTTTCTTGCTTTTTTCCATCGAGTGTTAAGCAGGTCTTCATTTTGTTTGATGTCTTCTTTTGGAACAAAGAAAACGTGGGTTTTCTTGCAGGTCATTGTGGCAAGTTCATAATACTCTTTCGCAGAATTAATATTGAGGTTTTCCGCTTTAATCTTGTGCCAAAGTAGATTCTTAACTACGGCTCCGACGCCATCTACAGCACCTTTGCCATGAGATGCAGCAAAAGTTGTCCATTCGACGAACTGACAGTTGAGATCGTCCTCTAGTTTGCAAAGGGTTGAGACTGTATACTTGCTCCGAAATTGACTTGCAGCATTGTCTGAGAATATAATTAGATGGTCAACTTGTGGAAATTCTTCTTTAATGAAATTGCCTATGAGTTTCAAAAATGTCCACACTGCATATTTACTATGGTCTAGGTTGTCACTAATTATTACAAGCGATTCAGTTTTACTTGTGGACCATATAACACAAGTAAAAACAGTGACATGGCGTTCTCTCCAATGCGCACTTTGTATTTGATTCTGTGCGGTCAAAGAAGCGTTTTCCGCAAAATCAACTTGGAGGCCATGGTCAAATACAAGGTATTCTCTGCATCCCATGCGCTCTGTTCAGTATATAAAACTGGTGAAATCTCGACAGATATTTATGAATATTTATGTTCGAACATAAAATAGTTATAATTATCGTCGAACATAAACAGTCGTATGCAACTCGTCTATAATTGTAATTAAGACACTCGTATGAAAATTATAAAAATTGTGTCTTAATTATTGTCATTATAGGCTCGTTGCATAATGTACTATTAAGTTACAAGGTGCACATATAATAAGCCACTACAACAGAGATCTGAGTGAAATCACATGAAATTTTATTAACAAATAGGTGCAGGCTAGAACTATTACCACTGTGTTGTATTGTTTCTTCCAGTATCACAGTAAACAATTTGTTTTAAAGGACTCTTCACCTTGTATTATGTTATATCATGGGATAGATAGATACAAGATAAATATAATTCATTTATTATATGCCAATGTAATGGTTGACATACCTATAGGTAGTATTTTATTCCTACACGTTACTTACAATATTTTTCAACACGTAGGATGCTAATGTCTAAGCCAGTCACAGCTCGTGCTCAGTAGCGGCTGGTGTAGAAAATTAGTTGTGTGTAGAGATGGGCAGCAGTCGACTGAAAACAGTCGAATTAGTCGATAGTTAAAACAACTGCTTTTAAAAAACAGTCGAATGAATTCAATGACTACTCACCGTATCATAAACAAGTCGTTTGCAAACGACTGATCTCAAAACAATCGTTGGAAATCATTGGAATGAAACAAGTCGTTGGCAAACGACTAATTCCAAGCGAATGGAATCATTCGAATTTAAGTAGTCGTTCTAATCAAACGACTTCTTCAGGATAACTTCATGCTACAATTCATTGTGCTGTATGTTTATTGTAGAGCTTTAATTAATAAGTTAAGTATACCTGTAGGTGCCTATAGTTTTATACAGTTCGTTGATTCTTTCAATGAAATAGCCTAAATCCAGCTGTCCAAGTTATTGGAAATGTTAAGCATTCAATATTTAGGTTATGCTTGAACTCCCGGTTTTCTGGCCCATCATCCCAGGCAAGCCTCCCAGTCAGATGGATCATTTGGCTGTAATTTTGAATTAGAGTAAGGTTGTAGTATGCGTGGTCAGATTTAGACAATAGCCTACTCCATGAAGGGGTCATGGCTACGCCTTCTATGTTTGTTTATTGAATAGAGTAACTGAAATGAGGGATGTATACTGATTTTAAGATTTGTGGAATGAGTTTATGAATTTTTAATAGAATTTAATGAAGTCTTCAGTAAAGTTGAAGGAGACATGATCGTGTTTAGACAATAGCCTACTCCATGAAGGGGTCATGACTATGCTTTCTATGTCTGTTTAAGGTGTAGTGTGGCTGAAATGAGGGAGGTTTACTGATTTTGGTGTTTGTGAAGTAGTCTTTTCGTTTATAATTTAGGTTTTGTGAAGCTCGTTGCGGAGTTGTTTTATGGATTTTATTGCTCTGCAAATGAAGTGTATTAGGGGGTTCTGGGTTTGGTTTAGCTGTAGTTTACAGGGTTATGGCTGAGAGTTGTTGTAGCAGGCCTAACAACTGTGTCAGAGCAGTGGCGTGCTGTGTGGGAGGGGGGGTTAGTGGCAAAGACATGAGGGCAGGGATGGAAGAGTTTATGTGTTTCCTCACAGTTGGCGCACTTAGGCTTATCTCGAGGTACCGTACAGATAGAGTGGTGATGGAAATCTCCAGCGGGTACTGTGAGGACAGCTTGACGGCTGTAGGTGCCTATAGTTTTATACAGTTTCTTGTTCGTAGATTCTTTCAATGAAATAGCCTACGTCCAGTTGTCCAAATATATATGTATGTCATTTCATTGGAACTCCTTAACACAGTCTATACACTTTTAATGAGAATTGGGTGCATTCTTGAATTATTACACAACTTGAACATGGCTTAGAGTTCTATTTATTTTATGATTGAATTTCATTCATTTATTCTACCGCGTGATAAATGAATTACAAGAAAATTATTACGAAATTCTCCCCATAGCGTGATGGTAATGATCGATGCAAACATAGAATAGATTTTCCAGGAAAATTAAATCAGAAAATATTTTATATTGGGATCCAATATTAATAGCATTTTAGCAAGTCGGAGGGTGTGTACGCTCAAATTGATTCTGGTTGTCAATTGGTTTGTAGAGATGGGCATCAGCAGTCGACTGACAAAAGTTAAAACCATCGACTTGTTTGACTGCTTTTAGAAAACAGTCGAATGAATTCAACGACTACTCACCGTAACATAAACAAGTCGTTTGCAAACGACTGAACTGATCCCAATTGTTTTAACATGCTCTGAGCGCTGGCATAGTTTTACGTTCTGGTCATAAATTGTTTGTATTCACATGGTTGCCAACATCTCCACTGAAAGTTCGCTCTCGTTACTGTTCTAAAGTGCTCTATTGTCGTGTCTCGTGTGTATTTATTCTAGGCTGTCGTGAAACAAGTAGGGTAGTCGTATTCATTCATTCCTATTCATGAGCTTAAATGGCACTCTGTCAAACGCATACATGTGTCAGAATCCAACACAACACAAAATAACATAATGACTTGATTTTGTCTGCTGTTAATTCATTTTATGGGCTTGGGACATCTTGGTCATCAGCCCCATGCAGTTGGGTGTGGGTAGAATTGCTCCGATAATGTGATGACTGTAGTAGTGTGTGTAGCTTTATAAGGGACAGACTTGGGGAGGTGCCCTAGGAGTTGAAATAAGGTACTACCGGATTTCCATCAGGAAAGGAATAAAATAAAATAATGTTGAGGCCCACAGGAGAGATCTGCAGAATATCTTGGCTGAGTGGACAGGGAATTTGTAACTGTTCCTGTTGGTATTTCAATTTCATTTTAGTACATATTATTAAAAATTCTTAAAACAAATGTCCCTAACTATGGCTGCCACCTTTCCAGTCCTCATCTGAATTACAGAAAGTATAGCCTACACACTACTACAGATACCACAATAACAGAGATTATCATATAAATCCTATACACTTCCAAATATATGGGGCTAAATGAATATGTTATCAAAAGCCCTAAAATTAATATCAAAAACACAATGATTCTACAATAAGAGATTCTTTTAAAATATAGTTATAGTAGGTGCAAACATACACATAACAGCAAATTCAAGTTCTCCATTTCAAGCATTACACATTTATTAAGTTAACTGTTTCAACATACAAACTTGCATGTGTTGTAGGAATTTGCGGTTCATCGGTGTCAGCCATGGCGTCAAGGAGGTAATAGGTCCATTATCATGTGCTGTAGCCTACCGTTATACCTTGGCAAGAAAGAAGAACATGCCTCAACACATACTTTTAAAAGGACCAGATTTGATTACTGTATTTTTGCTAAGTTTGATTTTGTCTCTCTCTGTTATTTTTTCTTCGTGACAAACTTTTTAAATAAAACGATGATTTCTAGCAGTATTGAGTGTGTTTCTTGTTTTTCATTGAAAGTCCTATTTCTCCTTTCCCCTTCACAGCATGTCATAGAATTTACTGTATTAGTGTGCCATGAAATTTGTTTATGTACATGTACTTACTGTATTTCACCCTTCAAAATTGGTGGACTGGATATATTTTAAAGGGAATATCAAATGAACTACTGTATATACATTTTGTGATATCCAATTATTTTTCTGAAACTAATGAATTTGGCATTAATTACACTAACAATTTTAGTGTGATGAGGATCAGGTTACACCACCTATTTCCTTAGTATTCTCTCTTAAAATTTTCCTGTTATTGCGAACAGCATCAAGCATTTTAAGATATGAATATTCTCCCTTCCCAGTACTTTTACTTTCTAGTTTAATCTCGGAACTAATCGGTTATAATTGGGCCTACAGTGGTTAATTGGAAGGGACCATTTTTTTAAAATTGAGTAATAATATGCTGCAGACCTTATAGTAGCCTAATTCCTGTCAATGCAATATGCTCCAATTGCAACTGAAAGAAATGTAAACATGTAAATTATTGATGAGGTCATGTCCTAAATGCTGTGATTGCTCATTTCAGAGTTCCGGAATTCACAATTTCCCACTTTGGTATTATTAAAAAAACTGTTATTGCTATTTTGAATGTGATTTATCTCGTGTAGATCATATTATTATCTCCACACTTAAAAACGTGTGCTATAAGTATTGGGAAGATTGTGATTTTCGGAACATTGAAGTGGGCAGAGCAGTTAGGACGAGAATATTTAGCGGAACGAGGGGAAGGGTTGGGGTAGGCTACCCGCACGGCCGTGCTCAACTAGTACCGCGGTCATACACCAGACAGCGCTGAAGTCTTAGGTGCCAAGAATTAGCATTGCTGTCGGCTATCTGTAGTAGTAGGTAATCTGTGTCCAGAACACAAGGGAAAAGTTTGGCGCGCATGCGCAGAAGACAAAATTCACGCTTCCTGCTAATAAACTTGGAAATTCTCGCTGGGCTGTGATCTGCACAGCTAACGCCGTGCACGGAGTGGAGCGCACGCCTAGATACCTCGAACCGTCCCTGTTCTGTACCTCGTAGTGAGGGGAGTAGAAATATTTCCTATTCTTTGCTTGACGTCTTTTTTAAAGCGTTGTATTTGTAGATAATAGGCCTACTATTAAAATAATTTATTTTCAAATAAAGCAATGTGCTGCAGCACTTCAGCACATAAGGAGCGGCTGCCCCTGTAACACACAAAGGTAAGTCAGTCTTCCACAACCTGATCAGACCTTCATCTCCAATGCAGCGTAGCAACTCAATCGGTATATCATCTATGCATGGTGCTTTGTTCCTGCATAATCTTCCAATGCTCTGCCAAATTCTGATCTCTATATTAAATCTCCTTTTGCATCCTCATCAATTTCCTCCTCCTTTTCCATTACATGATTCTCACTCTCCTTTCCCTAATAATGTTATTGGTTTTACGTCCCTTTTAACTACACTGGCTTTTAGAGACGCCGGGGTGCCGGAATTTTGCCCCGAAGGGGATCTTTAACGTGCCAGTAAATGTACTGACACGGCTCCCTCGCATTTGCGCACCCTCAAATGCCAGCTGACTGCGCCAGGTTTCGAACCTGCAACCTTGGGATCAGCAAGCGAGAACGTTACCCCTGAGCCACGCAGCCAGACGACTCTCCTTTCCCTTATACAAATACTCTCCTTTCCCTTATACAAATACTCTATGTAAGCTTTCCATCTCTCAACCTTTTCTTCCCTATCAGTTAGAGGCTTTCCATCTGTGTCCTTAATATTACAGCACTTATAACTCTTTTTTCCCCCAAAAGTATTCTTAATCCTTCGATAAGCTGTGTCTACTTTTCCTAATTTCAGACAATTTTCTATACCTGCACATTTCTCTTCCAACCATTCTTCTTTCGCTTCCTTGCACTTCTTGTTAACCTCATTTATCGGACGTCTATATACCCCTTTTCATTTCTTACATTCCTGTATTTCCGCCTTTCATCCATCAATTCTAGTATATCCTGAGTTATCCACGGTTTTCTACCTATTCTTTCTTTCCTACCAATGTTTTCTTCTGCGGATTTTGTTATTTCATTCTTCAAAAGTTCCCATTCGTCTGCAATTGAAGTTTGTTTAGGGGTTTTCATTAGTCCTTCCTTTATACTCTTCTTCAATCTTTCGTTTACATCCTTCTCTTTCAGTCTGTCTATTGCCCACCTTTTCGTCTTTTGACTTCTCTTCAGTTTCTTCAACTTTAATCTGCATTTCATAACAACCAGACTGTGGTCAGAGTTCATGTCAGCACCAGGATATGTTTTACAATACGAAATCTTGTTTCGAAACCTCTGCTTGACCATAATGAAGTCGATTTGGTAACGCCCTTTATCTCCTTGTCTTATCCATGTGTATATTCTTCCATTGTGGTTATTGAATAAGGTGTTAGCTATGACCAACTCATGCTCAGTGCAGGATTCCATCAGCCTGCTTCCTCGATCATTCCTTTCACTTAATCCGAAATCTCCTACTATATTCCCTTCTCTTCATTTTCCTACCACAGCATTCCAATCTCCCATTACTATAACATTTTCATCACCCTTGATATACCTCAGAATTTCATCTATTTCTTCGTAGACCTTTTCAACATCTTCATCATCATCTTGACTGGTAGGCATATAGACTTGTACCACTGTCGTGCACGTAGGTTTTGTATTGATTTTTGCTGCAATAATCCGTTTACTATATTCCTCATAATATTCCACCCGGTGTCCAAGTTTCCTACTCAATATGAGACCAACCCCTGCTTGGCCATTGTTTGATTTAGTGCTAATGATCCTATAGTCTCCTGACCAAAAGTCATGTTCTTGTTGCCAGCGCATTTCACTAATCCCAAACAAATCCAACCTTAACCTATCCATATCCCTTTCTAAGTTTTCTAACCTTCCACTTCCTAGCAGACTACACGTATAAAATTCCAACATGGCAACCATCCGAAATATTTAGACAGTTCTCAATATCTACGAATCTATTACAGAAAACTGAAATGTTATATGTTGTTAGAGGCAATTATCATAAGTAGAACATATGAAAATAGGCTATATAGTTCTTCACGGAACTAATTGTTTAATTCCTTTTTATTTATCCGGTTACTAGAAGATAAAAGGGTTTTAGAAAGTAATAAGGGAAAAAATGCCTCAAACAGGGACGTGACCATCGGTTGGGTTAATGTGAACACGAGCACACCCAGGGCCGTGGAGAGCGACGACGGGCCCTGGGGCTGGAATCTCCCGGGTCCCCCTCTAAAACCAAATTCTGTAAAATCCTCGCAAATTTGCACAAACTGGTTTTGTGCATTTTTTATTTGTACTAAATGTTCATCAGGAAACCAATTACAAGAACATAAAGAGCCAGCAAGCAATCAATAGTAATAATAATAATAATAATAATAATAATGATTGTAGCATGCTGAGCTGCAATGCCCAAGATCGCGGGTATAAACCCGGCCGAAGTCGTGGTTCGTGGTCCGACATCGTTTAAACAACTGAGAACAGTTAATGGACAGCCATGTGCGACTTACCGTGAGGCATGTCAACTATTACATTTACTCGAGAACGATTCGCACTGGGATGATACGCTCAAAAATTCCGTAATATCTTCATCGCCGCATCAAATTCGTACATTGTTTGCGATTATCATATCGACATGTTTACCCTCGAATCCAAAAGATTTGTGGTTTAAGTATAGAGATGACATGTCTGAGGATGTTCTGCATCGTGTGCGCCGTCAAACTTTGAATTCTACACTACAAATGACTGCAGAAATTTACAATGAGACATTGATCATGATAGAAGATATGTGTTTATTGATGGCAAATAAAGTATTGTCGTGTTTGGGAATGACAGCACCCAATCGTCGTATGCACGATGCATTAAACCACGAGTTGCAAAGAGAACAACAGTACGACATTGAAGCATTGGCCGAAACAGTTCGTACAAATGTTCTACAATTAAATCAACAACAAAGAATTGCGTACGACACTTTAATAGAAGCTGTGAACAGTGGATCTGGTGGAATTTATTTCCTTGATGCTCCCGGAGGAACTGGAAAAACGTTCTTAATTTCATTGCTTTTGGCGAGGATGAGATCGCGAAATGATGTAGCTCTAGCGTTGGCTTCATCTGAAATAGCTGCGACTCTGCTAGAAGGCGGGCGAACTGCACATTCTGCATTGAAATTACCATTAAACATGCAAATCAACGAAACACCAATTTGCAACATCGCCAAAAACAGCGCAATGGCCAAGATCCTACAGGTATGCAAATTGATTGTTTGGAATGAATGCACAATGGCCCATAAGAGGTCACTGAAGGCACTGGACAGAACGTTGAAAGATCTTCGTGACAACCGAAATATTTTTGGTGGGGCCATGATTCTGTTGTCAGGTGATTTTCGTCAGACTCTTCCAGTTATTCCCCGATCAACCGTTGCTGATGAACTAAACGCATGCCTAAAATCATCGAATTTGTGGCGGTACGTAAAGACTCTCCAATTAACTACTAACATGCGAGTATTTTTGCAACAAGATGAAACTGCAAATGTGTTTGCGGAGCAGTTGTTAGACATTGGAAATAATAAAGTTGCAGTGGACACCTCGACCGGATTCATCACATTACCCACAGATTTCTGTCACATCACAGACTCAAAAGAGGAGCTTATTCAGCGTGTTTTCCCAGATATAGCGCAACAGTTCAATAACCATAATTGGCTGGGTGAACGAGCAATATTGGCGTCCAAAAATAAAGATGTCGAGGATCTCAATGCGACCATTCAGAATTTTCTTCCGAGACAGTTGGTTTCCTTCAAATCAGTCGACACCGATATGAACCTGGATGACGTAGTCAACTATCCCACGGAGTTTTTAAATTCACTGGAATTGCCTGGATTACCACCACACAATTTACAGTTAAAAGTAGGATCAGTCGTCATCATGCTGCGTAACATTAATCAACCTCGACTGGCTGCGAAAAGGTGATGAATAACGTCATTGAGGCAACAATCATAAAAGGAAAATACCAAGGAGAGGATGTCTTGATTCCGCGTACGATGACCATAAATAAATCGCAAGGCCAGTCGTTGGAAGTTTGCGGAATCAACTTGGAGTTTCCCTGTTTCGCGCATGGACAATTATAAGTCCCGTGCTCGCGTGTCGGAAAACCGTCATTTTTGTTTATTTACGCACCACAAAACAAAACAAAAAATATAGTTTATCAGAAAGCTTTAAATTGATTAACAGACTGTATCATAAGTGAGTGTGTCTGTCAATATCAAATTGAAACCTTATAAATAGCCAGTATTTAAGGAAAACTCTGTTTTGTAAGTAAGCAACATCATGTGTAATTAATCAAAAATAATAATAAAACTTCATTCATACCGAGCATTTTTTTCAATTAATTATGGATTACTTTTGTTTGGTTTAAGTTTATTTTATACAAAAGTTTAGGTCTTTTATTTATCGATTGAGGCAGTACGAAGTCGCCGCGTCAGCTAGTTAGAAATAAAATAAGTACGGAATTATAAAAGAACCTATACGCCGGTTAGGCCTTCAATAGTTATAATTTCGTAACATTGTGGCGACCGTGACAGGACAAAAGAGAAAATGGATTCTTTAATGAAGAAAATGAATGTTATCCGGAGTTCATTTACGCGAAGTTATAACAACGTGAACAATGATATAACGAAGAATGGTGATGAGATGCTTGTGGAGGCAAAACTGGCGGTGTTCGAGAACAAAGCCCGAGATCTAGCAATACTGGATGAAGAAATTATAGAGGTTATGCTAACGGAAGACTACGCAACTGCAGATCTGGAAAAGGAAATGACTTCTGCGGACGAATGTAAGTGAAATATGGAAACTACATGAAAATTAAGATAGCTGACATGTTAAATGCCTCATCTTACCTGACGACTTCAAACGAAGCTCATGCAAAACGCAAGTATAAATTACCCTTGTTAGAATTTAAGACGTTTGGAGGGGATGTAAGGGAATGGTTGGCGTTCGGGGGACAGTTCCTAAAAATACAAGATCATGATATAGCCCATGAAGATAAGTTTCAGTACTTATTACAATCAACATTACCTAACTCTCGCGCCCGCGAGATTGATGAAAGTTTCCCACCAATTAGTGAAAACTATCAAAAGGCTTTCGATAGTTTGAAGTCTAGATTCGGGCGTGATGAATTACTTGTTGAAGTATATGTTAGGGAGCTTCTGAAACTAACCCTCAATTTAACCATCAGTAGCGATAAACCTGATCTTTCTTCCATGTATGATTGCATAGAAACACAACTTCGTGCTTTGGAGACGCTAGGAGTGACATCAGAGGAGTATGCTTTCTCCACTTGTGGAATCGTGCCTGTCAGAGGATCTGTTACGTGCTTGACAGAGGACTACATTCACCTCGGGGGAGTCAGCACAAAATTCAAAGCTGGGTAACTTGATGGCATTCTTGATTCAGGAAGTGGAAAGTGAGGAAATTATATCGATGGCTTTAGAAGGATTTCATTTAGATTCAAAAGGCAAGAATGTTAGTGAAAGTAAGTTACCAACTGCGGCCTGTCTAATTAATGTTAAATCTTCCAAACCCGATGTATCTTCTTTGATGGAACTCATAACAGCATGGACTGTTACAAAACTCGCAAGTTTAGTTTGGAGGAGAAAAGGAAAGTTGTCAGAGATAAACGATGCTGTTTCGGCTGCTTGAAACCCAACCATACTAGTAAGAAATGTAAAACTTTTTTTAAATGCATTGTTTGTGAGGGTAGGAACGTACCTCTCATGTGTAACAAAGCCAGTGTGTCTGTCAAATCTAACAAAATTGATATTCCTTCAGTGAGATAACAATTTGAAATATGTGAATTGTGGACAAGTTCTTTTGAAAACTTTGACTGCTGTAATTAAGGGTGTTGCTGAAAAACCAATACGTGTTCTGTTCGATGACGGTTCTCAGAGATCCTATGTTAGGAGTGACTTAGCCAAGCAGATGGAATACCAGTCTATAGGCAGTGGTAGTCTGGTACATGCACTCTTTGGTGGTTCCCATTCTAAGCCATATGAACACCAGTGTTACAAATTAAGGTTAGGTAGTAGGGATAAGAAATATGCATGCAACTTTGATGCTTTGGATCAGGACGTTATTTGTTCAAATGTGCCCACTGCTCAAGAAGGTCCATGGTTGAGCGAACTGAAAGACGAAGGAATAAAGCATACTAGTGATAATGGGGATCATATCGATGTGTTAATTGGAGCAGATGTTTGTGGTAAGCTGTTGAATGGTAAGAAGAAGAATCTTAATTGTGGTCTTGTGGCTATCGAAACACACTTGGTATGGACAATCATGGGGAAGAACAAAAATGAAAGCTCAGGGAACATTAACCATCAATGATGGTCTTGACAATGTTGTCCACTGAGAAGTCGTTAACTACCTTGTGGGACTTGGATGTATTAGGAATTGAGGATCCGATAACGAGAACCAGCAAGGCTGAGATGAAACGCCTAGCCAAAGACCATCTTGAGAAAACTGTTTGTGTAAATGAAGATGGAAGGTATGAGGTTCAGTTGCCCTGGTTATAAGATCACCCTCCCCTTCCGGGGAATTTCAACCTGGCAAAGCGCAGATTGGACTCGACAGTGAAGATGATGGCGGGCAGTAATTCTTTTGAGCGTTATGATGCTGTGTTGACTGAATGGTTAAGGGATGATGTTATAGAAGGAATATCAAAAGAAGAGTGGGACAATGGACATTATCTTCCTCATAAGCCTGTTTTCTTTTAGGAAATAGTACAACCCCCATTCGGCCAGTCTTCGATGCTTCAGCAAGAGAGCATGAGTGCCCATCTCTAAACCAATGCATTGACAAAGGCATTAACTTGATTGAGTTAATTCCACCACTTTTACTTCGCTTCCGACTTCATGAGATAGGAGTGATAGCAGATATAAGAAAGGCTTTCTTGCAAATCAGTCTTGCTAGAGAGGACAGAGACTTTCTAAGATTTTTGTGGTTTGACAAGTCGGGTAACTTGAGTATATTTCGACACACCCGAGTAGTGTTCGGTGTGACTTGCAGTCCCTTTCTGTTGTGTGCTGTTATAGAACACCATCTAAAGATCTGTTCGATGCCCAGAAAATATGGAAGTCCTCCCTATTCCTCCACTACTATTACTACACTGCTGAAGTCTTTCTATGTGGCCCGTGGCTCATGATCACGAGATTAACGGTCACGTTAAACTACAAGCTTTCTTCCTTCCTTCCTTTCTATGTGGATAATTGTGTAGCAAGTGTTCGTGATAAAAAGGAGCTAGATTGCTTCATAAAGGAATCCACTGATATATTAACTAAGGGCAAGTTTGATTTAAGAGAGTGGGAGTTTACCAATCCTGAACAACCTTTGAAAGGCATTAAGCCTACTGCAGTTTTAGGTCTTCTTTCGGACAAGAAAGAAGATGTCTTGTTTGTGAACACTGATTTCTGGGAAAGGGAAGACAAGCACAGAATCACTAGAAGAACAGTACTATCTTTAGCACAGAGGTTATTTGATCCCATTGTTTTTTTTATGTCCAGTGACACTTTTCCCCAAGATTCGCCTCCAAAAGTCTTGGATAGCAAAAAGAGGTTGGGATGAAGAGCTGGAAGAGGATCTCAAACACTCTTTCATCGCTTGGATGGCAGACTTCCCACTTCTGAAATATATTAAGATTCCAAGGTGGATAACAATGGTAGACAGTGATAATGCTTTGAGTTCTATCCATTGTTTTTGTGATGCCAGTCAGGAAGTCTATGCTGCCGCAGTGTTTATTAGATTAGAGAACAGATCTGGGGTAACAATTCAGCTCATTCAAGCAAAATCTCGCGTGGCACCGATAAAATGCACCAGTATAACTAGGCTTGAATTGCTTGCAGCAGTTATTGGTGCTCGACTGACTACTTCCATACCGTACTACAAGAGATGGAATTTAAAGGTCTTCAGCTGTTCTTCTGAAGCAACTCGTCTACCGTGATAGCATGGATCAAACGAGAGGAACAACGGTAAACTTTTGTGAGTAATCGAGTGCATGAAATTAGGAAACATATCCCAAAAGAAGCATGGAGACATATACCTGGAAAAGAAAATTCAGCTGATCTTCCTAGCAGAGGGTGTCCTATTAGGAAGTTTGTAACATCAAAATGGTGGGAAGGACCTGAATGGTTACAACTTGCACGAGATATGTGGCCAGTACAAGAGAACCTGATGGATAAAGAAGAAGTCATTGTGGAAAAGAAAAGGATATTATATCTTTGCTCTGCGAGAATGGTGATGGTGATTGGTACTACTCCTGCTTTTCAAGATTTAACAGGATCGTGAGAACAATTGGGTGGATTCTTCGATTTGCCTTTAATTGTCGTCTGAAACGAGAAAGAGCTGAACTTGTGAAAGGTGAACTTGTTGCAAAAGAAACTTGTCCAGAGGGAGTCGTTCATTGGAGTTCAAGATAAGAAACTTGCATCACTCGCTCCTTACGAAGATCACGATGGAGAAATCCGCTTAACTACGAAGGTGACAGAAAGGAAAGATTTGATGGATTTTAGATTGCCTATGGTGCTTTCATCTAAACATGCAGTGGTTTGCCGATTGATTTATGACACACGTATGAAAAACTGTCATGTTTGTGTTCTAGGACTATTAAGTATCTTACGAGAGGAGTATTGGATTTTACAATAAAGGAGGTCTGTGAGCACTGTTATTTCGAAATGTGACATCTGCAAGAGACATGGTGGGAGGAAGATGATTGTTAGCTCCCCACCTTTACCGGAGACACGTGTAAGCGATACTGCAGTGTTTGAGATAATAGGTGTTGATTTAATGGGACCACTTATACTCGTGAAAATAAGGTTTGGATTTGTATCTTCACGTGTGCAGTCTACCGAGCGATTCATTTGGAGATAGTCTCTTCGTTATCTTCTGGACACTTTTTGCAAGCCTTTCGACGATTTGTGGCTCGTCGTGTGTATTCAGATAACGGAACCAACATTAAAGGAGCCTCCAATATGTTTAAAACTACTGTATTAACTGGGAGAAAATACCGCAATACAGCAATGTGGAACGGATTGACTGGCGGTTCAATCTACCAACTTCTGCATGGTGGGGTGGATGGTGGGAGCGGCTCATCAGTCTTCATAAGCAGAGAACGCTTGGGAGATCTAGATTAACTGTGGAGGAGTTGTCAACAATACTGTATGACGGCGAAGCAATATTGAACTCCAGACCCTTGACCTACGTCTCAGAGGACATTTATGATTCTGTTCCCATCACTCCCTCTATGTTTATCCAAGGTGTAATGGAGATTGGAGTACCCGATTGTGATACTGCTTATGCCACTGATTTAGGAAAAGGACTACGGTGTCAACAACTATTAATCGAAAGCTTGAGGCAACGGTTCAGAACTGAGTATCGTGGTCAACTCAAACTTACTTCCAAGAATCAGAAGCACAACCTGATGACTGGGGAAGTTGTTCAAATAGGCTCAGACAACAGCAAGAAAATTGATTGGGCTATTGCTATTGTACAGGAACTTATCCCAGGGAAGGATGGAGTAGAGAGGGTATCACGGCTGAAGACATCCTCTGGAACTCTGATTCAGCCAGTACAAAGACTCGGTACTTGAGAGATCTCATCTGGAGCTTGGTGTAGTGGTAACCTGTAACCAGTCACCGTTGGAACCAGTAGCTGAGGAGATACCTGTAGTTGGCTATTCCATGGTGAAGACAAGATGTGGAAGAAAAGTAAAAGTGCCATTAAGGTTTTCGGAGTGAACTGTAAAAAATGTGAGTTGAGATAAATATCTCAAGGTGGAAGTGTGTTTAAGATTGTTATATCTTTCAAGAGGGTGAAGGGCTTTGGTCACTACTCTTTGTTTTTCTTTTTATTCCAAGCGGGCTCTGTATATAATTCTGTGGTCTGTTTAGAAGGACATGGCTGATCCTTGTCTGTTTTGGTTTATTGGAAATAAAATAAGTACGGTATTATAAAAGAACCTATACGCCGGTTAGGCTTTCGATAGTTACAATTTCGAAACAAGAAGTAATAGTAAATGAAACTTAACTTACCAGCGTTAGAGCAAAGAAGAACGGTAGTAAACAAAGACGTCAGAAAATTTTAGGTTGCGTATCTAGTCGCACGGGGCCCAGTGAACCCCAGTAGGCCTAACACTATACACTGTGAATGACTAAGCGTAACTGACAAGTAGTGCCGCACTGCACTAGAATGAACTTCAGGCAGCTACCGGGAGAGGGCACACAAATCTTTAATTTACACAGGAATTAAGGACAAAAGTACTTTGCATGGGGCCCAATGGGCCCCGCGCGACTATTTTCGGGTTAAGAGATTTATATCGTTAATACATGTTCCCAAAATTATTGTATTGTACATTCCGTGTGCAAGTAAAAGTTATATTCGTAATCATGTCAGTCATAGTCCGCATCACCTTAAATAACTTACTAACAATGTAAGCTTACCGTTCGCTCACCGTCACTACAAACATAGACATTTTGCTTAATCAGGGTTGTATTTAATGTCACCATTCATGTTTACGTAGACATAGGAACTTAATCATACCTGAGAGTTTATTTATTTATGATTAAATTAAAGTACAGTCCTAACGAATAGAATAAGAAGTGATATCACTGGCCTAGTACGCCTGGTCCGCCGCAGCGCAGCGCTGGCTCCGATCTGTGATGTAAGTTAGCATTGGCGCTTACGAGACTTTTAAAACCTTGCGACCTGTTTTACATGTTAAAACACCGCAAGATATCCTCATAGGCGCTAATAAGTTCGACATCTCCACTTACTTTACTGTGCCCAATTATAATTCAATAAGTCGTCTCCAGTATTAGTCCAGTTTCGACAATAAGCGAAGACAGAGAGCAAGTTCAAAATGCAATTAGTTTTGCCAGCTATCGGTAAATTTAAAAGAAAACGGAAAAATTAACCTCGCTATTACAAAGGATTTCTTCACATTGCTACACATTTTACATTCCCTTAACAGACTTGCAACACAGCAAAAAAAAAAAAAAAAAAGCCGTACGAACGCAACTTTCAACTTGACCGTAGATTAGCCTACTAAAAAATTCAATAATAACCATAAATGTCACTCCACAAACACCAAAATCAATAAACTACCATCATTTCAGAAGAACTTAACATTAAACAGACATAGAAGGCATAGTCATGACCCCTTCATAGAGTAGGCTATTGCCTAAACCCGATCACGGCTCCTTCAACTTGACCATAGAATATTACAAAAATCAATTATACCCATAAAGTTCACTCCACAAACACCAAACTCAATAAACTACCATCATTTCAGAAGCTCTTAACATTTAACAGACATAGAAGGCACAGTCATGACCCCTTCTTAAAATAGGCTATTGCCTAAAACTGATCACGCCTCCTTCAGCATTACGATAGATATATGTTTTTAAACTCATTGTCTTTATATTCTCAGCCTTTTCTTCGCAGAAGTAGTCTTTAATGGCATCAAGAGCATATTTATTTACACCATACTGGACAAATACTTAGGCAAATTAGGAAATATATGTGGAACAGAATAGTCTTTCAATCACCAGTTGGTTCTTGGGAGAAGTACTACTTCCTTCCCTTCTGTCACAAATTTGTCAAATTTAACAATTAAATCTTCTGAAAAGTGAGCATCATAGATGTAGGACTTTTCAGTAAGTTCCCTATCCTTCCCTGGTATGGCCCCTTTGCACTTGATAAAACGTTCCTTATCTTTAGGAGGTTTTAAAAAATTACAGTCCCCATAGCTAGATCTGCATCCTGGTACAAAACAGCAAGGCGTCTTCACTACTCACATTAAGCACTCATGAAAATGTAAGGGCTAAACTGCTGTTTACTTACATTAAATAACAATAATATTAACACACGAAGATAACGTCAACACACGACAAGAAATTAAATTCAATTTCAGTTAATGCTTCCTACAATAGCATTTCAGGTATTAATACTATGAAGTAATAGTGTAAGCACTTGTATATCAATAAACGTTTGCACAGAACGCCACCAAAACACTCCGACCGATTAAATACTTAGTATATCGCACATAAAAACATAAACATATGTGGAAATCAACAATCTCAAGTCGACTGTAGCGCTACGTAGCGGCGAGTGCCAACCCGATCCGTATTCATTACATGCTATTGAGGGAGAAGAGATCACACTTTTTATTCTATTCGTTATGGTACAGTGTAGAACCTGGTTACAAGAAAGTTGACAATCGAGATGGCTGTGACTTTTGTGACGTTCGCGTGTTATATTGTTGCTTAAAATTATATACATATTTGTGTTTTCAAGCTCTATTATAACGTTTAAAACGTCAGATCTAACAAATCGATATCCCCGGGAATAAGTGAGTACAACAGAAATCTGTTTTGTGTCGGATTCCGCACTTACTAACCTAAATAACTGTTGCTTCACCCACAATGGCCACCTCTTTTGATGGAGGTCGGCCAAATTTATCCAACCTATTGAACGAAAATAATGAAAATCATCTAGTTTCAAGTAACCAAATGAATTAACTGATTAAAGAAACCACTGTTCTCTCCAGTACCGACGAACCAGGTAAAATGACAACCTCTACTACAGATCATCGAATCCCTAACAAATCAAGGTTAAGTTATTCAGCTGCAGCACAATCCTATCCTACCAAAGACCAAGCTATTGTTATTGAATCCTGTGATGGCATTAGTATTACAGATTATGTATTAGCAATTGGAAAACTGACTAACTCTAACAATATTCGATTCATCTCATGGATATCTAACGGAAGAATCTGTATTTTTCTTGCCAGTAAGAAGTGTGTTGAAGAATTAATTTCAAAACACCCAAAGGTTCTTATAAATAGTGTGTCTTTAGAAATAAGACCACTCCTAACCCAAAACAAACGAGTCACTCTATCTAATGTTTGCCCTGTAATCCCTAACATCGTCATTGAAGAAGAGTTTCTCAAGCTTGGACTTAAACTAATGTCTGAAATATCTCCCATAAGAACAGGGCTATCAATCCCCGGATTTTCTCACATACTCAGTTTTCGGAGGCAGATTTATATCCAAAACGAAGACTTTCCTAAACTTCCAGAATCACTCCAAGTCGAACATGAAAGTACAAATTACTGGATTTATTTATCTTCTGACTCCCCCACCTGCTTTCATTTTAAAGCTGAGGGGCACCTAGCTAGACACTGTCCTGATAATAATGCAGAAATAAACGATGACCACTCACTGAATCAAAACAACCACTCCCATAACATGCTCACTCCCGCGGCTTTCCCGGAACTTGAAAAGGATACACAAAAGTTGGAAACAATCTCTCAAAAAAAAAGGCACCAGTATCTCCTCACAGGTTACCCTTCAGCCAGCTGCCACATCTGCAACCCCTCGGTGTTGCTTAGATCATTAGCTTCATTATCCTTCCTAAATTGATCTGGCATCTGCCCAAACATCGTCAGCAGTGCCTCAATACTCGATCAAAGAGCCCAATATCGCTCACCGGCAGTGAAATCACTGATCCCAAAGACCTTGATAGTAAAATACTTACTCGACCGACTCACCCTCGTACGTCTCATCATATTGGGAACCACACGTCAAAACAAACTTCTAAAACCAAAGACGGATGATATAGCTACAATTAGTAATATGCTCAAACCAGTTAAACAGGTTTTGGAAGCTGACCCGCAGTCTTTTCCCCTCAGTTTCTCACAGCTCCAATCCTTTTTTGAAAATAGCGTTGGAGTTAGTGACATAACAACAATTATAACACAGCAACTCTTCTAGGTTTGTGCCGTGTCTTGTGTGGGGTTTCGCCTAGGACACCAAGCTGGCTCATCGGCGGGCTCTTGGTGTCCCCACAGGAGTAACGAACTGCGCGTTACCTCCCTTTATATAGAGTGCAACTGCACTGGTGTCCTCGGCGAAACCCCACACAAGACACGGCACAAACCTAGAAGAATTGCTGAGTTTTAATTCACCGGCCGTGAAAGCCAGTATACCATAACAACAATTGCTTCTAATTACACTCAAGACCTAGAGGGTTTCGCTCTAGCTCTTCAGAAGCTGTACCCTCACTACACCGAAAAATCCATAAAGAACAGAAGTACCCGAATAGTGAAGAAACTACTTAGGGCCGTCACTCAAGACCGAGATGAAACAAACAGTTCAATTCCCGATTTCTCCAGTGATGACTCAACTACTATTGTACAGACTAATGATGAAAATAATTCTTCTGCAGCCAGGGGCGGTTCGAGTGGGGGGGGGGGTATCTCACCCCCCTCGGGTATTTTCTCAGTCGGCAAATACCACATCAGTTCGGCAGTCGGCAAAACCTGAAGAAGTCGTAACATTTCCCAAAACAGCATTTAAAAAGGCAAAACGGGGCATGGCCATATAAGATTTGGTCCGATGTCTTAAAAAAATATTTATTATACTGACAGTCGGCATTTTTACCGAGAGTCAACACAAACGGACGATGCAATAATTTCGTGCAGCCAGGCAATAGCCCAGTGTGGCAAGAGGAAGAGTCGGCAAAATGACCATTTTAAAAGTTTCACTTCCAGTCCTCGGTGCACCTACTGCCACTTGCCATTTCGTTTCTGTGTATGGAAACTGAAGAAAGAATGACAGATGAGCAAAATGGGACCAAGGACAAGGGTTGAACTCATCGGCACGTTCCTGGGAGGGAGTAATATCCCGCGTTCATTATGCAGAGCGACTCAACTTCACAGCGAAGAGAGCCCAGCATCTGTGCCATGTGGCTAGACAAAAGGTGTTGGTGAGCGCATTGATAACTTAAGGTCAAGCCAACTCATTGCGATGTTGTCGGAGGAATGTTATGACCAGCTACCGCTTGTCTCGGCGCGTCCTCACATATCTGCGCAATTGTGACAAAATTGACAGATTTATGGTTCCTAGGTTCCTCAAGGGGTGGAGTGCTCACTATGATCAGTGCAGTGGTCACTGAGAATGAGCGAAAGCAGTCGTTCCTGAACCAGCAACTTTTACAGTGATAACTAGGTAGGTGCAAATACAGTGGCAGTGGGACGTGAGTTTTCGCCGGCACGGAACATTTTCACTAGCATCGCATACTCATGAAACGTACGTAATAATAATACAATAAATACATGCATATTTTCAGTCATGTTTATATTTAATTGTGTTATCAAGAAAAAATACCCGATAAATCCATAAAAGTCTACATTTGTGGGGGGGTGAGTTGTTCTCTTTTAAACCATCTTTTTTATTTAAATAAAACTTACAGAGTGTTTTAAAACCCAGTGAAAAGAAAACCGGGTCGGGGTGGAGGAGACAAGTCGAAGTAACTTTGTCGATGGAACGAATATTCGGAAAAGCACCCCTGCGACGCTCGACGTCTTCAAAGGGTTGAACTTAATGCCCATCGGGTAGCTAAGGTAAAATTAAAATCAAAATCTACAGTTGAGGCATCACCTACCGTTGAGCCATCGTCCATCGTTGAGCCATTTACCACCGTTGAGCCATCACCCATCGTTAGCCATCATCTACCGTTGAGCCATCGTCAACCGTTGAGCCATTGACCACCGTTGCTCATCGCGAACCCCCACTATCCCCCAACACATCTGACGTTCGCAAGTTACGAGCAGCTGGAACTTCATCAGATGCCAGTTGTAGTGGTGACGGTCCTACACCGCGTAGTAGCGAATTTTCGAGGATTGTCTTTTCTGACCAAGTTAGTGAGTATATAACGCATTTCAAAAGAGTTGAAGGTATTTTGAAAACAATAAAAGATGACGCTATTCCGAACTCAAAACTTTTTATGGTAGAAATGATAAGACTGCTTATCCAGAATCCACGATTAAGGCGGTCAGTTGCTTCAACGAGCAGGAGAGGAGGAAAATAACATGCGTGCAGACTCAGTACCCGATCAAGCGGGCGATTTACCTGTTAATCGCGATCCTGCAAAACGGAAAAGAATTATCACGGGAAACGAACGACTGTACCTGACTTCACTTGGGGCCTTCAAGACTAAACGTAGTGTATTTCCAGCAAATCCAGACATACCAGAAAATAAGCCGGCCTCGAATACGGATTTTCCCATGTTGAAGTACGGCATTGAAAAAGACGCGGTGTTTGGTTTTGCCTGTGGCTTATTTCCAAACGGACGAGGAAGGGCGTCCGCAAGTGAAGAATGGTCGCACGCTGGAGTACGTCAGTGGCTCAAATTGAAAAGTCGCGGAAAGGAGATAAAGGGCAAATTACAAGAACACTTCACTTCAGAAGCTCATCAAGCAGCTATGACAGATTTGTGCCACTTTGTCAATGCACAAGGCCACGTAGACGTTCTCCTTGATAAACATTTACGGACGATCAGAATTGAGGAAGAACAAGAAAAGGAGTTCCACTAAAAAGTTATCCGGATACTAATTGACACTGCAAGAACCCTTTGTCGGCAAGGTTTGGCTTTCCGAGTTCACGAGGATGGAATCACTCAAGATAATGGAAACTTCACGAAAATTGTGAAGTTACTTTCACGGCATAGTCCGGTCATGAATAGGTGGTTGGAAGAAGTGAATACGCGGAAGCACAACGTTACGTATATGAGCAAAGTCTCTCAAAATGAATTCATCCGTCTACTTGGAGGGAAAACTCGTGACATAATTGCAGAAGAGATCAAGAACGCCGGTATGTTCTCCGTTATAGCAGATACTACTCCCGATATGTCACATAAAGACCTCCTCGCGTTGAATATCTGATACGTCGTCGAAAAAGATGAAGAGCTCGTTCCTGTGGAGCGTCTTTTAAAAATAGACGCTGTTTTAACTAAAAAGACTGGAGAGGAGTTGGCTGAAAAAATATTTTTAATTTTAAATTCAAAAGAACTTTTACTTCCACTCGATAAACTAGCGTTTCAATCGTACAACTTTGCTAGTAACATGTCAGGCATATACAACGGCACTCAGAAAAAGCTATCAGAGAAGTGCAAAATATATATTCCGTACGTTCCATGCCAAGCTCACAGGTTAAACATTTTCGTAGAGACAGCTTGTAATGCTAGCTCACTTATACGAAAGTTTTTGACACTCTTGAAGCATTGTAGGTTTTTTTTCGGGTAGCACGAAACAACATTTAAGCTTGCAGAAAGAGCTGGATAAAATTGAACATTCACTTCAACTTAAGAATTTATCAAAAACAAGGTGGACTGCGCGCGCTGAATCGATGAGAGCTGTTTCTACGTCTTATGAAGAGATAGTCACAGCATTGGAAACGATGAAAACCTAATTCGATTCTGAATTTGACAATAAAACCCGAACTTTTGCGTCAGGCTTGCACAAAAAGCTTCTACTTTGATTTTGTCTGCGGCATGTACTTTACCAAAAGCATCATGTTTAAAATTAAGAACGTAACCGAGCTTTCAGAAGCGGAGGAGCTGAATGTAGTAGACGCGATGCAGCTGATTCAGCGCGCTTTGAAGTCTTTTGAAGATATCAACGACGACGGCAAGATGGACGCATTAATAAAGAGTGCATCGTGATTAGCGAAAAGTATGCAAGTAAATGCGGAGGAAGACTTCTTAAAGCACCACAGGACCCGGAGACTTGCAAAGAAGTATGTATGACTTGCATGCTGAAACGACACCAGAAATTTCTTTTCTTACATTCTACAGAAAGGATGTGGATGTACTTACTACAAGCGTGCAAGACAATCTCGCAAAACTAATTTATTTCCTAGAGCAATTCCACATAATTATCAAGATACCCGCTGATAGAAAACACTGCACCATCGCGCGCGTCCGATCTAAAAAGCAATCACACTCGAAAATCATCCTTCACGATGAAGAGCTTGTGCTGGCTGAGCTTGAAATCCTGCTCGATGCCAGTAAACAGTGCTCATCTTTTAAAGAAATCGCAAAAGTTGCTGTTAAATTAAAGAGGATTATCCAGTGTGCTTAACAAGTAGTTCGACTGATTTTAAAATCCCCAGTGTCTTCTGCTTCTTCCGAACGGTCCTTCAGCAAGTTGAAGCTCATTTACAATCATTTGTGGACATCGATGGGTGACGACTGCTTAGACTCCCTCATGATGTTGTTTTCAACGAAAGATAAGGTCGACGACATTGAAATTACGGAGATAGTGGAGAAGAAGTCCTTGTTAAAACATCGTAGAGTACGGTTTTAGAAAGAATAACTAGGTTTTCTTTAATTCTTGTAATATTTAATCACTTACTTTGTTCATTTATCAAATTTTCCTGCGATTCAAAATTCTGGAACTAATAAAATACATTTTAAATGAAAGCCATTAATTAATTATATTTGTCTTGTGTATCGTTTGCCCCCCCCCCCCCCTCTCCCCCCATCCTCCACTCCCTCCCGTTGCTCAGTTTTTAAACGTATAGTCGGCAATGTTAAACAGCCAGTCGGCATTTTTTTAAATTCTCACCCCCCCCTAGATGTACAAGGTCGAACCGCCCCTGTCTGCAGCTGTCTGTCATTCTTTTGACGTTCACATTATTTCAATGGAACTTCAACAGTTTCCGATCCCAGTTCGAGTACTTACAGCTTCTACTTGTTAAACACCAGCCTTCAGTGGTGTGTCTTCAAGAAACAAATTTCCGGGACAACCCTGTTACCAATTTAAGACAGTTCAGTGTTAATGCCAACCATGCAAGTGGAGGCGTTGCTACCTATGTTAAAAGTAGTCTAAGTGACCAAGAAGTTCCTTTAAATACTGATTTATAAGCAGTTGCACTCCTATTGCATTTACCACAAGTTGTGTGCGTGTGTAATATATATCTTCCTACCAGCAGTACATTCCACATTGATGACTTGAAACATCTTTTACATCAACTCCCAAAACCCTTTATCTTGATGGGTGTTTTAATAGCCACAACAGTTTATGAGGTAGTAGAAACACTGATGCAAGAGGAAAGACAATAGAAATGCTACTGGAAGATTTCGATCTCGTTTTGCTAAAGTCAACTGCTCCAACCCGTTTTGATGCAGCCCAGGGAACATTTAGTAACATAGATTTAACTATTTGCACGCCAGATATAGCTGCATGTTTCAACTGGTCTGTTTATTCCACTTACAAGGAAGTGATCACTTCACCATTATCATTAACGATTGTGAAAATTTGTCAGCCAACGCCTCAAACCCTCAGTGCTCTGAATGGAATGTAAATAAGGCAGATTGGGAAAAATTTAAAGCGACTGTAAATAATCATTTAAATGACTTAACCCCAACACATACATTTCCTTCTAAACGCATCAATGATATTATCCAAGACTTCACTTAAGTAATAATTACATCTGCATAGGAGAGTATCCCTAAATTAACTATGAAACCATCCAAGAAAACGGTGCCCAGGTGGAATGACTCATGCAAAGAGTCCATAAAAACAAGAACCATGCCTTCTATCTCTACAAAAGAAATCCTGCGCCCGAAAACAAAATCATTTTTCATAAATACCGAGCCATAGCAAGAAAAAAAAATAAGCAAGAAAACCTCTTGGTTAACTTTTGTTTCCTCCATTACCTCTCAAACTCCACATAAAGTCATGTGGAATAAAATCCAAAGAATAAGTGGTAAATACAAAGATTTCCGTATTATTTCTCTTAGAGATCCAGTTGAGGGATCAATTATAGATGAATCTCAGAACATCGCTGATAAACTAGCTACTACATTTGCAAACACCTCTAGTGATACCAATTATGAACCTGAATTTCTTCCCATGAAGGCAACCAGAGCTCCCCTAGAACTAACAGAAACTTTACCTGGCCCAAACTATGTATATAAAGATACCTTACAGTTTCAAGAAATTGTCACCGAACTCAACAAGTGTGGAAAATCTAGTCCTGGTCCAGTTAATATTCCCTATGAGTTCTTAAAGCAGCTTCCACATAGAGCATTGAATTATCTTCTTGCAATTTTTAACTACATATGGAGTTCTAAAATATTTCCTGATCAATGGCGTAGTGCTATTGTAGTGCCTATACCTAAACCAGGAAGAGACAACTCAATTCCAGATAATTATCGTCCCATCGCCTTGACAAACACAATATGCAAGTAAATGGAGAAAATTGTTAATAAAAGATTACGTTGGTATCTCGAACACATAAACTTTTTTAGTGATGCACAAAATGGTTTTCGTAAAGCACGTTCAACAACAGATACTCTGATAAGTTTTGAATCTGAAATCCGAGAAGCTTTCCTCAATAACCACCACCTCATAGCAGTTAGTTTAAATATCGAAAAGGCATATGATATGGTATGGAAAGGCAATGTAATTGAAACATTGATGAAACATGATATTTCAGGAAAAATGCTCCACTTCATTTACAATTTCCTTCAAGATCGTCGAATTCAGGTCAGAACAAATGGAATGTCGTCACAAGAAGTAACAATTAACAATGGAGTTCCTCAAGGCTCAGTCAGCAGTGTCACAATATTCCTCGTCGCAATCAATGGTATTGTCTCTAACATTCACTTACTAGTAAAGGCTTGCCTTTTTGCCGATGATTTGACTGTACTCATTTCAGGGAGAAATATTTCCACTATTCAAGATCTACTTCAAGAGTCGACCGAGAATATCCAAAAATGGGCAAACGTTACAGGATTCAAGTTTTCCAAAACTAAACGCATTCTCTTCTCCAAAATAAACAAACAGTGCCCGATCCCGAACTGTACATGGACAATCATAAAATTGAAACAGTAACTACTCTCAAAATCCTAGGAGTTCTGTTTGATACTAAGCTAAGTTGGATTCCCCACCTGAAGAACCTTCAAGACGAGTGCCTCGGACGTTTGAACATAATGAGGATATTGGCAGCAAAGAACTGGGAAGCAGACTACCTAATACTAATGAACACGTACCGAGCCATTATCAGGGCTAAACTAGATTACGGCTGTATTGTCTACAATTCTGCAAGACAATCTTCACTCAAGATCCTTGATTCTGTCCAATCCTCCGCCCTTCGAATCGCTTTGGGAGTTTTTCACACCAGTCCAGTAGCCAGTCTCCAAAATGAATCAAATGAACCACCACTTACATTCAGACGTCGGAAACTGGGTTTAAAATACGCACTCAAAGTTCCAACTACGAATAAATCTCGCATTAAATCGTATGTTTCTTCAAATCGACACAAAGGAAGAAAAGCCGGTCAAGATCGCAAACATTCCCCTTCAATGTCAGAATAACTAAGTTCCTTGAAAAACTAAATCTAACTATCCCTCCAATTTTACTCTCTGACCATTCCCTTGATGTCCCACCATGGCCAATCTCCCTACCAACCATTAATTTTGACCTGAACATCAATGTCAAAAACCAAATGGACAAATCCCAATACCATCAACTTTTTCTTGAACTTTCCAACAGATACCCAAGGCACAGTGCAACTTATACTGATGGATAGAAATGTGAGGAAAGAAACGGTTGTGGGATAATATATCCAGATCACACTATGTTATTCTGTCTACCTGACTTCTCCACTGTCTTTTCTAATGAACTCTTTGTCCTTAGGGAGGCCATGCTATACATTTTGAATAGAAGTACCCAGTAACTCATTCATTGTTTTTTTCTGACTCAAGAATTTCACTAAGTGCAATAGCGAATCCCCTACCGACCCACATTCTCGTGCAAGAAATTCAACAGTTGTTCATCAAAATCATGAATGCTGGTAAACAAGTGATCTTTGTGTGGATACCCTCACACAGAGGTATTCAGGGCAATGAATCCTCTGATCAGGCAGCTAAAGAAGCTACGCACCTTCCGTTAAGTGATCCTACAACAGCTACACCACATACTGACATTAATACTTACATTAAATCTAAATTGTACCAACAGTGGAAGATGAATTGGATTAAAACCTCCAACAGTAAACTTTCTGAAATATATACGGATTATGTAATACCATTTGATATCCGTCACCTTCGCAGGCAAGACCGAATCTTACTATCCCGAATAAGGATAGGTCACTCCAAGATATCTCATAGCTACCTTCTTGAGAAGAAACAGCCTCCCATCTGCACAACATGTAACAGCGTGCTAACTCTGAAGCACATCATCACTAATTGTCTACATTACAGCCAATGGCATTCCTGGTAACCAAATCATCAATTTCTTCAAAGACACTGTTTTTCATTCCAAAATATGACAGTTCAATTCACAGTACTTGTATTTTTCATATTCCTCTGGATTAATGTTCCTACCATGTTATTGTTAATGTATCTACAATATTTAATGTACTGACTAGTTATAGGAGTCGCGATAAGACATCTAAGTTAAAGCGACTATAAACAATCGTAATAAAAATATTTAAATAAAAGAAAGTTGAAGGGGAAAGTGTTATTCTTTCTTATATAGAGGTTTTCGTTATACCCAGGTTGTCTTATACCCAAGTTAACCCAAGCCACAATAGTGTATGGAGGTTGTAAGTCAGTTGCATACAGTACATAGCTGAATATTGCAAGTAAAATGATACCGTACCGCGGTTACTCCTAAAAACAGATTGAACTCTGGCAATAGAAACAATGCCGTACAGTAAAATAGGTATGGATAATACAATACAGTATTTAGTCTGATGCAGAGAGCAAGCAGGAAGAACAACAGAAAAGAAGAGGCAGCACCTTCTTATGTAGAGGTCATAAACATACTTTCTTGCTATACAGAGGTAAACGAGACCAACACAACTTTCTTAAACAGAGGCACAATAGTTTCTTATATAGAGTTTTCCACCGTAAAAATGACGGGACCAAGAAATGTCTTTCCAATACAGAGGTTTTTCTTATACAGAGGTTCACTATAACCAGCTTCTTCAAACAAGAATACATCTCATCGCTCAACGATACTGACAAAATCACCTTAGACGATACATTCTGTACGTAACAACTGTAAGTAAGGAAGAAATATCCATTGCAATAAATATGATACAATCTAATGCTGCCCCTGGTCGTGATCACGTCTTACCTAGAGTTGGTAAAGATGGAATGGCGAAAGAAATTATCGCTCTAATTGCCACAAGAATGCTGCAGACGGGACATGTACCTCCTTGCTTTCAGAGAGACGGAACGGTAGCCTATTGATTGATAAAGGGAGGAAATCACATGATATTTCGAACTGGAGACCAAACACAATTGTTTCCGTAGTTCGCAGAGCCATCGAAAGAGTGTTAGGCAGACGTCTCGGAGAGTTCATCTCATTCAATTAGCATCAGCGTGGATTTACTCGATCACCTGGTACACTTATGAACACATCCTTGCTTAGATCAACTATGGTATCAGCCAAAATTCAGAAACGTAACGTCACTATCGTCGTTTTAGATATCAGAAAGGCATTTGATAACATCGGACACCTGCATTTAAAAGAAATGACTTGATGTATCTTCTGTACCTTCTAAATTAGCTACTATAGCTCTAAATCTGCAGTGTAATAACCAGAATTGCGTGCAAGTTAATCGTAGAAAAACAAAACCCATTGTTCTAGGACGTGGTGTAATGCAAGGGTCTCCACTATCGCCCACATTATACAATTTGGCCACAGATCACATACTAAATGAATTGTCCGAAGAATCAATTGCCAGCGAGTTTGGATAAAACCTAGTTCCGAGTTTAAGTCCAGTAACAGTGCTTGGCTTTGCAGACGACACGGTTCAGATAGCTAAGGATGAAAAATCAGCTTTGGTGCTTACTCGAATCGCCATGTCAAGATTACAAACTATTGGGTTGGAAATAAATATCGCAAAATCTGTAGCTATCAATATTTGCAAAGGAAAACTAACTACCAACCACCTTGAAATCTCGCCAGACACCGTTATCTCATGCATATCCTCTGACGAATGGGTTCGTTACCTAGGCATACATTTTTCTGACATTTGTCTTTTCAAACCACAAGAGGCCCTGACGGATCTGAAAGACAAACTCGACCTCCTTTCGTCTAGCCCGTTATTACATCCCGACCAAAAATTCTGTACTATGAACACTTCTATTTGTCCATCCCTCAGCTATATGTTCCAGGCAATGCCATTAAAATAAATTCCAATGAAATTTCTAGACGATGCCGATGAAATCATAAAAGGAGCTTTGAAAGATATAATTCAGTTACCTACAGATACTCCAGACGCAATGGTCTATACCAGGGGTCTCCAAACTTTCCAGCCTTAGGGCCATACTGATTACTCCAGTAAGTTCCAAGGGCCAAAACCATATTATCATTGTTGCCGGTGGTAAAAAGTGAAATAGTCCACTGATGAAAAAAAAAGTCCGAAAAAGTACGCAACGTTGAAAAAAGGCTGCAAATCGGACTTAAGTCCGCAAAACGGCAACACTGCATATTATTAATTTTCCTGTCATCTGTAATTTCTAGATTAGTCGTAGAGTATGAGCCATGAGGAGTAACGTGACACGACATCTGGTGGACACAAGCGGAAATAGGTAGTACCTTCTATCGCTAACAGATGGCGCTAATAGCACGTACAGAGTAATCTCGTTGGTTCGAGAGAGTTCTGGTGTCTTCCACTCACTTCTAGATGGCAGTAATTGGAATATATAAGAAGGCTAGTTGCGCAACCACAAGTCAGTTCCTATGACACTGTTGTGAAATAAAATAGTGCGTACCTCCTTAAAACGTGTTTGTGCGTGTTTAAGTTTAAGACATCTTTGTAACAGTATTTTGATTTGAATTGTTGCTTTTGTGTGTGATTTAGTAGTATGGAAAAGAAGCGGAACATTGATAGTGAATGCAGAAAATTCAAAGATGAGTGGAACATTCCGTATTTCGTAATTGAGTCTAGTAACAAGGCGCTATGTTTGATTTGCAATGAAAGTTCTCAAGAAAATGACTTACCTTATCATACTGCCGTACGTTGGCTTAGTTGTGGGAAAGTCCTTCAGCGCTTTTTTGAACTTCGAGCAGTGATCGAAATTTTTTGAATGAAAAGCATCGCCCTCTTACTGAATTACAAAACAACGCATGGCTGTGGAAGTTAGCATTCTATGTTGATTTGACAAAACATGTGAACGAACTGAATTTGAGATTGCAAGGAGAAAACCAGCATCTTCCTGATTTATACACTAATATCAAATCATTCCGGAAGAAATTGATACTGTTTCAATCACAACTACGAAGTAAATGTTTTTCACATTTTAAAACATGTGAAATATTCAGCCACACCACTGAGACTGAGTTTCCTATCGATTTTGCAATCGAAACTTTGAGTGCTTTGAAAATAAATTTTGATACTCGTTTCTCGGACTTCGATGCCTTTGCGAATCAAATTAAGATTTTTCAGGATTCTTTTGATACTGACATTGAAACCCTAGCCCCGGAACTTCAAATGGAAATGATTGAACTACAGTGCAGTGATATAATTAAGAACAAATATCAAAACTCATCTTTGTTGGAATTTTATAAGAGTCTTCCACTGACTCAATTTGATAATTTGCATAAATTTGCTCGTGGGCTGTTTTCTGTTTTTGGTACTACTTATTTGTGTGAGAAGACCTTCTCCAAAATGAAGTACACAAAAAATGTTTACAGATCTAAATTAACTGATGAGCATCTTAAATCTCTTTTATTAATTGGTACAAGTAAAATTAGTCCACAACTACAAACTATTGTCAGTGGAAAATCTCAATTACATAAATCTCATTAGTATTTCATATGTCTGCATGTTATACATTGTCTTTACTCATTACAATTCTGTGTTTCTTTATCCAACTTATCACAAAAACAATAACAATAAGCCTACAACAATGTTATGAGTAGTTAGCCCATGACCATATCAATGTAGATGTCATATTAATAATTATTCAACATAAAATTAGAATACTTCAGTAAACTAAATTTAATTAGCTATAAAAAATATGTTCTCTAAAAGGAGTTTTCAAGTATGCTAGCTCTCCGAGGGCCGGACAAAATCTGTCCGCGGGCCGGATGTGGCCCTCGGGCCGTAGTTTGGAGACCCCTGGTCTATACTCACAGGATGCAATGGGAGGCTATGTGCTCCAGCAAACAAATGGTTTACCAACTCTCAGAAAAACACAAAATGAATAGATTCTGAACACAAGAGACATTGGAAAAGAGGTCGACGTTTGTTCAACAAAACTTGGCATAGGTGGACCACAAACATTTATTTCTTGGTTCTCGAGATAGCTTTGTAGACACTCAAAAAGTGCGGTCATATTAAGAGATCAGCAGTTCGAAGCGTGGTGTCGGTTAAATCAAAAAGGAAAAGGGGTCATTCTCTACAAGCAGTTCACGCCACCTAATAAATGAGTGTGGCACCACAAGGGTCTTTCCAGCTCTGAATGGAAGGATGGACTGAAGCTTGTATGTAATGTAGCCGCAGTTAGAGCTGTACCAGGCAGAAGCCGGGACGATAACCGTTGACGCCGCAGTGGCAACGAGATTGAAACTCTCCTTCGTGTCCTTGGGTTGTGCAATTATGGTGAGGCACTACGTAACACAGGACATCACTCAGTAAGATCCATCCTTGCGGAGAGTCTGAGAGATGTTGGCTTCGTGGTGCATGAAGACGTTTCAGGGCTAGCCACGCAAGGCAGTACCAGGCGCATTGACATCATAGACTACAAGGAGGATAAAAGGAAGGGTTATATACACTATTGGATCCAACCGTGCGTTTTGAAACCCATGCCGAGCAGCCAGATGAAGTGAACAAAGAAAAGAAGGATATTCACGAGCCTACAGTCCCTTTCTCAAGGAAAAATACCACTTTCAAGAAATAGAAGTTATTGGGAACAGTACCATCTCTTTTTGCAGCAACGTGTAGAAAATGTCGTATCTCAAATGCCATCATTAATACCATAGCAGTAACAGCCCCTAAAGGATCCATTAGTATTTTGAGAAATCACCTATATTCGCAAATGATGTGTATTTTAAGGCTGAATAGCTATTTTAAGTATTTATTTTTAATTGCGGTTTGCCCACTCTTCAGGTCTTTTATGTGTGTCATTAGTCCTATTTTGTTAACCATCTCTTCTTTCACCTCATTATGATTGTTAAGCTTTGTATATTAGCAGCCTCGTAAGTCGAGGAAGCATAAGAAATAAATAATAAACCAAATGGTATTGAATTACTGCGCGGTAATTAATTGTAATAATACAAATCAATCGAATTGCTCTAAAACAAATTGCAAATTCGACACTTTAACCCTTTATAGTGCAGATTTTTTTCAAATATATATAACTTGTAATTATTTAAATTTAACGTTAATTATTTTAGCGTACTTTATATTATTATACATTTTATTGTTTGTTATCATTAACATTTGAATGCACATAATTAGAATTATAATTTTAATTATTATTGATTTAAGCCCGCTAAGGAGAGCTTATGACTAGTTCTTCTTCGATGTTCTCGTTCGTTCCCAATATCTCTTGAGCCCGACTTATAACTTTTCGTTTGTCTTATACTGTCTTTATAATATGTAAATTATTATATAATTATTATATTTTTAGTTTTTATAAGCTAATTTTAATTTTTATCATCATATTTAACTTTTTACTAGCCTATATTAATTTCATTGTTTCTATAAAAAGATTATCAAGCACCTTCGGTCAAGAATTACGAAAAAGTATTTGGTTTCCAGAAATATTACCACTTCCAAAAGAACATTCGTTGATATATGACTGAACGATTAAACCACCAGTATCTTTGAAAATGTAAAATGTCCTCACAGTAGGTGCTTAATATACAGACAATTTACCTATAAAGGATTAAGTACCTTGGATGCAATCTGAATGAACAAAAGGAACTCAGTCAAGAGATCAGTGCAAGAATTGAGCAAGCGAGAACAATCTTCATTAAAATGAAAATGCTCCTCAGTAACCGCGGTTTAAGTCTAGATCTTAGGCTGCGAATGGTCAGGGGATATGTATTTCCCAAACTATTGTATCGAATGGAAGGGTGGACTCTAACTCAAGTGCTGTGCAAGAAGCTGGAAGCCTTCGAAATGTGGATGTATCAGCGGATGTTACGTATCTCGTGTGGACCGAAGGAATGAGGAATACTGTGGTGATGGGAAAATTATACAAGACTGAAGTCAACTTTTCCAGCAAGAAGCGTAAACACGTGATGCGGAATGAAAAATGGTGATTCAGGAGAAGATCTCAGGACAGCGGAGACCCGACCCAAGGAAAATCTCATGGCTGAAGAACCTCAGGGGCTGGTATGAGATTAATACAACAACCCTTTTCCGTAAGGCAGACTCGAAGAATAGGACAGACATGATGACCGCCAACCTTCGATAGAAGACGGCACGGCAAGAACAAGCAGAACAGACATTATATTTATATTTTGAGTATGATATTATTTTCGTTAGCAATTACCTTTTCATTAGACAATTTCACAACTTAGTCCATATGTATATAAACATATTAGTGTTGAGATTAATTTCCAATTTGTTTTAGACCAATTCGATTAAATTGTATTATTACATTCTCAGATTTGGTTTAATTTGTTAAGATCCACACAAAGATGAAAAAGGTCGCTCTATGGCCGAAACAGGTACTAATTTAATTAATTTTATATTAAATACAATACCCTTTGGTATTTACTTTAACCATTCATGTTACAAAGTCACAATGTTCGCAGTATAATGTAAACTGAACGTGAAAATTAGCAGCATTGGCTGTGTTTTGTGACGTCGTTCAGGGCCTCACTCTGTTAGCAGATAACATAACATAACCTATGACACATATCAACGCAAATTTTGAGTCTGGGTTCTGTACGTCTGATTTTGATTCGTCATGACTAAATAATGATGGTCGGTTGGTTTCTCAATTTAGGGGCTGCGACAACGCGGTCATGTAGGCCCGTGTACTTTGGTGTGTGTAGAATCTCTCTGAAACCGGTTTTAATTTTGATGTCTGTATTAGTGTGTGTTATCTGTGATTCAGGTAGAAGTACTGCAGACGATCAATTTTTCAAGTAGTTCCTACTTTTGCTACCAAATGCTACCGTCCACGACACCTAGCTGCGGACGTTACTACTATATGCAATCGCAGTCAGCACCTGGCGGCAAACGTTGGAATTAATACAGCGTTATCAAATCTAACCTACAAATTTTAGCTTCCACAAGTATAGTTAATAGAAGGTTCTTTTACATGCCATAAATCTAAGAGATGGGGCCGCCGGCTTTATTTGCCCTCCGAAGGATGGCATACTGAGGGATTTTAACGCTCTCAAAAAATCCGACGACCTCGGCCGGGTTTGAACCCGTGATCTTGGGCATAGAAGCCCAGCATGCTACCAACTACGCCACCGAAGTCCCTCACTAACTAATGAAAGAAAAGATAATTTTACCAAATAAAGTTTACTTCTAACGAAAACAAACGTTAATCTACTGTGCGAGTCCAAGCTCTATGGACTTGCGGGATGAGGAGAAAGAGCAGGGAAGGGTCAGGCGAGAAGAGAAGGGCCTGTCAACAGCCTGCAGTGTTACTTGACATGCTCGTCTATTCCAGTACTGCTAACATAGGGTCTTCTCTGAAACCAGTGTGGTGTTACGAATGAGTCAGTGAGTCACCGACCAATGTATTTGGTTCTGTACTATGCACGGACCGAGAAACCTCATCACTCATCAACGCCGTTTCTCATAGTCCGCGATGCACATTCCTCTCAGGTTCACGCAGCTTAGACTCGAGCAGTATATATATAAAAATCAATGTTACGTGATAGTTTGTGGGTCTGTCTGTGGGTATGTCTCCTATACGTTCATATACCATTAATCCGATTGCGATGAAACTTGGGTGAGATGTTGAGTACACTCCAAGGAAGGTTTCTGACTTAGTAAATGCATTTTACAATAGGTACCGCACGAGTAGATTCAACAAATGAGCGACGATGCGTGGAGCGTTTCAACAAAGTCCCCTATGTCTTCATATACCATTAGTCCGATAGCGATGAAACTTGGGTGAGATGTTGTGGACACTTACGTGAAGGTTTCTAACTTAGTAAATACATTTTACAGTGGGTATCGCATGAGTAGATTCCGCAAATGACCGACGACACGCGAAGCGTTTCAACCATGTCCCGTATGCATTCATATACCGTTCGTCCGATAGTTATGAAACTTGCGTAAGATGTTGTGTACACTTCAGGGAAGGTTTCTGGGTTAGTAAATCCATTTAACAATAGGTAGAGCACGAGTAGAATCAACAAATGAGCGACGACGCGCGAAGCGTTTCAACAAAGTCCCGTTTAAGGTCATATACCATTCGAACGATAGTGATAAAACTTTGGTGAATTGTTGTGTACAGTACACTCCAGGAAAGGTTTCTGACTTAGTAAATCCATTATACAATACGAAGCGCACATTTAGATTCAACAAATGTGTGACGACGCACGAAGCGTTCGACAACGTCCCGTATGCGTTCATATACCATTCATACGATTGCGATGAAACTTGGATGAGATGTTGTGAACACTCCAGGGAAGGTTTATGGCTTAGTAAATCCATATTACAATACGTATCGCACGAGTAGAATCAACAAATGAGCGACGACACGCGAAGCGTTTTAACAAAGTCCCGTATACATTCATATACCATTCGTCTGATAGCTATGAAACTTGGTGAGACGTTGTGTACCCTTCAGGGAAGGTTTCGGGCTTAGTAAATCCAATAGGTAGTGCACGAGTAGATTCAACAAATGAGCAACGACGCGCGAAGCCTTTTAACAAAGTCCCGTATGCGTTCGTATACCATTCGTCCGATAGCGATGAAAGTTGGGTGACATGTTGTGTGAACTCCAGGGAAGGTTTCTGGCTTAGTAAATGCATTTTACAATAGGTACCGCACGAGTAGATTCAACAAATGAGCGACGATGCGTGAAGCGTTTCAACAAAGTCCCCTATGTCTTCATATACCATTAGTCCGATAGCGATGAAACTTGGGTGAGATGTTGTGGACACTTACGTGAAGGTTTCTAACTTAGTAAAGTACCCGTTTCCCAGACCTCACGTCGGCCCGGAAATCAAACGTGATGTCCAAGAAATGGTACATGGTCATAACAAAACAAATTAGGAATCCCTGAAATATATATCCGGAAAAACTACCAAAAACATCAACTGAGAACACGGGCAGGCAAGAGATCTAATGTCTCGGGTCGTTTAACGGGATAGGTGAGATAGGTTGCCTCAGATATATATCTCCCCAAATAAAATAGGATAGTATCACTCAGTCAGGAAAAGGAACAAGCTGCAGGAATAATTTAAGATAACTAAGATAAAATGGTCTCTCTTTATTTAAGAGCAGACGAACACAAATAAATATACCCTCCTAAAAATCGAATTGGTTCAATCTTATGTTGGGATCGTAGATCCAAAAGTCCTAAACTGCCAATTCGACTTTCCTATTGCACTTGGGGTAATGCGATATAAAATAAAGTTCCAGTGTTCGTTGGTTTAGCTGAATGCTATATAAAATAAAATCGTTGCACTTCACTGTCACTGTTTCAGCTTGGAATAAATTGAAATAAGTTGTAAATTGTAACTTCACATTCCCCTCAAAAATCTAACTTATCACACTTTTAAACTAACATATATTAAGGAAAAGAAATTAATCAATTACGAGAATATTATCTAACAGGGATAAATCGTGATTTAATTTAAATTGCAATAAAAATAGAATTGATTAGCAAATATTATTTACATTGAGCATTCGACATTGGTGTGGAATACTGTTCAAGTAATGTCCTTTATCTTCCATGTAGTAACTAATGTTCATTAATAATTATTCCAATCTCCAATTATATTACATCAACCTGCTAATTGTTTTTAAATTCCACAATTCAGTTCCAATAAATTATAATCCATAAATTAGTATAATATCTTCCATTTATTATTATTATGAGGGTGATGCATTGATTAATTAATATGGCAAAATTCATTCATTAATAGGTTATAGATTACTTCATTTAAATGTTTTCCTTTCGAAGAGAAGATCGAATAAAGAAGATTCTTAGTTATTGTTAATATCTCTTTAAGCTCTTATATCAATATCCATTATTTTACAGCCTTTAATATATATATTATTACTATTATTCATCCCATTCATTAAACATGCTTATCGCAATAATAATCTCAGGATTGTGTTCATAGACACCTCCTAGAATTCTTCTAATCACAAAAATCAATCGTGAAATACATATTTTCACTGCCTACAAATGTGAAGTATTTCTATCATAATTATTGAATGGGCCAACTGACTCGCATTCAAATGTTGCAACTATAGGACCACCTACGTAAGACGTGTCCACAACATAAATCAAATAACAGGCATTCATGTATAAATAGGCTGCTGCGTAAAAATATCATACGAGAATTAGCTTGTTATAACCTAAAAATTAATCGAATCATTAATTCAGAATCTTCCAATGCTCAGTTAATCAATAGGAAATCAATAAATTATTATCTGCAATTATTCTTCAAATTGCTGTCATAAATTGCCACACAAATGTGATTATTATCGTTGATAATCAACCCTTAATTAATAAATATGAATGTCAATTTTACTCAAATAAATTAGATATTATTATTATAATTCATCATAATGAATCCAATCATTAACTTTATCAACCATCGCTGTCAAAGATCGGGAAATGTCGCTGACAATCGCATTCAAAAGATTGTGGGAAAATATTCTTAAATTAAAAGAATTATTATAAAAAATTAATTTATCAAAGAATTAAATAATTATTAAGTTATTATCTCTATAAGAAAATTTTATGAAATACTAATAGCAATGACTAACTCTTAAGGTAGCTCTTTTATGTTTGAAAAATCAGGAATAAATATAACAGTCATCAGGAAATAAAATCAATCATGTTTCATGGTGTTGGTTGTCAGGGTGTACTATGGATGTAATGTTTCACTGCCCTTGCACATGGAGTGAAGTCCACTGATGACGAAAGATGTCTTGAACTTGTTAGACCTCCGTTTAATGAAATTGGAAAACCCCAACATCATCGTGATGACTGTATGTTGGTGTGTCTGCTGATCTCGGTGTTCATCAAAGCCTATAAGTTTCCCCTCAAATTGTCTAAGCTGATCTCATCTTGATTGTGTAAAAGCTATCATAAGATCCCACGAAGAAAAGTTTATTGTGTAAAAAGAGCATTCTTGATAATTCAGGTTCCTCAAATACAATTTGACTGTTTGCCACTGCTATCTGAATAATGCACATATTTAATAGTCTTGAAATTCAATTTATATTGATAGTGTTCTGCTCCTCAATGTTTATTTGAATGTGAATATTGCAGTAATAACTTCTTAATGTGTCATAGGACTTCACCTAGTATGAGTGCGTTTGCTTGTATTGGTTTGAAGTGTTCATGACGATTTCATCATGAATCTGTAATTGTTCCTCGTGTAGTGTGATAATGTAAGGAATGGTTCTACTCACAGAAATTTTCGATGCACTCACACGAATATCACTAAATTTATCGCTAGTTTCAAACACTAGACCGTTTGAGCGTTTATTTCAATCGAACACATGTTCACCTAAGCAATCTGATGCCGTGCAATTTGGAAAAATCATAAACCTCGGTTTAAAATAGGCTATGTGTTTTTCAGCGTTGCAAGGTACAGGTGACGATCTCTCCCCTCCTATAATCACGTGGTGTAGTCGGGGAGAATCGGACCTCCCTTTCCAGTGTCGTATTACGACGTAACTCAAAGTGCAGTATAACACAGGTGATATTTAAATAATATTCAGCCGTTGGTCGATTGGTATTTTCTATTATACATATTCTGCCAATGCATGAAGGTAAAGCTGAAATCAATGAAGCGTTGTATAAAGATTATATTTCATATGTTAGAAAGACCGGTGTCTCCTTGCTGTGTCCAGCCAGGCTGAAGCTAGGCTATAAGACTCGCTCTAAAGTTCATTATGCACTCGTCCAGTCACGAGCCTATGATCCCGTTGTTCTGACGTATTAATGAGCGTAACTCAAAATGCGATATCGGTCACAGTAAATACATTTTACAGTGAGTAGCGCATGAGTAGATTCAGCAAATGACCGACGACACGCGAAGCGTTTCAACCATGTCCCGTATGCATTCATATATCGTTCGTCCGATAGCTATGAAAGTTGGGTGAGATGTTGTCTACACTTCATGAAAGGTTTCTGGCTTAGTAAATCCACTTTACAATAAGCAGCGCACAAGTAGATTCAACAAATGAGGACGACGCGCGAAGCGTTTCAACAAAGTCCCGTAAAAGGTCTTATACCATTCGGCCGTTAGCGGTGAAAGGTGGGTGAAATATGGTGGACACTCCAAGGAAGGTTTATGGCTTGGTACAAGCATTTCACAGTAGGTAACACACAAGTAGATTCGACAAATGAACGACGACACGCGGAGCGTTTCAACATAGTCCCCTATGTCTTCATATACCATTAGTCCTGAAACGTCCCTAAAGTACAATACAAAACGAGGTCCGAACCTCTGCTACCGTGAATTGTATAACTTTAGGTTGGAAGCGGAAGGACTGGGCCTTCTGACAACATAACCCAAGGTACACCTATTAGAACCGCGTTGTCGAGTTCAAGCCTAAAAGAAAACACAGTTACTCTGGTATGAAACATTCTATTGGCCAACAGAGTACATTTACAAAGTAAAAACAATAAACAATAAAACAATATCAAAATAAGACATGGAAATCACCCCCAATTGCCTACACCAGTTCCCATCAGAAACGTGTCGGAGTATAGTAGTCAATTAAAACATTCCTAACATGATCTCTTTCTCATATGAGACAAATATTCAGCTGACACCAGACGACAGAATTACATATCTTACATGCAAGGTACTTTACTTCACGACTAACACGACACGTCAGAAAACTAGATCAATATTACCAACTGAAGATCAATGCCAATAAACAAAACATTTATCATAGTGTGGATAATTACATTAAAATCCAACTCTTATTAATGACATGAACACAGATCTAGTCATACCAATCACCAAACCAGTGACATGGCTGCCTTCTTTCAAGTACAGTACTACGTAATCAGCTGTTCGTCGATAATGGCGTTTCGTTACGAACTGGAAACCAATCTAATTAAAGAACCTAACACCGACGTCATCACCATACCTCATAACTATACTCCGTACTGAATAACTTCTAAAACAGATCCAAACTAGGATATCCTACAGTGAATAGAGTGAAATGAAAACCTTTACGTTACTTTACTAATTGAAACTACTAACCACATAACAAAATGATAGTCAACCCTAACACGGTATCACAATGCCGGTGACTCAATAAATTATAAATAATTGTACTTCTGGCGCAGACCTCACATATGAATAAACTTCAACACAACATGACGTACCTTTCAGTAGACCACTTGTTCACCCTCACAAACTGTAACAGCATTTCGTCGAACACAATATTGCTTATTTCCTCCGTATTGGAACGTGACATTCCACAGTGATCAGTATCACAAATAATAAGCAGAACATCTTTCATACGGCAGATCATTTCCTCAACAAGATGATTATTTTCAGGATACCAAATGCTACATCATCGCTTCTAATACATGAGAGGTCCAATCCAGTCTTCCTGATTTCTCCAATGCAATTATAATTTTAAATTTAAGGTTGTTAATTCCTTCTTTCATTGGTACTTGTCATTTCTCCGAACTAAAGGAAACAGGGCAGAAGCTAGTGAATAGCCCCAGGCTATTCCAGCCTCCTCGGGAACTCCAGTTATGTATACTACATCTTATCACCTTGATGATTTCAACATATCTCCACTTGTAGATCCTCAAAAGTTAACAATTGTCGTAGTGACGACGGATAACAAGGCAGACCTACCATCTTGTCAACAGACGACAGGAACACACTCTATAGAGTATTGCCACAATTAGAAGACTTCCTTTCTTACCTGTTCGGTGGAGCGCTCTGACGAGAGTCAGCATAAACATCATACTCGCAGAAGCTAATTATACAAATCAGATGGAGGTGAGAGAAGATACGTATCTAGTGCCGTAATAACGGCTCAAGTCCGATAGCGATGAGACTTGGATGAGATGTTGTGGACACTTACGTGACGGTTTCAAACTTAGTAAATACATTTTACAGTAGTTAGCGTACGAGTAGATTCAACAAATGAGCGACGTCGCGCGAAGCGTTTCAACAAAGTCCCGTATGCGTTTATATACCATTCGTCCGATGGTGATGAAACTTTTGTGAATTGTTGTGTACACTCCAGGAAAACTTTCTGGCTTAGTAAATCCAATTTACAATAAGTAGCGTACGAGTAGATTCAACAAATGAGCGATGGCACGTGAATTGTTTTAACAAAGTCCCGTATGCGTTCATATACCATTATTCCGATTGCGATGAAACTTTGGTGAATCGTTGAGTACACTCCAGGGAAGGTTTCAGGCTTAGTAAATCCATTTTACAATAGGTAGCGCACGAGTAGATTCAACAAATGAATGTCGGGGCGCGAATCGTTTAAACCAAATCCGGTATGCGTTCATATACCATTCATCCGATTGCGATGAAACATTGATCCGTTATTGTGTACACGCCAGGGAATGTTTTCGACTTATTAAATCCATTTCACAATCGGTAGCGCGCGAGTAGATGCAACAAATGGGTGACGACGCGCGAAGCGTTTCAACGAAATCCTCTATGCGTTCATATACCCTTCTTCGATTGCGACGAAACCTTGATGAGTTATTGTGTACACGCCAGGGAAGGGTTTCGACTTAGTAAATCCATTCCACAATAGGTAGCGCACGAGTAGATTCAACAAATGAGTGTCGGGGCACGAATCGTTTAAACAAAATTCCGTATACGTTCATATGCAATTCATCCGATTGCGATGAAACTTGGGAAAGTTGTTGTGCACGCTCCCACGAATGATTCTAAATTAGTAAATTCATTTTACGATAGCTTAGAGGCAATTAACGGAAATTGAAAAACATATTGTGTATCCAAAAGCACTTCAAGAAACAGAATTTCAACGCCAACTTTTTTCTTTGATTGGCATTGCAAGGCATGCCGGGTACAGCTTGTCTTATTATATACTAGGAGAAGAACCCATTCTTCGAACGGTCTTCGGTATTAATAACCAGATGTTATCAATTGAGCTACTGTTGCAATGTTTACGGGCTTGGAACCTGTTTGTTGGCAAAGAAAAATTATTAGTTAAAATGCGCGCTCAAACTAAATTTACCTAACGTGTTCTTCCTGGCGTGAAAATAAAATTGAAAACTTCGTAGAAGAATCGCAATACACGTCACATACGAACTGACCCTAACCGTTGTGTCAAGTGCCCAACTACAGGAAGACCCCTTTTATAAATTATAAAGGCTTGTGGTTCATGAAAATTTAGTGTTTTTAGCCTCCAATGGCCCAAATTCCTAAAATCAGCAAAAAACAGTCTACTATTTCTATTCAGGAATTCTTGAAAATAATGTTGATGTTTGGAGATATAATAGACCTTCTGTACGACATATCGCACGTGTAAGTCGTGTGAAAAAAATCTAGGGTACTCCATTTGCAACCTTTCACAGAAATGTAATGAATGGAGTGGCATTACTTATTCCAGAAATAGATGGAAAGTTGGATGCCACCTCTTGAGATACTGTTGTCATGGTTAGTGGCTTGCATTCCTTCTTTAGTTTATTAAATGAAATTAGTTTACTGGGAATATCTAAGAAACTGTTGGGTTTAGAGCCTTAAAATATAGTTTTTGGGGACCCTTTACGACTCTTGAGGGGCCCCGAGTTTTGTTTCTGACCCCAAGGGTTTGAAAATGAGCTTTGTCTCTTCGTTGTACGCCATAATAATGATAATAATTAAAAGAATAATACTAATAATAATAATAATAATAATATAAGAAAATAGGGATAGGGATATAATAGACCTTCCGGACCATACCCGCACGTGTAAATCGCGTTAAAAATTCTAGATTACCCCTTGACCCCTTAAGCGCATTATATGTATTGATGAATATTTCAGCTTAATTTGGATCCGTTGTAACCTTATTGCCGTTTGCAAACCTTCACAGTAATGTAATAAATGGAATTGTATTGCGTCTTACAGAAATAGATGGACCTCTGAGATTCTGTTGCCATTGTTACCGGCATGCATTCCTTCATTAATTTATTAAGTGAAATTAGTTTATTGGGAATATCTCAAAAACTGTTGGTTTTAGGACCTTAAAATGTGGTTTTCGGGGTTCTTTTACGGCCCCCGAGTTGCGTTTCTCACATTGAGGGGCTGAAAATGAGCTTTGTCTCACGCTTATTTCAGCATGTATTTTAAGGGGGTAGACCCCCTGTTATGAGAGGTACGGAGAAGAGTTACATCAATGATTAGTGTCGTGCCTCTGATGGATATCTGTATCAAATTTTACGTTAATCCACCCAGCCGTTCTCGAGTTATAAGGACACAAAAAATTGTCCACAGACAGACAAAAATATATTTTTGCGTGCATCCGTCACATAACAGTCTGAAACGGGCAAATATGTCAAATTTTCGTAGAAAAGCCGAAAAATCAGACAAACATTCATTTTTATATAATAGAGAAGGGATATAATAGACCTTCCGTACCACACCCGCACGTGTAAATCGCGCGAAAAAATTCTAGAGTACCCCTTGACCCCTTAAGCGCATTGTATGTATTAATGCATATTTCAGCTTAATTTGGATCCATTATAACCTTATAGCCGTTTGCAAACCTTCACAATAATGTAATAAATGAAATTGCATTGCGTCTTACAGAAATAGATGGACCTCTGAGATTCAGTTGCCATGGTTACCGCCATGCATTCTTTCATTAATTTATTAAGTGAAATTAGTTTTCTGGGAATATCTCAAAAACTGTTGGTTTTAGGGCCTTAAAATGTGGTTTTCGGGGTTCCTTTAGGGCCCCCAGTTTCGTTTCTCACATTGAGGGGCTGAAAATGAGCTTTGTTTCACCCTTCTACGCCTATTTCAGCATGTATTTTAAGGGGGTAGGGCCCCTTTTATGAGAGGTACGGAGAAGAGTTACATCAATGATAAGTGTGGTGCCTCTGATGGATATCTGTATCAAATTTTACGTTGATCCACCCAGCCGTTCTCAAGTTATAAGGACTCGTAGAAGTTGTCCACAGACACACAGACAGACAGGCAGACAGACAGACAAAAAATTATTTTTGCGCGCATCCGTCATAAAACAGCCTGAAACGCGCAAATATCGCAAATTTCCGTGGAAATTCAGAAAAAACAGATAAACTTTCATTTTTATATATATAGAGAATACGCTAAGGTGTATGTTTCACGAAACTTAAACTCCTAAACCAGAGGGAGTTCGAAGGTGTGGTTTGTACCAAAATCTTCCAAATCGTATCAATTGTGCAGGAAAAATCTTGCATTTCATGAAAAGTCAACGGAAATATATTTATTTGTTTATAAAGTGCTTTTAAACAAATATACAAGACGATAGCCCCTGGCAGAACTGTTTCGCGTACAGCCCGCATAGCACTAGAGCAAGGCGGGTAGTCTGTACACATGGGGCGCACCAAACCCATTATGCGAGAGTTCTCGCACGGGTCCGCTAGTTTATATAATTACATCATTTTTATTTACAAAACATAGTTAACATTAATCTGCAAATCAATATGATAATACAAACAGGCTCTAAAATGAATATTTTTTTTTTGGGGGGGGGGAAGAAACTTCTTTTGTGTGGGTACGAACTTTCTATTAGTCACCAAATGTAATCACCCATCATATTCTCATTACATTGTCCTTGATAACGATGCTCAAAATCCATCACGTCTTGGTGAAAACGTTCCTTTGCTCTTCTGAATATGCCCCCTAGTTATCTTTAAGTTTGTCCAAGTGAGCATGTAACATGTGTACTTTCTGCAACCCTTGAGTTTAAAGTTCTCAGGCACAGTGGAAATAAGCTCTTTGTAATTCTCATCTTCTTATTTCTCAGGAAGCCATGGATCGCTGTACTGTGCTTGTTTTTCGTGGGTGTTAAGTAATTGTGGAAATTCTTCACTGGCCATTAGTTTCTTTATTTGAGAACCGACAAAAATACCCGTTTTGATTTCAGCTTCTGACAATTTAGAAGAAAGATCTTTAAATAGTGAAAAGCTTCAGAATCTTGACTTGTTACAAGCCGTTGCCCCTTAACAGTCTGCCAAAACTACAATATTTATTTATCATTGCATGAAGTACCAAAGCAAACATTATTAATTATGAATGGCGGTGTTGGTTACTGCTCGATGTATACAGTCAGAATATATGCATTAAATAATAGACTCAACACACAATGTTTGCTTGTTGAATTGTGTAATTGAAGAACCGTGAACCATTTTCACTTCATGCAGACTGCATATTCTCTCTACTACGATTATTGCAAATGGAGTTTGACCACCTGGTGGTGTAGATGCTAGCGTTCTTGGCTGTCGCCCCCGAGGTCCAGGTTCGTTTCCCGGCTCTGCCAAGAAATGTTAATTTTGGTCTGAGAACCTCGTGAGTGAGAAGAAGAGGGTTCGATTCTCACCTCAGCCATCCTGGAAGTAATTTTCCGTGGCTTCCCCACTTCTACTCCAGGTAAATGCTTGGATGGTTCCTAATTTAATGCCACGGCCGTCTCCTTCGTCCAGACACCATATTGTATTAGTTTCAGTGTAAGCAATAGAGTTATGCACCAGTAAATAAAGATTATTATAATGATTCATTATAGACACTTTTTATCGCTTTCTTTATATCGCTTGAATAGGATACAAGAAAGGAAAAAAAATCGAACTATCACCATCATGAATTCTTGAAAATAATTCAACAAAATAAGATGCCAAATTGTTCTGAATAAAGATGCGCTTGGTTGATTAGATCGCCAGGAAAGTAATTTTAGATATTTGTAATTTGTGTGACCAACATGTTGGTTTCGTGCTTATCAGGTTTTTGAAGATGATGTTCTTAATTAATTGTCGCTTATCAACAGGCAAATGTTTAGTTGTATCGCATCAATAGTCTCAATTATATTGAGAACCAGTAAAATATTTCTTCTGACCGCCATGTTGGAGTGTTTTATAAAACATACAAGCTGTTCCCGGCATGCGTTGCAATGCCAATCAAAGAAAGTGTTGGCGTTGTAATTTTGTTTCTTAAGGACCTTTTGGATACACAATATTTTTCCCATTTCCGTTAACTGCCTCTAAACTATCGTAAAATGGATTTACTCATTTAGAAACATTCATGGGAGCGTGCACAACAACTCATCAAAGTTTCATCGCAATAAGATGAATGGCATATGAACGCATACGGAATTTTGTTTAAACGATTCGCGCGCCGTTACTCATTTGTTGAATCTACTCGTGCGCTACCTATTTTAAAATCTATTTACTAAGCAATAAACATTCTCTGAAGTGTACACAACATCTCACCGAAGTTCCATCGCTATCGGACGAATGGCATATGAACGCAATGGGACTTTGGAACGCTTTGCGCGTCGTCGCTCATTTGTTGAATCTACTCGTGCGGTACCTATTTTAATATGAATTTACTGAGCCATAAACTTTCCTTGTAGTGTACTCAACATCTCACCCAAGTTTCATCGCAATCGGATGAATGGTATATGAACGCATAGGAGACTTACACACACACAGACAAACTATCACGTAACATTGATTTTATTAAGTAGATATGGCATAGAGTAATGTACCAGTAGATAAATATTAAGACCGTGGTTCATTATAGAATGTCTCACTTAGGTGACTTTTTTACGACACAAGAATTAAGAACATGTTGATAAACTTTCGCACAGCCACCATCTTGAATTTATCAAGCCATTTGCATTAATTTAAACATCAATATATGAATATTTATTCAGCGATATACTGCGCCACGTTTCAGTAGGATCGAATGATTCAGTTCCGAAGAAAGCCAATTTAGATATTTGAATTTCGTACAGCCACCGTGTTGTTTTGCGCTCATCAGGCTTTTATAATTATGTGAACTTATTTTAGTGATCTCTCTCACCATAGACTATGTTGGATATTGCGTGTGCTCGCCATGTTGGATAGGTGGCAATAAAATTTGAAAGGAAAAGTCGAGGTTGTAGGGAGTGGTAGTAATTTATAACCAAGTTTCATTGTAGTCACTACAAACAATCAAACACATTAGTGAGACACACACAGACGTACACGGACAAAAATTGATCTGTTAAGCCCATATTTCATAAGATGTAAATAGGCTAAAATGTAGTGGTATATAAGAATATTATGCGGTAAGTAAATACAGCATTTACATTGATAAATACAGTAGTAAGGAGTCCAGGTCAAAAAGGTCTAAGACATATTGTAATTGAAAAGATGATTTTATGGTGAGGCGTAACGTACAAATTAGCAGTTTACAGTAGTTTTTGTACGTCTTCGAAAGTGTTGAGGGTACAAGGTGAACACAATGCTACGATTTACACTCAGCGGATGAACATAATCTTCATACACGTTCGGGAATGTTTCAAACGCTTCTTCTACAACACACTAACAAAGTTTGAAGATGGAGAAATAGATTTCAATTTTGATTCAAAGAAAAGTAGGGTCACCAATGTAGGTGAGGCACCCTTCAATTTCAGTCCAACTGGAGAGTTGCCAGAAGTCCTTAGGTAGTTATTTATGTATTTGTCGTATGATACAATAGGCCTATATCCAATAAGATATGTGCACACACCAGTTCATAAAATCTCATAGTTCTAGGTCGAGATCTCTGACCAATTCAACTGCTTCAACTGATGCTTGATGAACATCCATCAACGTTCCATGGAAAGCTCGGAGAGGGCTGTCATTGACAATGTGATGGATTGACTGTAAGGAGGCACCACAGTCACAATCTGCAGAGTTAGACCAACCCCATTTATGCAGTGAATAAGCACATCTGACTTGTACTGTGCGTATCCGATTTAAGACCCTCCATTAGTGTCTGGGAAGATCAAATCCATGTAACCGTTCAAAAGGGTTCCCGACTAGGTGTTTGTTGGTTACTGAAGAATGCTTCTACTGGATTTTCCATGAGTTATTTACATTAAAGGAGGATCCTTCAAGGTTAATTGCTGTGCACCATGGTGGATTCCTTGACTTCAAACGTTGGTATACTATTTGTGTAATATCTTGATGAATGGGAGAATAGGGATTCTGCTGGATTTTCTTCCATGTTTTTATGAGTGCCTCTGATCTTCTCAATGCTGGAGGAGGAATGTTTCAGAGTAGGTAGCAGCTACCCGGAACGCTGCAAAAGAAATACAAACATGTTGAGTAATTGTAGGTATTATGTGTGCTCTCCTCATCAACCTTGATAAGGAGGTAGGCCTTGAACAGCTCAAGCTTACTGAAGTATATTGGGCCACAGAGGATATGGAGGATCTCAACAATGCGCCGTATGCGGTGATTTGCCAGTAATAACCGTTCATTTACCCCACACTTTTCCCATCTTCCTTCCAGGCAAATGCCGGGGTTGGTCCCTAACTATAGGCCACAGCCGCTACCTTCCAACTCCTCGACCCTCCCATCCAACATTCCTCCCCAACGGTACTTGTAGCTCACCCATTGGGTGTCCGTCTCGAAGCAGCTACAAAATCTGGCGAGCCGAACATGTCCTCGGACACTCCCGGCACTAGAAGCCATACGCTAAAAAAAAACACACTTGTAATCGGCGCACATCCGAACTCCACCGGCTGGCTTTCGAATTACCACTAAAGGTGAACCCCTGTCACTAACGGCTACAGGAGAAATTATGCCATTTGCTTCCAGAAAATCCTACTCTTTATCTACACGTTCCCGCAGTGCATAAGGAACGTCACGCTCCTTAGTAGACAGGTGTAGCTCCCTTACGACGCTGGAGAGAGACTTTGAGTCCTGGGACGCATCATACATTTCTCTGGAAGATTGGGGTGAAGTTGATGAAAATGTCTTCAATTGAGTTCACAGAATGAAGATGAGACTCTGAATTGGAGTTGTTCGTTCCTGAATCAATATGTTGAAGATCAATACATAAACCTCTTATCCATTGTCGGCCGAGAAAGGCCTCATGCCCGTCTGGTACAATATGTAATTCGCCAAGTATTTCTTTCTCGTTGTATGAAACGTTGACAGAAAATCAATTATGTTGCCCGAATAAGATCGGAATACAATATTTGAATTTTCGATAGGCACATAGGGATTTATGCAATCAAAATCGTTTTCGGCCTGCAAGGAAAATTTAGCACCGGAATCAACCTCGAAATGCTGAGAATTTCTATTTAGTGTGACAAAGATGAGATATTCATCAGTGTCAGGTACCATTTCGAACAAATCGACAACGTCACGTTGATGTAGAACAGCTCCCACTTGGTCGATGTCATAGACATGATCAGAGTTACTAACGTGGTTATCAGACACAGCATGGACTGATGATGGAAACTGGAAGCACGTGGTCTGTTACGTGAGGCTGCCAACACGGTTGAAATACATACTTTTGCACATGACCGTCTTTTCCGCAAGCTTCACATTAAGTTTGTTCCTATCAACGCGTCAACTGTTGATTCTATGGTTATCTTACCCGCATATTATACAGAGATTTTCGATGCCTAGAGCCTTGTAATCAGGACTCCCTATGAAACGCTGCCTTGAAGAGGTGGAGAATATATTAATATCATCTGTGCTGAAACTTGAATGACTAGGCCTGGAGCTCTTTGCTAATTCCTTACTCTCAATTTTCGATGCTTCAAGCTTTTGTCAAAATGTCTACGAATGAAGTAGTACTAGATTGCAAAATGTGTTCACGTAGCCAGTCATCACGCAGGCCACGAATAAACTGAGCTCTGAGAAAAACTTCTGCAATGGAAACTGATTTGTCACACATTTAACAGCGAACTCACATTCAATACGGTCACGTTGGAGTACAGGAACATATTCAGCAATAGTCTGTCCTTGTTTCTGGTGAATGATCCAAAAATAATGTTGGGAAACAACTCCACTTTTCTTAGGAATGAGCATCTGTTTAAATGAAAAATGAAAATGAAAATCCACAGCCTGCTTCCAGTCTCCGACCGGGTCAGGAATGGAATGAATGAAGCCCCCATCTAGCGGCGAGGATATGAACTGTGCCGGCTGCCGAGGCCTGACGCACCCCTCTGGGGCAATGATTAAATGAATGACAGATGAAGTGAAATGATAGTGGAGAGTGTTGCTGGAATGAAATGTTGATAGGGAAAACCGGAGTACCCGGAGAAAAACCTGTCTGCTTCCGTTTTGTCCAGCACAGATCTCACATGGAGTGACCGGGATTTGAACCACAGACCCAGCGGTGAGAGGCAGGCGTGCTGCCGCCTAAGCCACGGAGGCTTAAAGCATCGGTTTAAATGCTTTTATTAATTCGTTATTGTTTAGTTTTTTGACTGGTTTATCGGGACCAAGAAATGCCGCTTAAGTGTTATAATGTGGTGAACAAATAGATACACATAGAAACTGAACAATTTTCCCGTGGTCTGTGATGCCCTTCATGTTATAAAAATTCTCAAACCTCTCTAAGTAACACGTGAAATTATCACCCTGGATCGAAATTCTCAAATGGTGTTATGCTAGAGAAACGTACAGGAATTAATTTCCGGTCGTATCTCGGGGCGAAAATGAGATATAAGCTGGGTCAGTAACGTTTGCTGTTGTACATGCAATGCATCCAAAAGTTGTTTGAAATGTTCGGTACCGTATACGGTTTCTCTTTTTAGGTAGATTTCATTAGAAAGCTAACTATTGCAATGGGTACCATGTTTCGACTTCCGGAAAATTTCGACATATCTTCGCGTTTCAGATCCCCTAGACCCCAAAATCACCGTCAGTTCAAAAGTTTATGTATAAGTTATGTATATCTATATATATAACAAGATGTTCAGCAAAGAACATATAGCCTACTTTCTCCTAAATGTATGGGTATCTTTATGACTCTTTGTCCTCATCCCTAAAACAATCACCCCAACCACAATGTATTGTTTGTTTTCTTTTATATTGATAATAAGCCAGTAAGTGTCAAGATCAATATTATATACTTTATGATGATTGAATAACAAAACTACTAACTTATTGTAATGCATTCACGTCCGTTAATCTCTATATTAAGCCAGCCTGCAAAATTAAGAATCTTCCGCCCCAATCATCTTCCGCCCCAATCACAGTAGGTGGTGCTGCGACCTATCAGTGAATTAATCTTTATCTTGTACGCCTATGCATTGCCATCGTAATGTACTACGATGGCAGTGTTCTATGGGTGTTGAATGAGTAGGCAGTTTAAAGTAGCCAAGAGGGAGGCGATCCAGCTGGCAGTGTTTAAAGGTATTCGGAGCGCGATCGTGGCTAATAGTTGAACTACCAGTATTACAAAATTGCCATACTTCAGGAGGCCAGCTCAGGCATTTACACAGCGTTATGTTTGGAACAATATTACCCACATAACCCACAAGAGGACAGCACCGTACAGAGGCATTAAGAAGGCTGTGGTTAATGACAACGTGTATCTAGTTCTTCTATTCTCCTTTTTCTAATGTCTTCTGTTTATGCGCGATGCTGGGACTGTGATTTTATTAATATACGAGTGTATACTTTATCCTCTCCTTTGAGCTAAATGACATTTTATTCAGTATCTGTGGGAAAAGCTCGTGCACATCATTTGTAAAAGAATTCAAGAAAAAAAAACCTAACTGTAGCAGCACTCGATCCCCAGTCAACTGCGTGTCAGACTAACATGCTAGCCCAGAGCTAACCGTATCCATGACGTCAGGTGTTCTTAACTGACATATTAGATACAAACTGTTGGCAAATAATGACTTTAAATAAACGATTTCTTCACTGCAGTACATCTTCATTAAAGATCATTTCATACAAAGTTTATATTATTGTATCAGTACGGTATATCACATACAACATACTAAAACTACTGAAATATAAGACAGGCACAGGAGGACAGCTGCCATCTTGTCGTGTGACACAAACGGCTCAGCTCTTTTAAGCCACTCATACTGTATAATATTATAATATTAAATTATAATAAATAACGGATCACGACCTTCAGGATAGCTTAAACCCCCCTAGGCTCGATAATCGGAATTGGTGGGTCTTAAGCTATTTATTAAAATGGTTGCATAATTCACACGGCCGCCATCCTGAAATGGCATGGCCGATGACCTTGAATTTTGGGTGAAAGACGCGTCCTATATAAAGGTATGTTGTCACCAAATTTGGTAGAGATCGGATGATTAGTTTAGCCGTAATTTGATTTTACGTTTTGAACATTTGAGTGGCCGCCATTCTGTTTTGGTAAAGATGGCGGCGATATAAAGTATGACACTGAGGTATCCTTTACTAGTGCTACCTCTGTACCAAATTTCGTTCAATTCGGTTTCACCGTGTTCGAATTGATAGGGGGGGACAGACATTCAGAGTACACACACTCACACACACAGACACACACACACACACACACACACAGACTCACACACACACATACACACACACACAGACTCACACACACACATACACACACACAGACAGACACACTTTTCTCGCCCTGTGTTGATCTCATAAGTCTACTTTCATTTTTTGCAAAAATCGAAAGTAGGCTAAAAATCAATGTAACGTGATAGTTTGTCTGTGGGTGTGTATGTCTCCTATGCGTTCATATACCATTCGTCCGATTGCGATGAAACTTGGGTGAGATGTTGAGTACACTCCAAGGAAGGTTTCTGACTTAGTAAATCCATTTTACAATAGGTAGCGCAAGCGTAGATTCAACAAATGAGCGACGATGCGCGAAGCATTTCAACAAAGTCCCGTATGTGTTCATATACCATTCGTCCGATAGCGATGAAACTTGGGTGAGATGTTGTGTACACTTACGTGAAGGTTTCAAAATTAGTGAATACATTTCACAGTAGATAGCGCACAAGTAGATTCAACAAATGAGCGACGACACGCAATGCGTTTCAACAAAGTCCCGTATGCATTCAAATACCATTCGTCCGATAGCTATGAAACTTGCGTAAAATGTTGTGTACACTGCAGGGAAATTTTCTGGCTTAGTACATCCACTTTACAATAGGCAGCGCACGAGTAGATTCAACAAATGAGCTACGACGCGCGAAGCATTTCAACAAAGTCACGTTTGCGTTCATATACCATTCGTCCGATAGCGATGAAACTAGGCTGAGATTTTGTGTGCACTCCAGGGAAGGTTTCTAGCTTAGTAAATCCCTTTAAAAAAAGGTAGAGCACGCGTAGAATCAACAAATGAGCAACGGCGCGCGAAGCGTTTCAACAAAGTGCCATATAATTTCATATACCATTCATCCGATAGCGATGAAACTTGGGTGAGATGTTGTGTACACTCCAGGGAAGGTTTCTGGCTTAGTACATACATTTTACAATAGGTAGCGCACCGGTAGATTGAACAAATGAGCGAGGTAGCACACCGGTAGATTGAACAAATGAGCGATGACACGCGAAGCGTTTCAACAAAGTCCCGTATAAAGTCATATACCAGTCGTCTGATAGTGATAAATGTTTGGTGAATTGTTGTGTACACTCCAGGAAAGGTTTCTGGCTAAGTGAATCCATTTTACAATACGAAGCGCACGTTTATATTCAACAAATGAGTGACTACACGCGAAGCGTTTCGACAACGTCCAGTATACGTTCACATACCATTCATCCGATTGCGATGAAACTTGGGTGAGATGTTGTGTACACTCCAGGGAAGGTTTCTGGCTGAGTACATCCATATTACAATATGTAGCGCAAGAGTAGAATCAACAAATGAGCGACGACACGCGAAGCGTTTCAACCAAGTCCCGTATGGATTCATGTACCATTCGTCCGTAGCTATGAAACTTGGGTGAGATGTTGTGTACACGTCATGGAAAATTTCTGGCTTAGTAAATCCACTATACAATATGCAGCGCACAAGTTGATTCAACAAATGAGGGACGACGCGCGAAGCGTTTCAACAAGTCCCGTATAAGGTCATATACCATTCTGCCGTTAGCGGTGAAACTTGGGTGAAATATTGTGGACACTCCAAGGAAGGTTTCTGGCTTAGTAAATACATTTCACAGTCGGTAGCACACGAGTAGATTCGACAAATGAACGACGACACGCGGAGCGTTTCAATACAGTCCCCTATGTCTTCATATCCCATTAGTCCGATAGCGATGAAACTTGGGTGAGATGTTGTGGACACTTACGTGACGGTTTCTAACTTAGTAAATACATTTTACAGTAGGTAGCGCACGAGTAGATTCAACAAATGAGTGACGGAGCGCGAATCGTTTAAACAAAATCGGGTATGCGTTCATATACTATTCATCCGATTGCGATGAAACATTGATCAGTTATTGTGTACCTGCCAGGGAAGGGGACTTAGTAAATCCATTTCACAATAAGTAGCGCAAGAGTAGATGCAACAAATGGGTGATGACGCGCGAAGCGATTCAACAAAATCCCCTATTGCGTTCATATAACATTCTTCGATTGCGATGAAACCTTGATGAGTTATTGTATACACGCCAGGGAAGGGCTTCGACTTAGTAATACATTTCTCAATAGGTAGCGCACGAGTAGATTCAACGAATGAGCGACAGAGCACGAATCGTTTAAACAAAACCCCGTATACGTGCATATGCCATTCATCCGATTGCGATGAATCATTGATGAGTTATTGTGTACACGCCAGGGAAGGGTTTCGACTTAGTAAATCCATTCACAATAGGTAGCGCACGAGTATATGCAACAAATGGGTGACGACGCGCGAAGCATTTTAACAAAATCCCCTATGCGTTCAAATAACCTTCTTCGATTGTGATGAAACCTTGATGAGTTATTGTGTACACGCAAGGGTAGGGTTTCGACTTAGTAAATCCATTTCTCAATAGGTAGCGTACGAGTAGATTCAACTAATGAGTGACAGCGCACGAATCGTTCAAACAAAATCCCGTATACGTTCATATGCCATTCATCCCATTGCGATGAAACTTTTGCAAGTTGTTGTGCACGCTCCCACGAATGGTTCTAAATTAGAAAATCCATTTTACGATAGCTTAGAGGCAGTTAACGGAAATTGAAAAACATGTTGTGTATCCAAAAGCACTTCAAGAAACAGAATGTCAACGCCAACACTTTCTTTGATTGGCATTGCAACGCATGCCGGGTACAGCTTGTATATATATATATATATATATATATATATAAGTTATATATACCAGGTGGCCCATTTCCCCCGTGCAATCTAGTTTTAGATGTCCCGCATACACTCTTGCTGTATGGGATGTCTAATAACTGATTTCCACAGGGGTCGCAGGGCATGCTGGCCGATTACGTCAGAATACGAAGGAATAACAACAGGACAGCCGCTAGCTGCACGTTCCTCAACGCTACCCGTCTAATGCACCCCAATGCCTTTTCGACCCTCGCATTTGAGAGCGCAATAGACTCATAAAATGTGGAACAACGACGCGATAGTTGCTGGCAACATATTGACAATGGATGGTGTATTCAGCATCGATGAGTACACGTACATTATACTAATATATGGAGAAGCTGGTCGTAATGCCGTTGAAGCTCGTAGACGGTATGCACTGGTGATTCCAGATAGACGTCTGCCGTCTCTACAAGTATTTCGCCGAACAGAGCTGCAATTACGAACGAATGGAATGTTCCAGGCGCATACCAGCAGGACTAGACCCGTCTGCGGTAATGCTGAAGTTGTACGGAATGTACAAGAGTACTTCGAACGGAATCCTACACACGGTCAGTTACACTTCACCTTACTGAGCTACTGCTGATAATAGTAATAATAATAATTTGAATTTTGTATTAGAATGTATTTATTAATTACTATTGATAATACATTTGTGATATGTCTAAGGAATCTGACGGCAAAATCTGTAGAGATTATCTGTGAGATATTAATTATTTTTCACAGCATTATACGGTTTGTAAAAGGTGCGTTCATTAAGTAACGAGCCGGAGGCATAATTACAGAAACCGGTAAGCGTATGTTAGAAGTATTGGCCCTGGTTGTTGAGGCACTTGTCTCACTGTGACATGAGGCGGCGAATGGCTGTCACATAAAATTCCCTGGGCTGCGATGTGAACCAGTTCCGCACGTACAGCTGGACGTCGGCGTCCGTGGTGAATCGTTGGCCCCACAGAGCCCTTTTCAGGGGACCAAACATGGCGTAATCACAGGGAGAGAGGTCTGGACTGTATGGAGGGTGGCGGAGAACCTCCCATTTGAATTTCTGCAGGAGTGCCGCGACTGTGTTGGCCGTATGAGGACGTGCATTGTCGTGGAGCGGAATGACCCCACGGGTGAGATTGCCTGGTCGTTTTGTTTTGATCGCTTGGCGAAGGGTGGCCAAGGCTGGGCATTCACTGTTGTCCCGTGCGGCATCAAGTGTATCAGAAGTGGGCCATCTTGTTCAAAGAAGAACGTCAGCATTACCTTTCCCGCACTCGTGTGGATGGCTTTGCCTTTTTTGGGTGGTGGTGACCCTGGATGCTTCCACTGGAGGCTTTGTCGTTTGGATTCTGGTTCGAAGTGATGATAACATGACTCATCTCCAACCACCTCTCGTGCCAGGAACCCATTCCCTTCCCTCGCATAGCGCTGCAGATGACCAAGACAGTGGGCCATTCGGCATGCTTCCTGGTGTGGTTGAAGACTGTGGGGCACCCATTGGGCACACACTTTGCGCAAGTGCAGTCGTTCCTTCATGATTGGGGGCGTGGTGGCGCAGTGGTCAAGCTGCTGGCCTCTCACCAAGGCGGACCGGGTTCGATTCCCGGTCAATGCATGTGAGATTTTCGATGTGAAATGCCATGTCCTGAGGTTCGGATTACAAGTAAAAAGGAGGTCCCGTGGCTCATGATCGCGAGATTAACGGTCGCGTTAAACTACAAGCTTCCTTCCTTTTCCTTCATGATGGTGTGCACTCTTCCGACGCTCAATCCGACCACGGCGGCTATGGCGTTCACTGACACTCGGCGGTCCTGGGTAATGAGTGCATCAACCAGCTGGACGTTGTCATCGGTAATGCAGAGGGGTGCCCCAGACCGGGCATCATCGGCTAATGACACCCGTCCTTCCCTGAAGCGCTCGTGCCACGCCTTGACCCTTGCAAGGGACATGCAGTGTTCGACGTACACTTGTGACATTCGGCGATGAATGTCCGTTCCCCCTGCTCCTTCCCTGTCAGAAACCGAGCAACACCTCTTTGCTCTTCGTTTGACGCCTCCATGTCACTGTTTGCAATGCGACTGGCAGCGTTGGACGATTGATGCATGCTGCTGCTCGCTTTGTATCGTCACGTGACGTGCACGCGTGCCCTATAGCGACGAGCTGTGATCTTCCACGCACTGGTACGAACCACACCTCGTTACACACGCCACGATTAGCCGATGTCGTCACCGGTTTGAGCATTCCAGCCTCCGGCTCGTTACTTTCTGAACGCACCTTATATTTCAATACAAGAGTGCATACAATAATACGTTTATGTTATAAATTAATGTTTATTTAGGTAATAATTTTTTATGCGACGTATAGCTGTTCATATTGGGCAATCGATGTAGTAGTTCATTAAATAGTGCTGATGCAAGATAATTTAGTCTCTTGAAACCATAATAATAATAATAATAATCATAATAATACGAACCATCTATGTGACAATATGCACATATTTATTGTTGCTTAGGGCAAATAGAAGCTGCAAGGGAGCTAGGAGTGCCACGAACTTCAATACAGAGGATCCTGAAGGAGCGAAAATGGCATCCGTATAAGATGCACCTACACCAACAACTGTATGGAAATGATTTCGATCGCAGGGTAGCATATTGCCGAAGAATGGCCGCTGCATTACAACAAGATACACATTTTGCCAGGAATATTCAGTGGAGTGATGAATGCTATTTCGCCAATGATGCCAACGTCAATACTGACAATCTGCATTACTGGGCTCCAGTGAACTCCCACTGGGTTCGAGCACAGCGCGTTCAGATCCACTGGGGAGTTAATGTGTGGTGTGGTATTCTTGGAGACTACATATTTGGGCCTGATTTATAGCCCCCAGACTCACAGGTGGGAATTATCTTGAATTCTTACAAACCGACTTTACTCTGGAAAAACTTCTAGAAGATATTCCACTCCAGGTTGTATTACAGCATTGGTACCAGCATGATGGTGCTCCACCTCACACCTTCCGAGCCGTTACGGAATATCTAAATGCACGATACCCTGAACGGTGGATAGACCGTGGAGGCCCCTGGCCGTGGCCAGCACGATCGCCTGATCTAACCCCTATGGACTTCTTTCTGTGGGGATAAATAAAATCAAAAGTCTACGAAACGGCGCCAGAAAATGTTGATCAATTAAAACAACGTATTGGTGAGGCCTGTGCTGCAGTGACACCTGAAATGTTACGACGTGTCCATGCAGACACTGCGAGACGTGTTCAGCATTGTATTCGCCACCAGGGACATGCCTTTGAGCATATTCATTATGAATAGCTGTCCAAGTGTGACATTTTAATTTTTTTATTTTCTAAGCTTTGATGCAATAATATGTGAGTATTTGTCCAAATAGCAAGCAATGCTATTGTAGAGTGTTGGCGTATTTACAAACGAACCCTGTTTATTACAGAAATCGTTGTTTGCAAAGGAGCGTTACAACGTGGTATACAATATGTTGCATGTTGTGCAACTATTTAGCAGTAGTTTTAATACACAAGTACTGTAACAGGATTCCTATCATTATTATTATTATTATTATTATTATTATTATTATTATTATTATTGTCACTATAATGTCTTCACTAGACTGTAATAATAAAATAACAATAGTGACACAGGTTATCATACAAATTCTTCACACACTCAAGTACACGGTGCTACATGCCTACTGAGTTGTAAAGCCCTTGAAGTTCAACAACAACTCATTATTTCAGTACGGTGAAATTCAACATACCGTGTGAAGGCTTCGATCACAATACTGATGTACTGTCTGCACAACATCAGAATTGTTGCAGATGGCTCTAGCCATGCTGGTATGTGCTTCAATCCATTAGCACTTAATTACAGCTCTGTTCGGGGAAATTCATGTACAGAAGGCAGGCGTCTATTTGGAATCCCCAGTGCATTAATGTGCGAGCTTTGGTGGGATTGTGACCAGATTCTCCATAGAATTATGTGTGTGCGCGCTCGTTATTGGTGGATACCTCAGCCATTGTCGATGTGTTGATAGCAACTTCAATACTGCTGTGCCACGTGCAAAGCTACTAATCCGCGCTCGTCAGCGAGGCTTCATACCGTTTTGGGGCGCACTAGACGGGAGCACTGAAGAACATGCAGCGTGTGACAGTCTGGTTGTTATCTCTTGGCATTCTGACGTAACTTGTTTGTATGCAAGTTTACCCCTTAGCAATTCAGTTATTAGACCTCCCGTTCAACACTAGTACATGCGGGGCATTTATAAGTAGATTGCACGGCGCAGGTGGGCCACCTGGTATATATAATTATATATATATCACTTTCTTGTGGACACGATAACTACCGCAATTTTCCACCAATCACTTTGAAATTTTTACATAATATGTATCCCTATAATATCTCGGACGAGTTCGTAAATGGGCACAATCGGTCGAGGGGGGTGAATAAGGGGGGCTTTTTTTCTCGAAAAAAGTGAACAATCGCTATAACTCTCTTAATATTTGAAATATCGAATCCATTCAAAGTTCATACAATGTGTCGGATAAGGCCCAAAAATTTATGTTTGAAAAGGATTTTGATAGCACCAACCATTGACCAAAGGGGTGAGAAAAAGTGGGTTTTTCGGGAAACATTAATCATATCTCTCTTAATAGGCACAATATCAAAACAATACAAAATGGACAATATTCCCCTAATAATTACCTAAAACGTTTGTCTGAAAGAATTTTTGATATGACCCACCATTACGCCAAGGGATGAGAAAAATAATTTCGGAATTATAAGAAAATGCCAAGAGCCATCAGACGTTGCCATGACAACGCACTCGCACGAGATCACTTTCAGTTTTCCATCTGACTAAGTGTGAAGCGGCTTCGGGGATTTAACTGGTAGCATACTGGACTTCAATGCCCAAGATCGCGGGTTCAATGCCAGCCGAAGTCGTCGGATTTTCTAAGAGCGCTAAAAATCCCTCAGTATGCTTTCCTTTGGAGGGGAAGTTCCAACGTTCGTTGCGAGTTGCTGGTTGTGGTGGCATCTGGTAGCCAAGTTCACAGCTAGGTGTCGTTGACGGTAGTATTTGGTAGCAACATTAGGAACTACTGCTTGAAATTGACCGTCTGCAGTCCTTACCTGAATTACAGACTAATACAGCCATCACAATTCACATCGTTTATCAGACAGATTCTACACTCACCCAAAGTACACGGGGTTACATGACCGCGTTTTCGCAGCCCCGAAACTGAGGAACCAACCAAAATCTCTGCGGGAGATAAAGTTTTGCGTGAAGAAGTAACAGACAGTTAGATAGATACACATCAGTGTCGAAACGTTGCATCAGGACAGTGTGACCACAAGTTTAAAAATGGACCCCAAATGATAAGAAGATTACCGTCCCCATAAGACAAAAAATTGTTTATAATATGCATAAAATGATGAAAAACAAAGTTAATTAAGCTCTAATTATAAAAAACTTTCTCGCAATAAATGAGGTCTGATCTTTCTACGAAAACCTGCATATTCTGCCTATTTTCGCCTATCCCAAAGTTTGCCCGGTGAAATCTACCTCCGCCTTCCGGCGTGCCGAGAGGACTTTTTTTTTTTAATTTTATTTTCTTTTTTTCCACTCGTCGCCAACCATTATATCTTTATATGATATTGATAAGGAACGGTAAGTCAATGGAAAGTGCACGCACATGTTATTGAATTGAAACTAATTATCTTTTCCACCTGACCTTCTTCTCTTATCTATCAACATGTAACATAGAGATCGATTGTAACACATAACAAAGCGTAACAACACGCAAAACCAAAGATCATATCAGTCTGAATGTCGAAGCGATACCAACTCCATCTACCTCAATTCGGTATTTCAAACCATTGAACATCACGACAAGGTATTCGAGCCAAAGAGAGCGGTGTAGAAATTGTAGAGTCGCAAAATTCTGTCTTATGCAGTAATTTGAGAATGTAGTACTCATATTTGGCCATTGTTTAGGGATATTTTTCGATTCTTTAATGTTAAATACAATGATATTTTAACATTTCATTCGACGATTATTCAACATTTTAGTTCTACGAATTTATTATTAGAAATTTACTCGCTTAGCCCTCCATTAGTCGTGCGCTTAGAGTTACGTATTCAAACCCACGCGGTTTTTGTTCCTCATAACAAATAACAGGCACAACTGTTGAAGTAATGAAATTAATATTATTTATATTTAATAATTACTTATAATTGGTTCCTAGCAGATGTATTGTAGACCTATCGTCATCAGTTGATTCTTAACTGGCATAACAATTGGTACCTACTTCGACATTACCTTCTTTGGCTTCCTCATGGTAAATTATTTTGGCTGTGTTCATTTGAATCCAGAGCCTCCAACAAAAAGTTGTGAGTTCTTCCTTCTTATTTTTCATAATCGTACATTCTCATTGATACAATTGTAAATGTCGATTTATATTCACACCAAATAATGCACTTGTAAACCACAGAGAAACCCCTTTCTGAGGTACATTTGGGTCAAGACTGAACCCGAGTTATTGTGGGATAAAGGAAGTCAGGACTGGAGGGTGAGAAATGGCTCTGGTTATTTAAAATCTCAATACGTCTCGATGTTACGTCATCGAGTCGGCTACTGTATTCAGTCGCGTGCGTATTTCTTCACCGCAAAAAATGCACTCTTCAAATAAAGTTCTCACTGCTATCGAATGTTTGGGAAATGACCGGGTGAGTTAGCCGTGGTCGTTACGGCATGCCTGCTGGCAGTCGCTCACATCCAGGAGGCGAGGAGGTACGAATCCCCCGCCGGCAACCTTGAAGATGGTCTTCTGTGGTTTTCCATCTTCCTTCCAGGCAAATGCCGGGGTTGATCCCTAACTATAGGCCACAGCCGCTACCTTCCAACTCCTCGACCTTCTATTCCAACTTTCCTCCCCAACGGTACTTGTAGCTCACCCATTGGGTGTCCGTCTCGAAGCAGCTACAAAACTGGCGAGCCGAACATGTCCTCGGACTCTCCCGGCACTAAGAGCCATACGCTAAAAAAAAAAGGAATCCAAATTTGAATTGTAGAATGAAGGTGAACTATAAAATGGCAACTAGTCAAGATATTAAATGATTCCAACAGAAGTTCAAGGAAATATTAATTTACACAATCTAATGCGGATCAAAATTTCGCGCCACACTAATTATGGGTTAAACACATTGGAGATTTTCATTTTTAGCCTACTTTTCACATTTTGCAAAAATGAGGAAAAAGTAGACATATGAGATCAATCCGGGCAAATGTCTGTCTGTCTGTCTGGCTGGCTGGCTGTGTGTGTGTGTGTGTGTGTGTGTGTGTGTCTATCAACTCCTAAACAGATGCAGCAATCGAATCCAAATTTGGTATGAGTAAAGATCTATACCGGAATATCTCAAGCCGATATTTGAAAATTATGTCAGTGATACCAACTGCTGAAAAACCGCAATTGAAATTTGAGCTCCATGTTTGGATATCTTGGAAGGTATATTTGGGAGCTATTACAAAATTGGCACACTTATAGATAATAATATTTCAGTTGAATTTCCAGGCCTTGCATGGCAGTGTTGCCAAAATGATTCTAAGCCTGCTGATAGGTCCAATTTTTAAATGCATATAACTTCTACACTATCAATTGGTTTTCAACCAAATTTCGTATGTAGGGTCTACATAAACAGATATGACTGAGCATATTCTCAAAAGCCGCCAGGGCTGCCAACTGTTAATAAATGCTCTCCCTCTATTTTCTTATCCAAATACCAATATATTAGAAAGTATGCAAGCCGACAGCTTTAAGCTATGCGCACGTATAGTACCTGACATTCTAGATTACTTTGGAGTAACTTATGATATAAAGTAACGGAATTGTAAGCATATTTACAAACAAATATGAACTCGAGATATTGAGAAATGAAAGAATAGAGAAGGAGAGATGTGAATGTAAACATTCAACAGTGTAAATATTTGTCATGTAAGTAGTAAGATAGGATTGTCAACTATATTATTGAATTATGTAAATAATTGAAATGTATATTTAATGATAATAATTATGAAGGAAAATATTAAAAAATATTAATCAGATAGGTAGAGAAACATTTAAATTCCAGGAGGTTGGTTAAAATACGCACAAACTATGTTATTACAAACTGGTGTTCTATGAACAGCGCTTCGGGTTCTCTCGGCCGATAATCTTGGTCTCCGTGACTGGTGCGATGCGGCACAGTCGGAGAGCTACTCAATTGCCCTCACGAGGATGAATATACCTCGTTCCAGCCCTCACGTAAGTTTCAAAAATCCCTGATGGAACCGGGAATTGAACCCGAGATCTCCGGGTGCGAAGCAGGCACGCAACCCCAACATCACGGGTTCGGTATTAATCTCTCTATATACAAGAATGAAAGTTTGTTTGTTTTTTCGGAATTTCCACGGAATTTTGAGTTATTAACGCGTTTCAGACTGGTTTATGACGGTTGCTCGCAAAAACAACATTTGTGTCTGTCTGTTTGTGTACAACTTTGCACGCGCATCACTCGAGAACGGCTGAGTGGATCAACGTAAAATTTGGTACAGAAGTCCATCAGAGGCACGAAAGTAATCATTGATGTAACTCTTCTCCGTACCTCTCATAAAAGAGGTTGGTTGGTTGGTTCTTAAGTTTAGGGGCTGCGACAACGCGGTCATGTAGCCCCGTGTACTTTGGGTGTGTGTAGAATCTGTCTGATAACCGGTGTTAATTGTGATGGCTGTATTAGTGTGTGTATCTGTTTTTTTTTAATTTAAGTGTAGACTGCAACTTAGAATTTTTCAAATAGTTCCTACTTTTGCCACCAAACGCCACCGTCAACGACTACTAGGCTTAGTTCAGAACTCAGCTACTAGACGCCACCGCAGTCGGCTCTTGGCAACGAACATAGAAACCTAAGAGCGTTGTTTACATTCTTAACCTATACAATTTAGTTTCACACAGGTGTAATTAGTGGAAAGTTCTTTAACATGCCATAAATCTATGACATGGGACCGCCGGCTTTACTTCCCCTCCGAAGGAAGGCATACTGAGGGATTTTTAACGCTCTTCATAAAATAGGGCCTAACCTCTTAAAATGCATGCTGAAATGGGCGTAGAAAAACGTGGCAAAGCTCATTTTCAGCGTCTCAATGTGAGAAACAAAACTCGGGAGTCCTACGGGCCCCAAAAACCACATTTTAAGGTCCTAAAAACAATATTTTTTGAAATATACCCAGAAAACTAATTTCATTTATTAAGCTATTAAAAGAATGCAGGCCGGTAACCATGGCAACACCATCTCAGAAGTCCATCTATTTCTGTAAGACGCAATGCCATTCCATTTATTACATTATTGTGAACGTTCGCAAACGGCTATACGGTTATCACGGAACCAACTCAAGCTGTAAAATTCATCAATACGTATATAATGCGCTTAAGGGGGTCAAGGGGTACTAAAGAACTATTATATCCCTGTCCCCATATTATTAAATTATACTAATTATTATTTATTTATTCGTTAATTCCCCATAAGGAGAGCGTTACAACACAATCAATTTTCATGTTTCATTCTGGACCTTTCTTCTTTTTTCCCAAAAACCTCTCATATACACACTATGTTTCCTCTTTCTCTCTTCTGTCCACCTCTTATTATTATTATTATTATTGTATTATTGCGTACAAGGACGAGCAAAACTCATTTTCAGCCCCTCAGTGGCTTGGAGGCTACTATGTTTTAAGGCTCTAAAACCACGTTTCTGAGATATTCCCAGAAAACTAATTTCATTTAATAAACTAATAGTTTTTGAGATATACCCAGAAAACTAATTTCATTTATTAAGCTATTAAAAGAATGCAGGCCGGTAACCATGGCAACACGATCTCATAAGTCCTCGTGGCGCAGTGGCTAGCATTGTTGGCTGTCCTCCCCGAGGTACCGGGTTCGATCCCCAGCTTTGCCAAGAATTTAAAAGTCTTGGTATGGTTTGGTACGGGGTCTCCCTGCCTCGTGATGCAAAATGGGAACTTGCCGGATGCTATGGTAGGAGGAGGAGTTGAAAGGAACTGGCCAGCCTACCACACGCAAACTCCGGCTCGGGATGCCTGGTTAGTAATCCCTTGACTAAGTCAAGGGCTCTTATTCAGGTCGCCTACGTCCCTGGAGGGGATATGGCACTCTTTTATTTTATAAACTAATAAATAGATGACGAGTACAGAAGAAGACCAAATCAGGAGCTACTGTATATAGATATACTGAGAAAATCACAGATGTGGCCAGGAAGAGACGTCTGGCATTCTATGGACATGTCTCATGGAAGAACCCAACAAGACTAACAATCCGGCTTCTCAACTACTGGGGGAAGAGAAAGAGTGTGACACCGTCGCTAACAGTAATTAACAAGGATATCCAAGAACTGACGATAATGAAAAGTGATATTAGAAGCCGATCGCATCTCAGAAAGATACTTAAACAGAAGAGTTTTCAGGACAGACCACCCTGTAAGAAAACCGGCATTATCAGTAAAAAGGAGAGGAGAATGCGCGAATATTGGGCAAACATCAAGTCCCTCGCCAAGCTGAAAAGTTGAACGTCGTGGTCCTTATCTGGCCCATCCGAAAGAAGAAGAACAAAAAGAAACTAATGAAGTAATGCAAGCCGGTAACCATGACAACAGTATCACAAGAGGTGACATCCAACTTTCCATCTATTTCTGTAAGAAGCAATGTCACTCAATTTATTAAATTTCTATTAAAGTTTGCAAATGGCTATAAGGTTATCGTCGAATCAAACATAGACTGTAAATTTCAACAATGCGATTAAGGGGGTTAAGAGGTACCCTATAATTTTTACACGTGACTTACACGTGCGATATGCGATATGTTGCACAGAAGGTCTATTATATCTCCAAAGAGCAACATTATTTTCAAAAATTCCTGAATTGGAATAGTGTTTTTTGCAGCTTTTGGGAATTTGGGCCATTGGAGGCTAAAAATCCCAAATTTAATGCACCACGAGCCTTTATAATTTATTAAAGGGGTCTTCCTGGGGATGGGAACTTTCCACAACGGTGAGGGCCAGTTTTAATTTGACATATATTGCGTTTCGTCTACGAGGTTTTCAATATTATTTTCACGTCAGGAAGTACACGTTAGGTGAATTTAGTTTGAGAGCACATTTTAAGTAATCATATTTTTGTCGACAAACGGGTTCATCGTAAAGATGATTTTCTTTGATACTGTGTGGTTGATATATATTTATGTTTTTGTACGCCTATAATTCATGTTCGGGTGCTTTGAGCATTGTAAAATTAGGTATTGTAACCATGAGTCAATACACCAATCATTTAGAAAACTCTTCAACGTACTTCTCATAGAAGGGTGGGTATAAGGAACAACTTTTCAAAATACAATACATGCTAAAATAGGCGAAAAATAAAAATTCTCCTAGAAGGACGACAAAAGCATATGTTGCGCTTCTCAATGTGTGATACTAAACTAGGGAGTCTATAAAGGGTCTCCGAAATCCACATTTTACGGCCCTTTAATTAACAGTGTCTGCGATATACCCAGAAAACTAACTTCGTTCTGATAAACTTATGAAGGAATGACAAGCCCCTAACCATTGGAACAGTATCTCAATTGATAACGTCTGGTAATTAATACCGAAGACCGTTCGAAGAGCGGGTACTTCTGCTAGTATAATATAAACTTAGAAAAATGTAACATTCATTCCAATGATTAATTTATATGGACCTAATTAGAATAATGTCAAAATTGAGTTGGTAATATCGAAATTCCTAATTAGTACGAAGTATAACTGGCCTAATGTAGCCTAATATAGCACTACAGTTGGCTTTCCTGGTGATTGAAAATATTCTTAGTTCCATCTCTTAAGGTACAGAATACAAAATTTGGTTGAAGTCCAACGGATAGCATGGACGTTGCATGTAGTTAGACATTGGACCTATCAGCGCGCGTAAAATCATGTTGGCAACAAAGTCATGCATGTGTTGGTCATAAATAATCCGAACTATTATTATCTATTGTTGTGCCAATTTTGGATGAAATCCATTTATTTGTATAGAAGTTACATGTATTTAAAAATTGGACTTATCAGCAGGCTTAGAATCATGTTGGAAGCACTGACGTATATTAGTTACTCCAAATTAATCTAGAATGTAAGGTACTATACGTGTGCAAAGCTTAGAGCTGTTGGCATGAATACTTTCTGATATATTCATATTAGGGTAAAAAAAAGAGACAGCATTTATTAACAGTTGGCAGCCCTGGTTGCTCTTAAGAATACGCAGTCATATCTGTTATAGTACACATAGCACATACGAAATTTGGTTGAAATCCAATTGATAGCATAGAAGTTAGATGTATTTACAATTGGTCCTATCAGCAGGCTTAGAATCATGTTGGTAGTACTGAGGTTCATCAGTTACTCCAAATTAATCTAGAATGTCAGGTTCTATACGTGTGCATAGTTTAAAGCCGTCGGCTTGCATACTTTCTGATATATTGGTATTTGGATGAAAACAATAGAGAGTTCATTTATTGACAGTTGGCAGCCCTGGTGGCTCTTAAGATTACGCTCAGTCATATCTGTCTATCTACCCATAGTACATACGATATTTGGTTGAAATCCAATTCATAGTGTAGAAGTTATATGCATTCAAAAATTGGACCTATCAGCAGGCTTAGAATCATTTTGGAAACTCTGTTACGTGTGGCTTCCTGGAAATTAAACTGAAATATTATTATATATTGTACCCTTGAGAACAATAAATATGCAAATCATAGCCTGCCAGCTCACTCAGGTATATCGGGGCATAGAGCGTTCTCCCACTGATATGATTCACACATTCAGGATCAAGCACGGAATAAGCACTTAAAAATGAATACAAAATTCAAAATCTAATAATTATTTAATTAAACAAAAATTAGGCGCTAAAACAATTAAATTGACAAATAATGTTCACACTTGTCTAAAACTAGGCAAGGAATCAATAAAACAAAACCACAAAATCAAAAAAAAAACGGTTTTCAAATGAACCTGACAAAAGTCAACAAACTTTTCACTTCTAAGATTATTTTTACATAGTTATACATTGACAATAAAGCACTTTAACCCCCATTCGGTGTTTTTTTTACCAAAGTTGTGCTATATTTTTATATAAAAATATAACTTTTCTTCTAAAGTTTTCGCGTGAGTCTCAAAATTTCATTCCTCTCAAACAATTCTACAAACCCAGTGTTGTTGTTGGGGGACGGAACTCGTGCATATCCTGAGTACTGGAAATTACTGAATAAATCAAATTAAAGGAGACTCCCCAGACCCCATTAATATTTCCATTATACTCCGGAACAACAATTACATAGTTATTAATAATAAGGGATTTATATTAGTTTTTGACTATGTATATAAGCTGATACGGTTTTCTGAACGATTTCTGGCAAGAATAATAACTCTAGGTCTCGGTACTAATGACCGGCATGTATCACCACATTAACTTTCTTACACAAGGCGTGTTGAGTACGGACCTACCCCAAGCAATCTGCGGTCCCATTAGTGTTATCGAAGCGCTTCACTTGAAATTTATGACGCTGAGGGTTCCACAGCCCTCCAGTCCAGACGAACTGAGCATCTTGCTTCCTGGCCGACAGGGTATTTTAAAACACACTTCTTTAACTCGATAAAACACGCATTAGATCCCTTCTTCAATTATACATTACGTGGCCATAATTATCCGCCAACATTTGCACAGGTGAAATTATTGATTGATAGGTATTCTCATTGGAAGGTTTTTAAATTCATATGACGGGGCTTTCGACGTAAGTGAACCTTGGTTCATTCGAAATAATGAGTCTGCCTCATGGACCTATTTCCATATTTGGAGGTCTTACCAACTAGACAATAGGATTGTGACCATTTAACACCAAATCCTTTTCAAATATCAACTTTCTGAGCGGCATACCAGCACTGACCTCATGCGATTACACAAATATATAGCACCCGTAGTCAACCATTGCTTTACTGCAAATACCTTACCTTCGTAGAACCTTGACCAACTCCACCTGTTCATCAATTAAGATCCGGGCATTAAATCACAGCAATAACTAGCGTGAAAAGTCAAATAAGTTATCTTAGCTTTAAATTGCAACAATAATATTTGTGTGAAACATCAAGTAAGATATTTATTGCTTCTACTTCAATTTAGATCTGTCTTATACAATAATAGCACTTTCCAACATTATCTGGTATGCATATAAATTCGCCTTTGACATCACTTTCATTTGAACGCCTTTGTTCAACAAATTTTATTATTATTATTATTATTATTGTTATTATTATTATTATTATTCATAAAAACCTTCATGGTTTCTAACATCATTACATTTATTGTTATATTTAAACAATTTCAACTATATTTATTTCTTGCCTTTAAAACGTATGTTACTTCACATTATGTCATTTCATGACGTGACTTCAAAAGACTATACTCCAATGAGTAGTTATATTAACCATTATTTCAATAATTAATTCATGATTATATTATCGTTCAGAAGAATCGTTCGCTTCACTTTACACACATTTTCTTTCATTATCCCTGTTATTTTGAGAACATCTTCTCAGATATTGGTATGCACGAATCCCTCCGTTCCAAAATCAACACTTAATTATATCATTGTACTCACATGATTCCTTTTAGCAGCATGGCTCCAGGTTCCCAACAAATCAGCTTCATATCCCACCTCTAGGATTTTAAGCTTCCATACTACACTGCACTAAACTCACGGTTATAATTCTTCCTTTACATTACACTATTTCCTCTCTTAGAGGTATAAAAATCATATTTTCTTGTGCACTTATACACTAACAAACATTGAAAAATTACACTTAACACTTGATCAAATAATGGAGCCAAGTACCATTGGCTCAAAAGGGGTCGAATCCATGTATTTGGGGAAGGAATGAAAGAAACATACAGTTTCTAATGTAACATAGAGAGAGTTCAAGCCAGGATTCTAGCCAAACGTTGCGCAAGCCGCTGGACCAGGTGTTCAGGAGATGAGATCATGCCTCTTGACTCCTCGAGAAGGAGCGGGTCATGGATATTAATAGAACGAGTGGAAAGTTTTCACTGTAAGACAGAGAAGCGTGACTCGGAAATCCAGCTTAGCTTGCAGGAAAACGGCAACAGCGCCGCTGTGCCACAAGAAGAATAATTAAATTTAACCCATTTGCAGGAATAAAAATAAGTAAATAATTACAGTACTGTGAATCATTTCGGATTAGAGATTTTTGTGTAAAGAAATAGCTTGTAATAATTGCACAGGAAAGAACTGCAAACGCAGCATACGTCATTGGGGATTCACTGAGACCAGAGGAGTGGGGAATTTAAAAATGAACAGCAACACCCACGCAGCTGAAGACTACAAATTAATTAATATCTCCGAAATACACGATCGATTCTTATGCGCAGTGAGATCATTTGACGTTTGGAAGACGAGCTTTTAGGAGATATAATTATTATAATTGTACGACAATTAGTTCAAAAGTTGGTCACGAAAAGGACTAGGATTTTATCTTTTTGTGACTAAAGAGTATAAAAGTCCATGCCAAGCCAGACCAATCATGCAGTTTCCGATAGCCCAGGGGGGCGTCACGCTGTATCAGTACATGCAGTTATCAAACGGCCCGAGGGCGCGTCACTGTGCTACCTCCGACACCGAATTCCGACAGTCCGTGAGGGGCGTCACGCTGAAACACATCGACGGCAGTTTTCCAGTACTCCTTGAGGGGAAAACGATGCATCACATCGCATAGACAATATCCGACAGCCACGGGCGTCGCGGTATCAATAACTTACGTGATCCGTAGGGAGTTGCAAATAAGTAAAATTACAGTATCGTCGGGTTGAAAAATTAGAAAAATCCTCGTTACAGGATTTAGGTCCGACAGTAGAAAGTTTACAGTGAAAAGTTCATAAAATACAGTCAAAGCAGGCTACGAACTTAGGACTCAGGGCGATAGGTCTTTAAGTAAACGACCAAAAGTATCATAACGTACGGAAGTACCGGAACAGCGAGATAAACATTTTATCAAATTTAAAGAACCCGAGCAGGGAAAGACAGAATAAGGTTCGCAAAGTATTCTAGAAGATTAGAAGTGTGAAAACCGAATAAGCGAAGAAGAGAAGGAAACTATAGACATTGTTTCCAGTAAGCAGACGAACTATTCAAAAGCACTAAGACTCGAGAAGTATTAGTTGCTATAAAATCCATAGGTCACCGATAGATTATCGAGGGGACCGTGAACAGAACAGACTTTCGCTAAGATCAATAATTAGGATCTAAAAGGGGAGCCGTTCAAGTTAGAGAAATAGCAGATCGTCAGGAACGGGATTCGAAGGAGTGCTATTGCAGGGAGGAAGTAGATGATTCGAGACTTTCATATTCGGAGAGGATAGGAAGCCGACATTACTAAATTTCACCCTTGGAGACGGGAGGTCAAGAGGTCACGTGTGATAGGCTAAATAGCGGCCTAGTGATCAAAATTTGTGAAGTGTAAATATATCAAGATTTTGTGTTAAAAGTAATATATTTCAGTGTTTTTATTGTGTGTTCTAAACGGATACACCAGTGTATTTAAAATGTTATCAGTGTTAAATGTATACGTGTTAAATATGTGTCAAGATATGTCTGTACATGCAATGAATTTGTACAAGATGGAGTAATTTAAAAGATTGGACAAAAATGACGCATCGCACGAGAAGAAAGATCAAGAAACGACCTAAAGCATGTGTGTAAAGGTTTTCATTATGTTTTGGTGTCGGGGAAGTGATTGTGTACAAATTCACCGGAGTTTTTGAGTAAAAGGGATGTTTCTAAATAACTAATTACGGAATAAGAACGCGGTCTGAACAAAAACAGAATTTTGAGAAATTATAAATAATTATGTGAAAGAATAAATCCTGTAGAGGAAATGTATGAATAAAATGTCAGTGTATTTGACGAATGTTATAAAAGCAAGCGTATTAATAATAATAATAATATAAAGGAAATATAAATAAAGATTAAATTGAATGATATGAAAATAAGAGCGTTGGAGCCTTGATAAAAGTATAAGACATGATATTAATGCATGTTATTAAAAATAGAGCGATTATTGTCAAAGGAAAAGATTAATATAAAAATTGAGATATGTATCAATTGTTAATATGGAATTTATCAGTTCTTTGGAAGACGCTAGGCTTAAAATAATGTATAGCGCAATGGAACGCAATTAAAATAAAATGTCACGCTAGGAACGCGTAGAATTTAAATGTACTTGGTAAATTACTTATGAGGGGTAGTTGATTGCGGTAAATTGAGATATGTTGTAAGTCCTCCAATAGTGACATAGATCACGAGGCCATGTGTGTGTTATTATTATAAAAGGGAGCAAATGTATGGTATTATTGAGCGTAGGTCATGTAGGCCACGGCCGACCCTAAATCGCATTTTGTATAAGTCCTCCAATGTGGGAATGGTTCCCGAGGCATGTTCAGAGAGTCGAACCTAGACTCCTCTTGTTGTTGAAGCCCCTAAATTATTCGTCGTAAAATGTGTATTACTCTTCCCAATCAATGAGGACCTTTCATAATTAATAAATGCCAAGGTTACGAAAGTGGTTTATGAGCCAAATAATATTGTTGAAAGTGAAAAGAGAAGTAAAATGCCAGGTCTCTCCATAGAACTGAAAAGAAAGGAAGATTTGTTTTAAAAGCATTGAGGAGAGCTCCAACCGCAGACTAGACGGGAAGTCACCCCTCCAGTCATAAATCTCGTTCAAGTATACGGTCAGACCCTAATAGCAGGAGGGTTGGTGAAGGCCGTCTGTAAGAAGTAATAATACACCGTGAGTGTTTAAAAGTTGTTAATGACCCGGGAATTGAACCGAGGTCCTTGTAGATGAAATTATCGCTTGCCAGTTCAGATCGTAGTTTTCTTATGTGATAATGGTCTTATAAGACAAAATAAATGTATAAACAATCCCTATTGTAATGTTGTATGGAAGTAGGATTCCACGAGTTTAATGAAGATAACTAGGTTCCGGGAGTAATCATAGTTTTTGACTTTGTCAAATAATCTTTATAACTCTGGAGTCCACAAGTATTTTCCCGATCACTATGGTGAATTTGTAAAACTTGAGAGAGATGGTAAATGCTGAGAACATGTGAAATGCCCAAATATTTAAGTAAAGAATTAACATGTACTTTAAATGTAATTATATATTTGTTTTGATGATAAGAAAATATAAAAATAGTATTTGAGGTGTACAATAGAATGACACCGTTATTAATAGAAGTATCGAGCCAAAGGAGTTCGTAGTAATATGGAACTTTAAGATAGATACGTTATGGAAGTAAAAATAATTAGGAATTGTTGGTTTTAAAGGAAACCATGTGTTTTAATAAAATATTGTTTAATTCTTATGTTATTCCTTGTTCACTTTGAACAAGTAGAAGGATATTGGTCAGTAGTTTATTTGTTTTATTGTTTGTAGCGCCATAATTTTGGTTAATTAAATGTTTTGAAATAGGAGTTGATTTTGTTGTTATTTTTGCAAGTGTATCCTCTATTTAATCCAAAATGTGTAAGTCACAGAGTGGGAGAACATACTACAACCCCGAAAATCCCGAACTGAGCAATGCTGGCATACTGTGATTTGCATATTTCTTGCTGAAAGGTCACATGGGGGTATATAAAGTAATGTGCTTGGATTAATAACTAGAGGAACACTAAAGACGGTCATTTCATGTAAAGTAAAGTAATGATAGGAATAGCTACAACGTTAAATGTTAACTGACCGCATGGGTCCCTAGATACTCATACCGAGCAGCCCTGGATTAAACAACCCCCGACCTCATACTTTTTGGCGCCCAGTACGCAGGGCTGAGTTTTCCTAGGGAAAACCCGAGTTTTCTCGAAAAATCAAAATTTTCATTTTTTTGGGAAAAAAATGGTTTTTCGAAATTTTGAATTTTAAATACTTCCATAAAGGTTTATGAGATTGAATAAAGAGATCAAAAGGGTACGTTGTAGTAAAAACCCGTACCAAAGTAAATTTTTAAAGAAATTGGGACACAAAAGTTCAGTTACCATCTCTCAAGCATGTTTTAGCGATGTGGGATGAGTAGCCCACTGTATTCTAATATGATGTCATTAAGTGAATAGAGGCGGAGGCTCTCGGAAGATGTAAGGGTAATGAGTAAAGAGAAATGTAAAATGACAGATTTTAAGGTGTGCCTGAGGGAGCATTTTAATAAAGAGTTGGAGGAAATGATAAAGATAAATAATGAAGTATGGGAGGCCGAGAAGGCAGAAAGTAAAGCTAGAGATAGTCAAGAGAACCTCCAAATAGATGATAAAGAATACCCAAGTAAAGAAAATGTAAAGGTTTCTTTAGAAAGCATGCGTGCACCTGGGGACATAGTTACACGAAGAGAAGGTAACATGTCTGCAGACAACAGGGTAACAAGTGAGCCTTTAGAGCTCCAAATGGAAAAAGAAACATGTAAACCGATTCCAAGGGAGAATGTAATTAGTGCAGAGGATAACAATGGTAAAGATAATTCAAAGTCTCACGTAGTAATGCAGGTACAAGTAGGCTCGAAAAGCGAACGCGAAAAGAATGATATTCTTAATATTCCACCTCAGGAGAATATAGAATTGGCTTCGTTAAGGGATATAGAGCTGTACGAAGAAATGATTGAAAAGGTACGTCGGAAATATGATGAATCGATAGAGAAATTTGGGAAGATGCATTTAGGACTAGGGCCTAAAGAATTCGAAGAAATTGATGAGCACTTACAGAATATCCTACGAAAAAGGGATAGTGTAGCTAAGATCCTTAGTGAGATAAGGGGAAAATTGGGCAAGGTATCTGAACAAGAAGTAAGGGAATTATATATTCAAGTTGTAGTAGATATGAATATAATAAGACGGGAATTCGTAAAAAGATTGGATCAAGAAGGATTGATTGAATTAAGTTCCTGGACAGAGCAGAAAAACGTTGTAGAAGAAATGCAGGAAACATATAGAAAACTGGAGGAAATATATAATAAATGGGAGAATATTCAGTCATCGTTTAAATATGAAGAAGTAGATAGAAGGAAGGGCGTCCAAGAACAAATGGATCAAGTGAGAAATAAGTTCGGGAAATTAATGGATCATATACAAGAAATATTGGATAAAAGTGATATCAGAACTGTTCAGGAGTTGGCTGAAGTAAGAGAAGTCAAAATTCCGGAATACGAAGAAATATTAGAGACCGTCCAAAAGATATATGATGAATACATATTTGCCGAGGACCTCAAAGCGAAAGAAATGGCTATCCCAGTCATAGATGAAGCCGCTGCCCAAGCTGAGAAACAATTAGAAGAAGAAGAAGAAAAAGAAGTGGAAATTGCAATAACTCCAGTGGAAATTGAGGAAAGCTTTGAGATCCTTCCTGAAGAACAAATGGAAACTCAAGAGGAAATGAGAATTCCAGACCAGGAGGACAGCCGAAATTAAAATGAGCTGCAAAGTGAAGAAGAACATTTTGATGAAAAGGTGGAGCTGGAAGAGCAAGGAATAATCTCGGAACAGGAGATAACAAAAGAATTGAAGATTGGGGAAACGGAAATAATAATTCCTGAAGAAATGGAGAAAGTAAAAGAAACAATAATAGAAACTATCGTCGAAAAACCGATAGAAGCAGAGGTTCAAAATCTCACAGAAATTGAAAGGGAAAACCCAGAAGAAATTCTGGAGAATAAGAAAGATAGGAAACAATTAGAAGAAGAAGAAGAAGACAAATTGAAGGCACAGATCCTTGAATTAATGATAAAATGTCAGGAATGCCAACGACAGAAAAGAGAAATGGAGACAGATGCCAACGAGAGTCAAGATAACCTCCATGGAAAAGATGAGATTGTTGGAAATAATGGAAAAAGGAAAGGAGATGCCGCTGATGAAAATCAGGAAAGAGGAAAACCGCAATTGGTAGTAGGTGTACAAGAAAATAGATACCCCATGGAAATTAAGAGAGGAGGAGAGACAACGTATAATGCCTTGGAGAAAGAGGACGCACAGGCATTTTCAGCTGGAAGCTCCGTAAAAAGAAAAGGCATGAAAGAAAGGAAAAATGGAAAAGGGGAGATAGAAGGAGAGCACGCTTATGGACAAGGATGAAAGGAAGACGGAGATGGTTCATAAAGCAAAAGAGATACAGAGTGTGGAAAAGAAGGAATAAAACTTATATAGAAATAAGAAAACGAGAGAATAGGGAATGTAAGGAAATAAGAGAAGAGGGGAAAGAGTAAGGGATGAAGAGACTAAGAAAGATGCTGAGATCATAAAGAAAATAGAACATTATATAAGAGCCATAGAAAGATGTGAAGGAAATGAAGAAAGAATGATGCATTGTTTAAAACAATTATATAACTTACCGATAAACGTTCAGCATCTGGAGAAAACAGGAATTGGCAAGGTTGTAAATGGTATGAGAAAAAGAAACGGTTTGGTAGGAGATGTATCCCGAGCCTTGATAAAACTTTGGAAGGAAATGGTAATGGAAGACCAAAGTGATGAACAAGAGTGCGAAAGTGCAGAATCAGAAAGAGATACTATGGAAATAGAAGATAATGAAAGTAGCGAAGAAGAATTCGAAGGTGAAGAGAAAGAAAGTGATGAAATGGAAACAGAAGAAAATGAGAATGAAGAAGAAGATGAAGACGAAGAAGAAGACGAAGAACAAGAGATGGTGGGATATGAAAGTATGGAATTGACAAATACCATCATTTATTATCAGAAAGCCATTGAAAGGTGTATGGGTAATGAAAATGTTTTGTTATATTGCCTAAGCATATTAAAACATTTACCCATAACTGTTCGACAGTTAATAGAAACAAATGTTGTAGAGACAGTTGAAAGTATTCACGAACAAGGAGGGGATGTGAATATACGAGCTCAAGAGTTGCTTATAAAATGGGAAAATGAAATGATAGAAGATTTAAGAGCAGGAGGAGAAGAAGTTATGGAAATGGGAGATATGTTCGAGGAAAATAATGACGAAGACTCTGAAGAAGAAGAAGAGAATGAGGAAGAAGAACAAGGAGGAATAATAACAGTTGGAGACGTAAGGTGGAGGCACAAATGATAGGAAAAGGATTATTCCATCATAAGCTAACGGGTTAAGCCATATGCAACCGTTAAAGAATAAGAGGAATAAAATAATTTTGTTTGAAATACCATCTCAAGAAGAGATGAGGAAGGTGGAAGAAAACCAGAAAGAGTCAGGTGAGGATAGACCGAGCTCTTAAAAACCCAAATGAAATGTTACAGACTTGGAGTCTGAAAATAATAATGATGAAGTGACGGGTAAAGCCAGTTGCACCCGCAAGGTAATTAAAAGAAGGTCATTAGGTTGATAATACGTAATGGGAAAAGAGAACAGACAGGCAGGAAGTCTTTCTTATGAAAAGAGAAAAGGAACAAAACGGTTTGACTCAAGTGTGGAGAGTATACACCAGACTGGGGGCGAATTGTAAACACCCGAAAGTGACAAGAAATTTATGACCCTGAGTGGAGACGTCCACTGAGGGGGAATGAATGAATGGGATCTTTGGAGACCCAAAGACAAGCCAGAGATGAAGGGAACTTTAAAGGAATAAAGAAACAAAAGGTACGGATAACGTTATGAATGGCTTCGACAGTTAAAGAGAAAAATAAGATTATTATGAATAATTGAAATAAATTTCCTCAAGATTTTTCGAAAATGTATTTACCTAAGGAGGGGTGAGATGAACCCATGCACCATTGGCTCAAAAGGGGTCGAATCCATGTATTTGGGGAAGGAATGAAAGAAACATACAGTTTCTAATGTAACATAGAGAGGGTTCAAGCCAGGATTCTAGCCTAACGTTGCGCAAGCCGCTGGACCAGGTGTTCAGGAGATGAGATCATGCCTCTTGACTCCTCGAGAAGGAGCGGGTCATGGATATTATTAGAACGAGTGGAAAGTTTTCACTGTAAGACAGAGAAGCGTGACTCGGAAATCCAGCTTAGCTTGCAGGAAAACGGCAACAGCGCCGCTGTGCCACAAGAAGAAGAATGAAATTTAACCCATTTGCAGGAATAAAAATAAGTAAATAATTACAGTACTGTGAATCATTTCGGATTAGAGATTTTTGTGTAAAGAAATAGCTTGTAATAATTGCACAGGAAAGAACTGCAAACGCAGCATACGTCATTGGGGATTCACTGAGACCAGAGGAGTGGGGAATTTAAAAATGAACAGCAACACCCACGCAGCTGAAGACTACAAATTAATTAATATCTCCGAAATGCACGATCGATTCTAATGCGCAGTGAGATCATTTGACGTTTGGAAGACGAGCTTTCAGGATATATAATTATTATAATTGTACGACAATTAGTTCAAAAGTTGGTCACGAAAAGGACTAGGATTTTATCTTTTTGTGACTAAAGAGTATAAAAGTCCAGGCCGAGCCAGACCAATCATGCAGTTTCCGATAGCCCAGGGGGGCGTCACGCTGTATCAGTACATGCAGTTATCAAACGGCCCGAGGGCGCGTCACTGTGCTACATCAGACACCGAATTCCGACAGTCCGTGAGGGGCGGTCACGCTGAAACACATCGAAGGCAGTTTTCCAGTACTCCTTGAGGGGAAAACGCTGCATCACATCGCATAGACAATATCCGACAGCCACGGGCGTCGCGGTATCAATAACTTACGTGATCCGTAGGGAGTTGCAAAGAAGTAAAATTACAGTATCGTCGGGTTGAAACATTAGAAAAATCCTAGTTACAGGATTTAGGTCCGACAGTAGAAAGTTTACAGTGAAAAGTTCATAAAATACAGTCAAAGCAGGCTACGAACTTAGGACTCAGGGCGATAGGTCTTTAAGTAAACGACCAAAAGTATCATAACGCACGGAAGTACCGGAACAGCGAGATAAACATTTTATCAAATTTAAAGAACCCGAGCAGGGAAAGACAGAATAAGGTTCGCAAAGTATTCTAGAAGATTAGAAGTGCGAAACCGAATAAGCGAAGAAGAGAAGGAAACTATAGACATTGTTTCCAGTAAGCAGACGAACTATTCAAAAGCACTAAGAATCGAGAAATATTAGTTGCTATAAAATCCATAGGTCACCGATAGATTATCGAGGGGACCGTGAACAGAACAGACTTTCGCTAAGATCAATAATTAGGATCTAAAAGGGGAGCCGTTCAAGTTAGAGAAATAGCAGATCGTCAGGAACGGGATTCGAAGGAGTGCTATTGCAGGGAGGAAGTAGATGATTCGAGACTTTCATATTCGGAGAGGATAGGAAGCCGACATTACTAAATTTCACCCTTGGAGACGGGAGGTCAAGAGGTCACGTGTGATAGGCTAAATAGCGGCCTAGTGATCAAAATTTGTGAAGTGTAAATATATCAAGATTTTGTGTTAAAAGTAATATATTTCAGTGTTTTTATTGTGTGTTCTAAACGGATACACCAGTGTATTTAAAATGTTATCAGTGTTAAATGTATACGTGTTAAATATGTGTCAAGATATGTCTGTACATGCAATGAATTTGTACAAGATGGAGTAATTTAAAAGATTGGGCAAAAATGACGCATCGCACGAGAAGAAAGGTCAAGAAACGACCTAAAGCATGTGTGTAAAGGTTTTCATTATGTTTTGGTGTCGGGGAAGTGATTGTGTACAAATTCACCGGAGTTTTTGAGTAAAAGGGATGTTTCTAAATAACTAATTACGGAATAAGAACGCGGTCTGACCAAAAATAGAATTTTGAGAAATTATAAATAATTATGTGAAAGAATAAATCCTGTAGAGGAAATGTATGAATAAAATGTCAGTGTATTTGACGAATGTTATAAAAGCAAGCGTATTAATAATAATAATAATATAAAGGAAATATAAATAAAGATTAAATTGAATGATATGAAAATAAGAGCGTTGGAGCCTTGATAAAAGTATAAGACATGATATTAATGCATGTTATTAAAAATAGAGCGATTATTGTCAAAGGAAAAGATTAATATAAAAATTGAGATATGTATCAATTGTTAATATGGAATTTATCAGTTCTTTGGAAGACGCTAGGCTTAAAATAATGTATAGCGCAATGGAACGCAATTAAAATAAAATGTCACGCTAGGAACGCGTAGAATTTAAATGTACTTGGTAAATTACTTATGAGGGGTAGTTGATTGCGGTAAATTGAGATATGTTGTAAGTCCTCCAATAGTGACATAGATCACGAGGCCATGTGTGTGTTATTATTATAAAAGGGAGCAAATGTATGGTATAATTGAGCGTAGGTCATGTAGGCCACGGCCGACCCTAAATCGCATTTTGTATAAGTCCTCCAATGTGGGAATGGTTCCCGAGGCATGTTCAGAGAGTCGAATCTAGACTCCTCTTGTTGTTGGAGCCCCTAAATTATTCGTCGTAAAATGTGTATTACTCTTCCCAATCAATGAGGACCTTTCATAATTAATAAATGCCAAGGTTACGAAAGTGGTTTATGAGCCAAATAATATTGTTGAAAGTGAAAAGAGAAGTAAAATGCCAGGTCTCTCCATAGAACTGAAAAGAAAGGAAGATTTGTTTTAAAAGCATTGAGGAGAGCTCCAACCGCAGACTAGACGGGAAGTCACCCCTCCAGTCATAAATCTCGTTCAAGTATACGGTCAGACCCTAATAGCAGGAGGGTTGGTGAAGGCCGTCTTTAAGAAGTAATAATACACCGTGAGTGTTTAAAAGTTGTTAATGACCCGGGAATTGAACCGAGGTCCTTGTAGATGAAATTATCGCTTGCCAGTTCAGATCGTAGTTTTATTATGTGATAATGGTCTTATAAGACAAAATAAATGTATAAACAATCCCTATTGTAATGTTGTATGGAAGTAGGATTCCACGAGTTTAATGAAGATAACTAGGTTCCGGGAGTAATCGTAGTCTTTGACTTTGTCAAATAATCTTTATAACTCTGGAGTACACAAGTATTTTCCCGATCACTATGGTGAATTTGTAAAACTTGAGAGAGATGGTAAATGCTGAGAACATGTGAAATGCCCAAATATTTAAGTAAAGAATTAACATGTACTTTAAATGTAATTATATATTTGTTTTGATGATAAGAAAATATAAAAATAGTATTTGAGGTGTACAATAGAATGACACCGTTATTAATAGAAGTATCGAGCCAAAGGAGTTCGTAGTAATATGGAACTTTAAGATAGATACTTTATGGAAGTAAAAATAATTAGGAATTGTTGGTTTTAAAGGAAACCATGTGTTTTAATAAAATATTGTTTAATTCTTATGTTATTCCTTGTTCACTTTGAACAAGTAGAAGGATATTGGTCAGTAGTTTATTTGTTTTATTGTTTGTAGCGCCATAATTTTGGTTAATTAAATATTTTGAAATAGGAGTTGATTTTGTTGTTATTTTTGCAAGTGTATCCTCTATTTAATCCAAAATGTGTAAGTCACAGAGTGGGAGAACATACTACAACCCCGAAAATCCCGAATTGAACAATGCTGGCATACTGTGATTTGCATATTTCTTGCTGAAAGGGCACAATAATATATACAAAAAATCCACTTAATACACTGTAGTTACACTTAATTTTCACACGTGGGTGACACTTATATTTTCCCTAATCCAATAGCTGCAGATACTAGCGGTGTTTCCCTAGCTTTCGCTCCTAACTGGATCGATTGGAAGTCTCTGTCTCGACGTACGCTGGATCGGTATGGATACTCCTATACTCCTCCTGCTCTCCTATAGTAATCGGCACTTAACAGTTTATAGCTCGATACTATGCGTGTTCAAATTGCAAGTTCAGATCTTGCATAAAGTCTGAATTAATACGGTCCAAGAGTCGCTATTTTTAGTTATAATGCGCTTTGTCAAATGTTTCTCTATCGTCCACGTTATGACCTGATTTCCTGAATATTAATGTAACCCGTTCGTGGCGCGATTTGTGAATTGTTTCACACCTCTTCCTGCAGTTACTTTCCTGCTTCTAGTTTTCTGACCTGACGTCACTTCAGCGTTAAATCCTTATGCACATGTAAATTTAGGCTGTTATCCTACGTTACACCCTACTATGGTTCTTTAACGCAGCGTCTCCCGGTCAATGCATGTGAGATTTTCTATGTGAAATGCCATGTCCTGTGGTTCGGATTCAACGTAAAAAGGAGTTCCCGTGGCTTATGGTCGCGAGATTAACGGTCACGTTAAACTACAAGCTTCCTTTCTTTAACGCAGCGGATAAAGTTCGTTTTAGGTAGATTTCATTAGAAAGATAACTATTGCAATGGGTACCATGTTTCGACTTCCGGAAAATTTCGACATATCTTCGCGTTTCACATCCCCCAGACCCCAAAACCACCGTCAGTTCAAAAGGTTATATATAATTTATGTATATATGTATATATGTATCTATCTCTCTCTCTCTCTCTCTCTCTCTCTCTATATATATATATATATATATATATATCAGTTTCTTGTGGACACGATAACTGCCGTAATTTTGCACCAATCACTTTACATAATATGTATCCCTATAAAATCTCGGTCGAGTTCGTTAATGGGAAGAATCGGTCGAAGGGTGTGAAAATGGGGGGCTTTTTTCGAAAAAGTGAAATTTCGCTATAACTCTCTTAATACGTGAAATATCGAATCCATTCAAAGTTCATAATATGTGTCGGATAAGTGCCAAAAATTTACGTCAAATAAGTTTTTGATAGTACCAACCATTGACCAAAGGGGTGGAAAAAAGTGGGTTTTTCGGGAAACATTAATCATATCTCTCTTAATAGGCACAATATCAAAACCGTACAAAATGGAAAATATTCCCCTAGTAATTACCTAAAACTTTTGTCTGAAAGAATTTTTGATATGACCCACCATTACGCCAAGGGATGAGAAAAATTATTTCGGAATGTTAAAAAATGTCAAGTGCCATCAGAGGTTACCATAACAACGCTTTTAAATTGATGAGGGATTATCTATCAGAGGTTGCCAAGACAACGCCATTGACGAGATCACATTCATTTTTAGCCTACTTTTCACACTTTTCAACAAGTAGTTCCGTGAAGAACTATACAGCCTATTTTCATACATCCTACTTATGTTAACTGCCACTATCAACATACAAAATTTCAGTTTGATTGCTGTAATAGACTCGTAGATATTGAGAACCGACTAAATATTTCGGATAGTCGCCATGTTGGATTTTATATATGTAGGTCCTAGAGTTATGTACTGTTACATGAAGATTATTGTGTACGTGTAGCATTCAAACTTCAATCGCATGATTAGAACTCAAGAAGTAACAACGAGATTTAAAAATTTCGCACAGCTGCCATCTTGTGGTTATGGAAACAATTGAAATAAATTAGATGCCAGTGGATTAACATTCGTATAAGGATTTACTGTACCAAGTTTTACTGCACTCGGATGGTTAAATTGCGAGAAACGTCCATGTGAATATTTATATTTCGCGTCGCCGCCATGTTGGATTTGTGATCACCAGGTTATTTAAAGTCCTATAGGTGAACTTTAGTTCATTTCCCCAATGAACATAAAAAAATCAGTTTGATTGCCATAACAGATTCGTAGATATTCAGAGCCGTCGAATTATTTCAGATGGTCGCCATGTTGGATTGTTAAATGTATAGGCCATAGAGTCATATACCATTAAAGGAAAAATATTGCGTAAGTTCATTATTCAAACTTTCACTTCGATCGCATGATTACGACACAAGAAATAAAAACTTAATTTTAATATTCGCACAGCCGCCATCTTGAGGATATGTAAACAATTGAACTAAATTAGACACCAGTGCATTACAATGTGTATAAACATTTCCTGTAACATATTTCATTGCGTTTGGAACATTAAATCGCGAGAAAGTTATATTCAAAATTTTCAAATTCGCTTGGCTGCCATGTTCGTTTTGTACTTAACCGGTTTTTGAAAGTCTTGTAGATAAACTTCCAGTAGTGCCCTTTATCTTCGTACAAAATTTCATGGCGATACCGCTAATAGTATCAGAGATATAGAAGGCCGGTGAAATATTTCGCACATCCGCCATCTTGTGGCTATGTAAACAATTGAACGAAGTTAGATGTCGGTGCATTACAATGTGTATAAACATATACTGTACCAAGTTTCATTGCGTTTGGTTGGTTAAATCGCGAGAAACGTCTATTTAAAAGTCGTAAATTCGCGTGGCTGCCATATTGGTTTTGTAGTTACCAGTTTTTCAAAAGTCATATAGGTGAACTTCTAGTAGTTCCCTTTATCACAGTAATAAATTCCAGGGTGATATCTGAATAGTTTCGGAGATATTGAATGCTGGTGAAATATTTCGCACAGCCGCCATGTTGGATTGGTGAGACGTAACAAAATTTGAAGGGCACGGTCGGGGTCGCCCGGAATAATGCTATGAACTTACTGAGTATCATTGAAATCGCTCCAGCCGTTTAGAATTTATTAGGGACACACACACACACCTCACACGCACACGCACACACACACGCACACACACACGGACAAAAGGGGATCTCATAAGCCTATTTTTTCAAAATTGAAAATTGGCTAAAAATGAGGAGAAAGTAGACTTATGAGATATATCCGGGAAAATGTCTGTCCTTCTGTCTGTCTGGCTGTGTGTGTGTGTGTCCCCATATCAACTCCTAAACGGCTGCAGCAATCGAAACCAAATTTAGTATGAGTAAAGATGTATACCGGAATATCTCAGGCCCATATTTGAAAAAGATGCCAGTGCTACCAACTGCTAAAAAAACGCACTAGAAATTTGAGCTCCATGTTGGATATCTTGGAAGGTATACATGGGAGCCATTTTGAAATTGGCACACATGTAGATAAAACTATTTCAGTTTAATTTCCTGGTGGCCATACATGACAGCGTTGCCAAAATAATTTTAAGCCTTCTGATAAGTCCAATTTTTAAATGCATATAACTTCTACACTATCAATTGGATTTCAACCAAATTTTGTATGTAATATGTGTACATAAACAGATATGACTGAGTGTATTCTTAAGAGCCACCAGGGCTTCCAACTGTTAATAATTGCTTTCTATTTTGTATCCAAATATATCAGAAAGTATGCAAGCCGACAGCTTTAAACTATGCACACGTAAATTACCTGACATTTTACTTTAATTTGGAGTAACTTATGTACGTCAGTTCTACCAACATGATTCTAAGCCTGCTGATAGGACCAATTTTTAAATACATATAACTTCTATACCAACAAATGGATTTCATCCAAAATTGGCACAAAAAGATATAATATTTCAGATTATTTCTGACCAGCACTCGCATGACATTGTTGCCAACATGCTTTTACGTGTACTAATAGATCCAATGTCTAAATCCATGTAACGACCTTTGGACTTCAACCACATTTTGTATTCTGTACCTTAGGAGATGGAAGTAAGAATATATTCAGTCACCAGAGCTGCCAACTGTATTGCTCTATTAGGCTACATTATGCCTAGTATACCTTATTTCGAACTAATTAAGACATTTCGATATTACCCACTTAATTTCGTCATTATTCTAGATAGGTTCATATGCTATAGATTAATCTATGGCATGAATCTTAATTTTAAGAAAAGTAGGCTCTTTAGTTCGTCACGGAACTTCTTGTTCCATCTGACTATGAGGGAAGCGGCCAACTGGTAGCATGCTGAACTTCTATGCCCAAGGTCGCTGGTTCAAAGCCGGCCAAAGTCGCTGGATTTTCTAAGAGCAATAAAAATCCGTCAGCATGCTTTCCTTCGGAGGGGAAGTTACAACGTTCGTTGCAAGTTGCTGGTTGCGGTGGCATCTAGCAGGCAAGTTCACAGCTAGGTGTCGTTGACGTTAGTAATAGGTACTAAATTAGGTACTACTACTTAAAATTGACCGTCTGCAGACCTTACCTGAATTACAGACTAATACAGTCATCACAAATAACACCGTTTATCAGACAGATTCTACACACACCCAATGTACACGGGGTTACATGACCACCTTGTCGCAGCCCCTAAACTGAGGAACCAACCAACATCTCTGCGGGAGATAAAATTTTGCGTGAAGAAGTAACAGACTGTTAGATAGTTACACATTAGTTTCAAACCTTGCATAAGGACAGTGTGATCACAAGTATAACAAGTAGTTCCGTGAAGAAATATACAGCCTATTTTCATATATCCTACTTATAATAATTGCCACTATCAACATACACAATTTCAGTTTGATTGCTGTAATAGATTCGTAGATATTGTGAACCGACTAAATATTTTGGATGGTCGCCATGTTGGATTTTATATATCTAGGTCCTAGAGTTATGTACTGTTACATGCAGATTATTCTGTACGTGTAGTATTCAAACTTCAATCGCATAATTAGGACACAAGAAGTAACAAGGAGATTTTAAAATTTCGCACAGCTGCCATCTTGTGGTTATGGAAACAATTGAAATAAATTAGATGCCAGTGGATTACCATTCGTATAAGGATTTACAGTAACAAGGTTCACTGCACTTGGATGGTTAAATTGCGAGAAACGTCCATGTGAATATTTATACTTCGCGTCGCCGCGATGTTGGATTTGTTATCACCAAGTTAAAGTCCTATAGGTGAACTTAAGTTAATAGCCCCTATGAACATTAAAAAATTCAGTTTGATTGATATAATAGATCTGTAGATATTCAGAGCCGTCTAGATATTTCGGATGGTCGCCATGTTGGATTGTTAAATGTATAGGCCATAGAGTCATGCACCATTAAAGGAAAATTATTGCTTAGGTTCATTATTCAAACTTTCACTTCGATCGCATGACTACATCACAAGAAATAAAAACATAATTTCAAAATTCGCACAGCCGCCATCTTGAGGTTATGTAAACAATTGAACTAAATTAGATACCAGTGCATTACAATGTGTATAAATATTTCCTGTACCATATTACAGTGCGTTTGGAACATTAAATCGCGAGAAAGGTCTATTTATAATTTTCAAATTCGCTTGGCCGCCATGTTCGTTTTGTAGTTAACCGGTTTTTGAAAGTCTTATAGATGGACTTCCATTAGTGCTCTTTATCTCCGTACAAAATTTCAGGGAGATACCGCTAATAGTTTCAGAGATATAGAAAGTCGGTGAAATATTTCGCACATCCGCCATCTTCGGGTCATGTAAACAATTGAACGAAGTTAGATGTCGGTGCATTACAATGTATATAAACATATACTGTACCAAGTTTCATTGTGTTTGGTTGGTTAAATCGCGAGAAACGTCTATTTAAAAGTCGCAACTTCGCTTGGGCGCCATGTTGGTTTTTAGTTACCAGGTTTTCAAAGGTCACATAAGTGAACTTATAGCAGTTCCCTTTATCACCATACAAAATGTCAGGGTAATATCGGTAATAGATTCGGAGATATTGAATGCTGGTCAAATAATTCGCACAGCCGCCATGTTGGATTGGTGAGCCGTAACAAAATTTGAAGGGCACGGTCGGGGTCGCCCGGAATAGTGCTATTAAGTTACCGAGTTTCATTGAAATCGCTCCAGCCGTTTAGATTTTATTAGGGGAGGGACACACACACGAATCACACACACATGCACACACACACGGACAAAAGGTGATCTCATAAGCCTATTTTTTTCAAAATTGAAAATAGGCTAAAAATGAACCCCAAATGACAAGAAGGTTACCATCCCCATAAGATAGTAAAATGTTAAAAATATGCATAGAAAGACGAAAAAATGTTAACTAACCTCCAATTGTAAAATACTTTCTCGCAATAAATGAGGTGTGATCCTCCTACGAAAACCTGCATATTTTGCCTATTATAGCCTATCCCCTAGTTTGCCCAGTGAAATCTACCTCCGCCTTCCGGCGTGCCGAGAGGATTTTTTTTACTTCTCTGAAAGTTCTCTCTTACTGTTGAGGTAATTCGATGTTACTTCGTGACTGATATTGTTCATGAGGCATTGCACGCCCCTGTCGGCTGAAGTTACTTTCTTGGCCTATACTTTGCCAATGTTCAAATTTGATTCTTACCGTTCGCAGCACGACTATAGTTTATTTTAACAAAACTTTGACGATTTGTTGTTCAGTGACTACTGTAAGACCACCTTTGATCTAGCGTAGACTGTCTAATTACAACTTGGTGAAGCAGCGCTTCCGCTCACTGATAATTAACGTAGTACCTCCCTCAGAGAGTACTCGTGGATCTGTCGTATACGATGTGGCGTTTCCTCTCAAAGAATACTGTAGACTGCATGCACTGTTGAATACTTGTTGCACAGTATGACCTCCCCTGAGGTTCATACAACTGAATAATACTGATGCAGCGTCACGCCCTTGTTGGCTGACTAAAAACTGCATATACTGTGAAACAGCAACACGCCCTTCTAGGACACTGAAGACTGAATGAATTCCCTTGCGCTCAGAGGGTTTATATCTGATTTGGCTACAAATAAACTAGTTTCCGTCCTCCTAAAAATTATTTTCCAAAATAAGCGTTGCACGATCTCAAAAAAATTATCTACTTGGAGCTTAAGTCTTAAACGTCTAAATTATACTAGAGCTTTTGAAAATCGATCGTAGCAAATGAAAATGAAAATCCACAGCCTGCTTCCAGTCTCCGACCGGGTCAGGAATGGAATGAATGAAGCCCCGATCTAGCGGCGAGGATATGGACTGTGCCGGCTGCCGAGGCCTGACGCACTCCTCTGGGGCAATTATTAAATGAATGACAGATGAAATGAAATGATAGTGGAGAGTGTTGCTGGAATGAAATTTTTGACAGGGAAAACCGGAGTACCCGGAGAAAAACCTGTCTGCCTCCGTTTTGTCCAGCACAGATCTCACACGGAGTGACCGGGATTTGAACCACGGACCCAGCGGTGAGAGGCCGGCGTGCTGCCGCCTAAGCCACGGAGGCTTACGTTTAAAAAATTATAATAGCTCCTGAATTTAGTGGGCGTATAGTTTCTTATTTTCCCCTCCCCAGGCTACTGGCTTGGTGAGTACCCAATGTCGTAATACTTACGATGCACTTCTAAACTATACAATTATTATTAACTTTTACAACACTCAAAATTGTGTTTTCTCAAATGATTAACACTGGCGAAAAGTTTTCCTAAGATTTTTGTACGGTACTGGCTAAATTTAATTATTCTGCCAATCACTTGGCCACTCCTTCTCCACAGCGTTGTCAAAATACCGCTTACTAAGTAGTTTCCAGTGAGATCTTCTGTCTCTCTTGTGGGTGGAAGGTTCCATTGATCTATTTTCATCCCGTGAGTAAGCTTCAATCTGATGAGTCGGCGGTGACATCACGCCCCAGTTGCAAGCTATGGCTCAACTCTGACGCCATCCTACATGTGTCATACAGATGTGGTTTTAACTTAACCCTTCTGCTTGCTTGAAATCAGTATAAAATCCTGTAATGTTATCTCAATTTTCAAACCAAATGATCATGAATTCGAAACTTGTGCTCTCCTCATGGGCACAATATATGTGTGCCAATTTTGGTATAGCTCCCATGCATACCTTCCAAGATATACAACATGGAGCTGAAATTTCAATTGCTATTTTTCAGCAGTTGGTAGCACTGACATCATTTTCAAATACGGCGTTGAGATATTCGGATAGACATCTTTACTCACACCAAATTTGGGTTCGATTGCTACAGCTGTTTAGGAGTTGATAGGGGGGGACACACACTCAGCCAGTCAGCCAGACAGACAGACAGAAGGACAGACAGATAGACAGACAGGCAGAAGGACAGACAGACAAACAGACACACATTTTTCCGGTTCGATCTCATAAGTCTACTTTCTCCTCATTTTAACAAAATGCGAAAAGTAGGCTAAAAATATACTCACATGACAAAAGAAAAAGGAAAAATCACCTGCAAGTTTGCAGCACCTTGAAATATCACTGACGTTATGACAAAAGAAATTAAAAAAAAAATTAAGTGTGGAATACAAGAATTTAAGTGGGGTAAGAACTAGGGAAATTAATAATAATAATATCGTATGGCCTCTGAAGCTGGGTCCAAGCTTTGTTATTTGACACCCAGAAGGTAGCTTGCATGTCGTATTTTGTTGTTCCTTAAAGCACTATGAACGTTAAGGAGGTTAGATATCTAAGCCCCTTGACACTGAAGCGCTTTCTAGTAGAGAAATGAGGAACTTTGTGTTTGCGGAAAATCCCGAGATTAAGTTTGCCATTATGAACACGGCCTACTGTATTCAGATGGGTTCTTTAACATGCCAACATCGTATGGCATTAAGGGATAAAATAAACTATTTTTCAAACTGTCTGTACTAGTGTGTGTATTTGTAATTGAAGTAAGATTTGGGTAGGAAGTGGCCGTGACCTTAAATTAGGTACCATCCCGGCATTTGCCTGGAGTAGAACTGGGAAAACCCCAGAATACCACTTCCAGGATGGCAGAGGCATGAAACAGGCCCACCCCTTCTCATTTCTGTCTCACAGAGCTGAGTGTACCCCGTTTCAGCCCTCAGACTAGAATGAAATCCCTTGGCAGAGCCGGGAACCAAACTCGGGCCTCCGCAGTGACAGCTAATATTGCTAGCCTTTACACCATGAGAGGTTTCAACAAAAAGAGTCAGCGTGTAATATTTCCTGCGTTATTCAATTTTTAATTACGTTTTTCACGAAATGGTACGGAACTGTATCATTTTCGTGAACCCAAACTATTCTAATCACTCTCATCACAAACCGTAACTATAATAAGTTAGTCACATCTTTAACGAAACACTGCAACACTATTCATCCTCTTCACGTACAGTACAAAAACTATTCTCATCACTCTCTTCACACACACAAAAAGAAGACAATTCTAATCAATTGATGTTTTATCTTTTAGTCGGTAAAAATAATTCAAATTACTGAAATATAAGAAAAAATAACCAGAAATAAATTACACGTGTTTAATATTTATATGTTGTCTTGAAATATTGAAGAAAGAGAATACAAAGAGATGATATGTGTCAGTCGTCAAGCAAGCATCATCAGATGCAAATCTACAAGACAATTGCTGTACAAAACACTACCAAACCTACAGAGGCACCCACAGACAGTCTGTGCCCTACAAAAATAAATAAATAAATAAATAAATAAAGGTCAGGAAAACTTAGTAAGTATGGTAACTGTTACTGATAAATATTAAGGCATTAACCCTTTTGATGCCAGGCAATACATAAGTGGTTATGCTAAAATCGCCAAGCCACGTATAATAAAAATTATCTCCTACCTATTTCAAGATAGAATGTTGATAAATTTGTCTGTAGGTAAACATATTGTTAACGAAGTCTACTAGATGCTAAGTAATTAATATTTTGGCTCATTTGTGCAATAACAAATCTTTAAAAGCTCTTTATGTAAAAATAAATTGGAAATGTTAATATAAATTTGACAGCCTATACAGTCTAAATAGAATCTTTTGTCATATACGTGTTAATACTTACTGGATTGTGTATAGATAGCCCAAGTTTAAAGTTGATCAATCAAAAAGGTTTCTAGTACGATCAATTTCTACAATCATATGCGTATACAGTACTCCGGCATTAGATGGATAGTCGTCAGCAAAATCAAAGTCATTGCCATCAGTAGCAAATTCACTCTCACACACTTCACTCAGCGTTAAAACCGTATTTATTTCCCCTTCGATGATATTTATCCCCACTTATCTTAATTAGTTCCAAGCAAGATCATAAACACTCGCACGAAGCCAGCTGACTGCAACAGAATTCGTATTATTAATCCATTTATTCACGGAATTTAAACATATCAATATATTCTGAGAAAGGATGATTCCCACGCTGTGTTTGTTGAATCAGTTTTAGCGCTGCATGACTGGAAATATCTCTAAAAATTTTAGAAAATCAGGCCGATAGATTGGCTTTGAGGCTTTATAAGAGATAAGCACCTTGATAAAGAACTTAATTATTTTACTGTCGACTTGAGCCTCTATGGACTGCGTGTTAACAACCACTCTCATTTCAGTGTCTGCGTCTTGTTCGTTTGCCGGGTTTGACATCCTGCCAGTATCTCTTGAGCACATCTATCAGCTTGTTCTTCCGCTCCTCTGTCAAAGGGCTTCTTCGTCTTCTGGGTTCCTCCTCCACCATAAAACCCTGATAGCTTTTCACCATTCTTCTGAAACTATTCCTGTCTTTGATTTTATCCTCCGTAATGCCCACTTGTCTCATATCTTTCTCACACTCTTGGAACCATTTCAACTTGGAGATCTTCGGTTTAAGAAAATTCCAGATTTTCTTTGTGAGCCGGTCATTGTTCATACGGAAGATGTGCCCATAAAACAGCAATCTTCGTTTTCTAATTGCTGCTGTTATTTGTTCCATCTTTCTGTATACTTCTTTATTTGATACCAGTCGAACCTGTCCGTCAACCCTTCTGTTGCCCAAGATCATCCGTAGTAGTCTGCGTTCTCTTTTAAGTAGCTGATTGACTTGTCCTGTCCGATTCATACACAGGGTCTCCGAAGCATATAAACCTTCTGGTTTGACAACAGTGTTGTAGTGCCTTAGTTTGGCTCCTATAATTAGCATCTTCTTATTATAGATGTTCTTAGTCAGTTGGAACGCTCGCTCTAGTTTCAGGATGCGGATAATGGTCGTTTCTAGTTCTTGCCCATTCTCTTGGAGTACTTCACCAAAGTATTAAAATCTTCTTGACAATTTATTTTAACATTGCTATAACTCAGAAATGACTATCCCGTCAACATACAGTCTTCCTCCCCGAACTAATTTATGTTTATAACACTTCAGAAATAAGACCTAAACTACTGTAGAATTGTAAACTAATATGCGGAAAGAGTTCAGTTGTGATGATGGTAAAGAGCTACAACTACTATATACGAAAAAGTGTTTGTCTATAATTACTGTGTCAAAACATCTGATGTGGAGGCTTATCTGAAATTGCGGAGAGTCGATAGGCTGCCCAGACAACCACTTTTGGTGTAATTAAAATCTATATGCAGAAACACTTCGAAATAATTCGTCTGAAGATTGATTCTTCGAATTTGTGTATTATAAAAGCAGTTATCTCTTGAAAACTTTTCAGAATATATAAGTATTAATATCATTCACTTCACATACAACAACTATTCTAATTGCGTTTTGAAGAGTCAGAACGATAAACAACAATATTAGTCACCTCGTTACCACCAACAATGCGCTTCCAATCAATTTCTGCCAATGACAAATCAACGAACCAATCATGGGCCCACCACAATGACTAAAAATGTGGCAGCGGTGCAAAAGAAAGTACAAATCGTAGTCAAATTTAACTCGAGCATTCCACATGCAGTAAACTTCAGTTTGGAGTTTTGTAACTGTCTCAAGAATGAGCTCAGCTCTTTGTTTGGGGTTCCCAAGAGGAGTAAATTGATAACTATTGACGATGATCTGTTCGCTTCTTCGCTTGTCAGATAGCAACATACAGCGATAGTTACAAACTGAGAAATGTGCATAATCTGCCAAAATAGCATCTTCATACTCTCGAATGAATTCTCAATAGCGCTTTCTCGGGTATTATTAATAATAGTGTAGATGTCATATAGAAAACATGAGAAATAATATGCTATTCGACAAAGTAATTCTAGATCATACAAGGAATTCAGTTGCCATGAAACTTCACACAAACTTTTATGAATAATGCGCATTGTTCTAAGTGATAACATGTGTAAGGCTTTGTCCTGCTGAGACGATCGACTCCTTAGATCTCGAAACAGTAGGAATTTAGAATCGGTGAATGTTGTTCCTTGTGTCGGGTCAGTTCTATAAATACCTTGGAAAAAACGCCCTTGAAAATCTCCATTATACAAGCTTAGTCGATTGTTCAATATTTGGAAACGACTTCTCAAGAGCAAGATGAGATTCACAAATGTTATATGGACTAGGCTGTGCCGTTACTTTGGCACTAATCTCTGATCGAACGTACTATTTTTACTTTGGCATAAACTTTTGAATCGAGCGGCGGAGTTAGTTGTGGCTGGCCTCGATAGGTAGCATATCTTGTCGGTGCTGTCTTGGACTGTGATTGTAGTTTCTCCCTCTGTCCGATAGGAAGAGCTATGTTCTAGCGACAAGTATTTCTCTATCTCGATGTTGACTTTAATGGTTTTGCAAGGCTGGGATTTTCGAGACATGTATGATTCTCGTAATGTGCTTGTTAGGCCAGTCATCATGGATCTACGTGGTTTTATAAATACATAAGAAGTAAACTGAAGTTCTACTGTATGTGAAAATATTGAATGATATTATCCCTCTTCGTCAAGTTATTGACTGGTTACCTATTGTAACCTTACTGGAGATAAACGTCTGGATATGCTTCGTATATTGTGGAATTAAGGTAGGCTATTTTGTCATCGTAAGTACTTGTGACTGTATCGACTGGCAAGGTAAATGTATTTATTTTGTATTTTCCTACGTTGCATGACAGGGCCTTTCAAGGTTATACATTCAAACTTAATGTCATCCTCGAGTATTCACTCAGGTAGGCTAACTGACACTCATATTTTCTTTGTGTAATTAATGATTTGTTTTCTGTTTTCAGTTAATTGTAAAATGCATTTTAATTACAAGTAGTATGCCTTATGGTCTGTGGAAAATTTATTAATGTAGGATTTATTTTGATGTCGATAGCCCTAGTACGGTGATCGTTTTTCTTCTGTTTTTCATGATGGCTACTGTCGTATTGTTTTTAACTATGTGTGATCATCTGTTGTTAATAAAAAAGAGATTTCTGATAGCCATTGAGGTGAAAACACGTAAATTGGATTAGCTCCGTATATTTTGTGTTTTGAAGACATTAATTCTTCAGTTTTAGGCAACGTATTACATTGGATATTATAACGAGCGTAGGCCTAGCTTTGTGACATGGACTGTCTCGAGAATTAATTAATTATTTATTTGTGTGGAAATGCATGAAATACTGTATGATGCATTATGCAGGTGCATTATGAAACTGTTGAATATTTAATTCGTCATCCTCTTAATTATTTGGCTTGGATTCTCATAATGACAACAGATGATAGTTTGAAAGCAACGCTTATTTACTTCATCGTAACAACTTGGCTGGATTGCTAAAATATGTATTACAGTCAACTGGAAGGAACAAATATTTGATGTCAGAATCCACATCTTGATTTGTAAGTGTTTTGTTAATTTGTATGCATGTTTATTGTGAATATATTATGATTTTACCCGATCACCTTAGTATTATTTCTGGGTTCCGGGGTTCGAAGATGGTCTCAGACAATTGCCCTCTGAGTATGAATTCACTATGGTCCAGTACCTTCCCTCCCAAGGCCTTTACTTTATTACGGGGTTAAATGTGTTATAGCAGTAGCGTGGTTAGATTTGTACCACATTCAGTAGTTGTTTGGGGCTAGTCTTTGAATCTTGGGGCTTGGAAGTATGATTGGGCCTGAAGTGTGATATTTTAATGTTTGTTGTTATTGTTTTATCTTTGTATAATTTTCTTGTTATTTTTGTTTCATGTGATAATATACTGAATGGACGAGAGCATTTTAAAAGCTGTACAATATTTATCCAAAGAGGAACTGGCTTATGAAATACAAATAAGGAATGGCAACCCTAATTTTCATCGTGAACTGGATATAATTCTTCTCAAAACCTTAAAGTCAGCTCCTGTTGTTAGTCTGACTGATCAACATTCTTATGGGACAAAAGGTAGGTCTGATGTTGTGATATCTGTTTCAAACCTATTAGTGTCCTGTGACGAGTTAAAGCAAGTTGCCAATCCTTCGGCATATCGTGTGAACAAATTAAAATTTCGTTCTATACACTGGATTAATCGTTTAGTGAGTTTAATTGAATATTGGTCCAAGTGTGATATTGTTTTTTCAAGCAAGTTAGTTGGGCTTCGTGACAAGCTGTTAGATAGTTTTAATCGGTTGTCCTCGAGTGATATTTCTGAGAATATTAGTGAACCTGTTGTATGTTCTGAAAGCGTTTGTTCATATGTTAGTGATTCTTGTGATGGCGTTGTGAATAATAGTAATTATTTTGGTAATTTTGTATCAGTGTCGATGGAGAATAATGAAAATATGTTAGGCGCTTTGCAAACTAATAATACTACTGAGGTAAATAAACAAATAGGATCTTCAAGAAATACACCTGAGGTCATGTCGAGCCCTAGTAATTTGAATGCTGTTGGTAATTCACGTTCTGATAAGAGATGTAACGATTTTTCTAGTTCAGTTTCTTGCCATGACGTTGGTAGTGCTGGGAATAGGTTAGGATCTCACCGTACTTGTACTGATAAGGAAGTACAAACTGTTGATAGCTTATTTGGTGAATGTGACGTGATAGATAGAGTAAATAGGCTTAATCTTTCTGATAATCGAGCCTCGACTAACGTTGTTTCTCTAAATAAACTTATGACTGATGGTCAGGTTAATTTTGCTTCCCTTCCTAACCCATTAACTCTAATTTTGAAAGATTTTCATGTGTGCTATGGCACTGATATTAATTTATTTGTGAAATTTTTGAAGAAATTAGTGGAATTAAGAGATAGTGCTGGCATATTTGGTCTGTCAGATTTTCAAATTTTGAAAATCATCTTTCCATGCACTGAAGGAATGTTGCGAGGAAAACTGTTTGAGAGTATGAGTGCTGGCCATTCTTTGGATGTTTTCCATAGAGAGGTTTTGAAATATTTTATCACTCCACGTATCTTGGCAGATTTGAGTAGAGATTATGTATTTCGCGTTCAGCGTATGAGTGAAACGTTAAATGAGTACTTCATTGATATTAGGACTTATGCAAAGGTTTTGGCAGTTGAGTTGACTGAAGAGCAGGTTGTCAATTCGTTAGTCGAAGGTATGAATCCCATTTATCGTTCATTCTTGTCCATGCATGCTAAGCCCAAGAATTTCACTGATTTTAATGAAATTATTTTATCTGCGGAGAAGATTAAGAATGCTAATCTGTTGCGGGTAGATGATTCTCCCTTTCCTAGTAATTATCTTCAAGGTTGTTCAGGTTATATGCCTTCTATAAATAATTTTCAGCCACGTGGAGAGATGCAGCTTGTGGATAATTATAGTAGTCTTGTTCCTTATAAGAATTTACAGGGAAGGCGTGAGTTCATGCCTACTAATGTTCAAGGTCATGTATTTCAGAGGCGTGCTGAACAGAGGTTTAATGGGAGTAGAGTTAGCAAAGGCAAGAGATGTGATTTTTGTGGCTCGTATGACCACATTAGTCGATGGTGCGATGCAGATTTTGATAATTTAAGTTGATATTTGTTGTGGTGTATGTATTGTCAAAATTGTGTAGATGAATTCTGGTCATTAGGACGTGCATGTGTTTTTGATGTGTGTATTTGTCTACACGTGTGGTGCACATTCTGCTAGATAGTGCAAATCCATAAGGTTCTTCTTGTATGTTATTGTCAAAATTGTGTAGATGAATTCTGGTCATTAGGACGTGCATGTGTTTTTGATGTGTGTATTTGTCTACACGTATGGTGCACATTCTGCTAGATAGTGCAAATCCATAAGGTTCTTCTTGTATGTTATTGTCAAAATTGTGTAGATGAATTCTGGTCATCGGGACATGTATGTATTGTGGATGTTATTGATGCTTGTATTTGTCTACACGTGTGGTGCTCATTCTGCTTGATTGTGCAAATCTATAATGGTTCTTCTTGTTTGTAATTGTCTAAATTGTGTTAGGTCTGAAGTGACAAACTTGGGTAAATGTATTTGAGTGCATGAGTGTGGGTGTTTGTTATTAGTTTTGTTTTGTAATCGGGTGGGTCTCTTGGTTGTTTCTTAAGGTGAATTAAGGTTAGGGTTTGTTTTTGCTTAATTTATAATTGAATTTAATTAAATACGCCGTACGTATAAAATGATACTATGTTGGGATATCATAGGTAAGTAATTACAAACCTCTTCTGTTCTCCGAGTGATGACTTAGTCATTTATCTGCTTGTTGATTTATGAAGGTAACTACTTGCCGAAATGTGTTTTGGTGATGGAAAATCATGCTATGCCAGGGTAAAATGCGGCTAGTATGACATGTTGATTTCAGTGTGTTTTATTTAAGGGTTATTATTTATTTTGTGTATGTCGATGTCCTAACGGTGTGTCAATTTATATTCTGGAAAATTATGGGGATTTTGTGGGTAGTAAATGGTTTTATTAATTTTGGGAGTTTGTAAGGTCGTGTGATTTCAATGAATGTTTGGGTACGTTTGTAGCTTGGTGATCTGCACGAGTAGTCTGTTGATCTTCTTTCATTTAGGGTCTTCTGTTGGTCATTTATTGAGGGATTTCTGTCGAGTTTGTTCTTGTTTTGATCTTGTTCGCTATACTGTTTACTTAGTTTGATATACTAGGCTATGTCAAGAGTGAATAATTGTATTGTTTATGTTATTGTCTAAATTGTGCATTTCCAAAGTTGGACATTCAGAAAGTATAAATGTGGTGTGATATGTTTTATTTTGGTAATTGGGTTAGTTTTCTTGTTGTTGTTTTGTGGTTGTCCAGATATGTGTGGATGTATATTAATTTAAGGGGTAAAAGGTCATTGTATGTTACTTTGGGATCGTGGATGTAAATTAGCATTTTGTTGACGCATCTGTCAACTTAAGTCTACCAGATGAATGTTATGGGGGTTCATTTGCTTAGATTTGAGTTGAATATGTTGGTAAGTATTTATAAACAATTCTCCTAAGTCTTCAGTTGATTGAGTGGGCTCAATTTTTTTTTGCTGTCTGACTGAGAAATAAATACTTTAGGTTAAGTAATGTGATGTGATATGATGAATTGATTTGTGATATTTGGTCAATATACGGCGGCTCACTATAGGCCTCATGAAATACGTGCTTCTCTCGTTTACTAGTTTCGGTTTGGTCTGGGTCTGTATATGATAGGGTATTTATGTATTTGTGTTTTGTGTGGATGTGTTGACAAGTGCTAATTCATATTCTGGTTGTTGTTTATTAATTATTTGATGGTTTAATTGTAAATTTTTTCTGGGGATTTTAAGGTTATGTGTCATGGTGTAAGGTTGTGGTGTGATTCTGCTTTGGTATGCACGTGTGTCCTGTTTTTTGCTTGATAATTGGGTCTTTCTATTGTTCTTCTTGGAATTTTCTTGTGTTTTCCTACTTTGGGTGTTTCTTTGGGCATTTTCTCTTTCTGTATTTTGGACAAATGGGTTGAACAGATATGCAATGTGAGACAATTGCCTTCGTCTTTTGGGATAAAAAGGTTTTTTATTTGTAAATATGAGAGCTCACGTGCCATTCAGCATTATTATTGAAACTTATTTTTGGAAAATACTGTTATTATTGTAATATTTTCAGGATATTGTAATTTTCTAAAACATGCATGCAATTTTCTGTGTTAATTGAGGGTCATTGTTATACCTTTCACCTGTAAAGATGTGGATTCTTGATAGTACTGGGTTATTGTTATAAAATCTGATGCCATCATATAATATTTTATTGTAATTTGTTCTTTGTAAATGAGTGTCAACGTTAGATATTAAGCTTTCCTTTACACATTACTGTCGCAGTCGAAATTTGATTTCAGCTAATTTCTTCGAGGTCTTATTCTGCGTTTGGAGTGTTATGCAGTGCGAGAAGATGTCTCTGGCCAGGATATTGGACCAATCTATGTAACCTTCGGATGAAACTGTTCCTGCCATCGTTATTTCAAGATGCCATTTGTAATAATGTTGTGGAAATTGTACAAAGAAAACCCACTCGATGTATTCTACACTTAAGTATTTGTTTATGTTCTTGGCATGACATATTTTGGTGGTTATGGTGCTGATGAAAACTGAAATGAACTTTTAATTAAGTATTTCACATTCGGAAGCTACTGTGTTTGTGATAATTGGCAAAAACTTTTCTATGCTTTAAGATTTGCTTGATTATGCATGTTGATACACTTGTACCATTTACGTCGTCTCTGTTCTGCGAACCATCGACAAGTTTGGGGCCCGGGAGTCTGTGCCGTTACTTTGGCACTAATCTCTGATCGAACGTACTATTTTTACTTTGGCATAAACTTTTGAATCGAGCGGCGGAGTTAGTTGTGGCTGGCCTCGATAGGTAGCATATCTTGTCGGTGCTGTCTTGGACTGTGATTGTAGTTTCTCCCTCTGTCCGATAGGAAGAGCTATGTTCTAGCGACAAGTATTTCTCTATCTCGATGTTGACTTTAATGGTTTTGCAAGGCTGGGATTTTCGAGACATGTATGATTCTCGTAATGTGCTTGTTAGGCCAGTCATCATGGATCTACGTGGTTTTATAAATACATAAGAAGTAAACTGAAGTTCTACTGTATGTGAAAATATTGAATGATATTATCCCTCTTCGTCAAGTTATTGACTGGTTACCTATTGTAACCTTACTGGAGATAAACGTCTGGATATGCTTCGTATATTGTGGAATTAAGGTAGGCTATTTTGTCATCGTAAGTACTTGTGACTGTATCGACTGGCAAGGTAAATGTATTTATTTTGTATTTTCCTACGTTGCATGACAGGGCCTTTCAAGGTTATACATTCAAACTTAATGTCATCCTCGAGTATTCACTCAGGTAGGCTAACTGACACTCATATTTTCTTTGTGTAATTAATGATTTGTTTTCTGTTTTCAGTTAATTGTAAAATGCATTTTAATTACAAGTAGTATGCCTTATGGTCTGTGGAAAATTTATTAATGTAGGATTTATTTTGATGTCGATAGCCCTAGTACGGTGATCGTTTTTCTTCTGTTTTTCATGATGGCTACTGTCGTATTGTTTTTAACTATGTGTGATCATCTGTTGTTAATAAAAAAGAGATTTCTGATAGCCATTGAGGTGAAAACACGTAAATTGGATTAGCTCCGTATATTTTGTGTTTTGAAGACATTAATTCTTCAGTTTTAGGCAACGTATTACATTGGATATTATAACGAGCGTAGGCCTAGCTTTGTGACATGGACTGTCTCGAGAATTAATTAATTATTTATTTGTGTGGAAATGCATGAAATACTGTATGATGCATTATGCAGGTGCATTATGAAACTGTTGAATATTTAATTCGTCATCCTCTTAATTATTTGGCTTGGATTCTCATAATGACAACAGATGATAGTTTGAAAGCAACGCTTATTTACTTCATCGTAACAACTTGGCTGGATTGCTAAAATATGTATTACAGTCAACTGGAAGGAACAAATATTTGATGTCAGAATCCACATCTTGATTTGTAAGTGTTTTGTTAATTTGTATGCATGTTTATTGTGAATATATTATGATTTTACCCGATCACCTTAGTATTATTTCTGGGTTCCGGGGTTCGAAGATGGTCTCAGACAATTGCCCTCTGAGTATGAATTCACTATGGTCCAGTACCTTCCCTCCCAAGGCCTTTACTTTATTACGGGGTTATAGGCAATTAATGAAATGAGCAGCAGTTATAACTAAATCATCGTATCTCTTCCATTTCGTATAATTCACACAAAATGTCCACACATAAAGAAATGTTAAGTAGGAGGATAATGCCACTAATTGCCCAATTGCTTTTCGCCTGAGCTTCTCATAGCTGCCTTCCAGTTGAAGCAGAAGTATGTTATCTATTTTTAACAGCTGATTGTACATGTTCTCAAACTTCGTTATGTTAACTGTTGCATGCGCCACTATGTTAAGGAGAGCATGGATGAACGCTAGAAGAAGCAGCACGATTCGGATCGCCTTGGATAACATATTAATGGGGGAACCTATCAAGAAATGCACTTCGCACACGAGAGTATATAACATGCCAAACAATATCACCAAGAATGCTGTGATGGAAATAATAACACCAGATATTGTTCTCTTAAATGTAACGGTAGATACCTGCAAATCCACAGTTTTAGTAGGTATGAAAGGAGCAAGCCCAATAAAATGTGCTACCCTGTAGAGTGGACTGATAGAGTACAGGATATCAGTCACTGAATCCATTGTCTTCATTCCAGCGTAATATACAATATGTAAAATCGATATTATAATATTGATCACTTTCCAGTCATTGGTGTGCTATTTCATTATATTGGGATATGAAATACTCTTATTCATCCAATTGATGCTATCTGTCTTCACACGTAGACAATAGAATTACCACTAATTTTTCAATATTGCCAGTACATCTATTCATATCCCATAATAGTCAGGACAGCGATAGAAGTAAATAAATGTGCTGATTTCAACAAGGCAGGTAAATAATTGATAACATGCAGTCCAAGTCAAGGAGAGTAAAAGGGTGTGACATCATGTGGTCATAATTTCTCTCTGCTCGCCTCAGAGAAGTCACTTATATCTTGATCAATGTTACATTAAGTAGCGATCTCTCAGCTGCCTTCAAAAATGTCATGTTATCAAGTGATGTCTCTTCTCTCTGTTCACCTCAAAGATGTTATATTATGAAGTCATATATCATCTTTCTGCTCGCCTCAGACACGTTATTACATCCTGATCATTGTGACGTCATGTACGAAAATGTCGCTTGCCCTTTGCTCCTAGAACACCGTAACTGTCGCACTCAGCTACGTCAGCTAACTTAATTACTATCTTCAGTTGACCGAGCCATTGATAATACTCATGAAAGCATGGATGAAACGTCTGTAGTTATTACTTGGTCTTCACTGATAGGTTAATTAAACTGTAAATATAACTTTGTTGAACTTTGTAACACTCCAAGATCAACACTGAGTCATCGAATGAAACAGCTCAGAACAAAGAGAAGATCCTCACAGCAATCGTTGTCATTACTGGCATAAAGGTGAAGCGTGTACCGTTGGTCGTCACTATCAACGAGTATCATCTACCACCATTGAAACGCACAACACGCAGTGATAAAAGCGAACGATATTCCTAGCTCATACAATAATCTTGCTCATATCTGTCGCAGACGCTGAATTATTGATTGCAATTACAAATAATTATAATGTGTCCCTGATGTATCTTAAATACACACTGTCGTAGATAAGATGAAAGTACTCCACAACAAACGAGGAATTAAGGATAATAAATGTCACTTCATTGTAGGCTCGGCACATTCTGGTCAGACTGTCTGCGTGGCTCAGCGGTAGCGTTCTCGCCTTCTGATCCCAAGAAAGCGGGATCGAATCCCGGGGCAGTCGGTTGGAATATGGGGGTGTTCAAATGAAAGGTAACCATGTCAGTAGATTTACTAGCAAGTTAGTGATCCCCTTCGGGGCAAAATTCCGGCAACCTGGCGTCTCTAAAAGCCTCAGTAGTTAAAAGGAACGTAAAACCCATAGCATTATTATTATTACATTGTGGTCATCAACCCCGTTAACTGCAAAGTGTGTACTCATAATTAGATCTAGAATTGGGAAGGATGAATTTGTGGTCTTTAAGTTGGGAGTGCAGAGCAAAAAGGAATCCTCGAAAACGCTATTCCGGTATCTTTGGTGGGAACTGAGCCCATATCTTCTCGCAGAACAGGAAATTATGATGATTATGATAGTTGTTGCTTTAAGGGGCTTAACATCTAGGTTTTCGGCCCCCAATGATATGAGTGAAATCAAAAAATTATAATGAATTGAATTCCCTACTGCTGCTACAACTACAGATCTGGTGCAAATTATGAGACTCAAGCACTTGTTTTTATTAAATCTTCCTCATCCAGCAGAGCATTAACAACTGCAACATAACGTGAAGGAATGTCGCTCGTCGTAGGTGCGTGCGTGCGTGCGTGGTAACATAGGTGTTTATCGGCAGTCTCCGGCAATGTTCGGGAGAATGACCTTGAAAAGTAGTTGAAACTTAGGTAGTTGAAAGTACAGTATGACCCTGTTTCTTACCTATATGAGGCGTTTTAACACCATTTTGAATGATTTTGTCAACATTTTAGAAAATTTTGCTGAATTTGTTTACATCACTTTTAAGGAAATTTGATTAAGTGTGAAATAACTCTCTATTCCTCACATGTTTCCCCATGTTACCTCAGAGTTAAATGTTAGCGTGTGAGTTGAATGTTAGCGATCAAACCTGTGCTACGAATTATGTCTTGTACTTGGTGTAAACGTGAACACTGTAACTTTGTGATATCAAAATGTTAGGTTAGGTAAAGGTATTTATGTTAGATTCGGTTAAGTTAGGTTAACTTAGCTCAGGTTGGATAAAGTTAGATAGCTACCACTATCTCACTCTTAGTCAATCATTAACCATAGAAAAAAAAAGAAAATACAATATTATTTTTTGACTGAGAGTGGGATAGAGGTAGGTGTAAGAGTTAACATATGACTTTATATAATTTTTTTTTAGTTTAAACATATAGTCTACTTTCCCCAATTCAACTTATGTTAAAATATAATGTTTTAACTAGGCCTAGGCGTTGGAATATAGATAATAGTGAGAGTTTAGAGTCAATGATTAACCTTAGAGTACTTTGGATTTTTTGGAATTTTGGAGTGTTGTAGTTGTTGCTCACAAACATAGCAGTAAGCATTATGTTGTCATAAAAAGGACTAGTGGTAAGCATTATGCTGCTATTAAAAGGGCTGACATACTTTCCAGGACCAAGTAAGTCAACAAGTGAGTGTAAAATATAAGATCAAAAGTAGAGTGCAAAAGCAGGTAGACAAAAGTGAGTGTGATTGATAGTAGTCGCAATTGATAGTAGGCGCGATTGATAGTAGGCGCGATTGATAGTATGTGCGATTTATAGTAGGCGCATTTGATAGTAGGCGCAATTGATATTAAGTGCGATTTAATAATAATAATGTTATTGGTTTTACGTCCCTTTTAACTACACTGGCTTTTAGAGACGCCGGGGTGCCGGAATTTTGCCCCGAAGGGGATCTTGAACGTGCCAGTAAATCTACGGACACGGCTCCCTCGCATTTGCGCACCCTCAAATGCCAGCTGACTGCGCCAGGATACGAACCTGCAACCTTGGACCCAGCAAGCGAGAACGTTACCCCTGAGCCACGCAGCCAGCCTTAAGTGCGATTTATAGTAGGCGCAATTGATAGCAGGTGCGATTGATAGTATGCGCAATTTATAGTAGGCGTGATTAATAGTAGGCTCAATTGATAGTAGGCGCAATTTTAGTAGGCGCAATTGATAGTTGGCGCGATTAATAGTAGGCGCGATTGATAGTAGGCTGAATTGATAATAGGCGCAATTGAAAGTAGGCACAATTGATAGTAGGCGCGATTTGACATGGGCGCGACTATATTTGTGTTCAGTTTTGGCTTAGCTTTGGTTCTCTTTGGTTTGGTTTGGATCGGTAAGTTATAAAAGTAAGGATATTGTTTATTTACATTAGTAATTTATGACCTTGGCTTAAATAGCATGCTTAAACAAATTCTACGCCTTGGTTTTTTCAATGCCCATACACTTTTACAAGTTACAACCCGTTTGCTAATGCAATTGTAAAATGTTAGACACTTGCGTAGTATTATATTTTAGGTAATGCAACATTCCCATAAAATCACGCCATTTAACTTTTTGTTACAATATTTAAACAAGATATATTTGTATTAAACGATAAAGTAAAACCCGCCGTGTGTATTGTTAGTGCTAAGAACAATTGCGCCCATTATTGGCCAGCATGCTATTAGTTCAGTGAGTGCTCATATCTACCGCTAGGTAGCTTGTTAATAGTTCAGTGAGTACTCATATCCACGCTAGGTAGCGGTAACTTACTTTGTGTGTTCCATGTGACTATCTCGCAAAGTTTAACGGCGTGCAAATCGTGCTTGTAAACGCTCTGTATATAAACACAATATACAATTAACCATTAAGTGTTCATAACTAACATATGTAGCCTTGTCTAAGGTATATAGGGAGCCCTTAGCAAAAAAGTCTGTCTAACCCACTAGTGTACAGCCTTGTCATATGTAGTAAGCGTGTGTTGACCTTGCCTAGGGTATGGGGACACGGTATTGTCAGTTTACTACTACCTCTTACAGTGATCACATTGAGAAGAACTGTCTCATCCATCAGTATACAGCCTTTTCATACGCAGTAAGCAGATGTTTTCAGAAAACAACATCCATAAATATTGACATTTAGGAAAGTGTGTGTGTAAATCGCTTGTAATCTAAAGATTGTTCATGTGACTTTAATAAAATTTAATTAATATGTATTAGTTGATATGGAAGTCTCAACAACCAGCCATGGCAAGTCATGTGTCTACTATACAATATACATATATTGTAAAAACAACCAATAACGATGAAACTGTTATTTGGCGATGTTCAAAACAACGATCCAAAAAGTGTCGAGGAATGATTAAACAAAAGACTCCAACGAACTTACCTCAAACGAACATCATTGTGAATATCAAATTATTACACATTTAAATGCACAAAATACTCTAACCAAGGTTTAAAAATATCAAGTCCAAGAAAAAGATATTGCTGCTCAAGATTGTTTGTTGAAAAGCATTCATCATCTCCTCAAAGGGTCATGTTGGGACAGTTGTCAACACTTAAATACCCTTAACACTATCAAAAGCAACGAAGACTCTACAAGAGATCCCTGTGGAAAGGAACAAGAGGAATTGGATAGTTCTAGTGATGTTGAGGAAGATGATGATAATGGTGACAATTACTAAAATAATTATGGTGATAATATTCATAATGATGATGATGATTATGATGAAAGAGAAGAGGATGAAGGTTTTATGTCTATAAAACCATTGCGGCTTCCCCAATTTTTAGGAACAAAAGTAAATGGAGAAAGTTATAAAAGGATCTACAACAAGCATTGTGTTTAAGAATCTATATCAGACAATGGTAAAGAGATAGAGAGTTGTATTCAGTGTGTATCTATGATAAAATGAAATTAATAAAAATATTGTATGGTTATTGTCTGTTTTTTCTTAATTACTATCACTCCCCCCCACTTTAAACAATACACTCTATCTATGGTATGTGTATCGAGTATCATAATAATACCATATCGCTAAGCCATGTTGAAGCAATAGTTATGTCATGTAAGGGGTTTGAACTCTTGCTTCCTTGTACAAGGTCAGTTTTCTCTTAGCAGCAACCCATAATACTTCGATACATGTCATGTCTCATTACAAAATGTCAACTGTATCGTGCTCCAAGACCCCAGCTGCTGGCTATTGGCTAGCAGACTGTGGAACAGAAACAGTGTCACCATGGTCATCCTTAAAAAATCCAACATTTACTATTCTTTTTCTTATTATTGATCATTAAGAATGGTATAAAGTTGCCTTTGTACCGTAGCGGTTAGCATAGTTCAAAGCTCTTGGGTTCAATTCCCAGCTTTAACACAAAATTTTAAAAGTGGTGTGAGGACTAAAACAGTTCTATTCAGTCTCAGGTGGTCCAAATAAGTAGGGGGGGGGGGTTAATTCTCACTTCAACCATAGAGAACAATGTTTTTAATTTTTTAATGATGATAGCCATTTGTTTTTGTTTTTTCATTTTCACATTTCACACAATTCCATTTGTCAATTTTCCATTTGTATTTTTTTTAAATATCAGTTTGAAGTTTTTGAATTTCATGATATGAAAACATAGAATTCCCATTTTGTTGTTTACTCATTTGTCAATTTCAACATTTACATATTTTTAAATGTTAGTTTAAAGTTTTTAAATTTTGTTTATATGGAAACATGGATTTTCCATGTTGCTGTTTACAATTTTTTTTCATTTTGTATATGTCAAAAGTTTATATTTGCGAAAAATGTATTTTTTCATTTTAGGTTTTTGTAAATGATCTTAATGCGAGTGCTTGACCATGGCGATAGTGCAGTTTGTTTGTGTGTTTGCATTGTCCGAGGGGAGCGCGACAGGCTTCATCAGCCGGCATAGTTTCATATCCTCGCCGCTAAATGGGGGTTTCATTCATTCCCTTCCCTAACCCAGTAGGTTGACTGAAAGCAGGCTGTAGATTTTCATTTTTAATCATGCCTTCACCAAGCATGAGTTGAACCATCGCATATAACTCTGCGATCCATGGTTTATGAAATATAGATTAATGCATTTGCATGCATGACCTCCGTGGCCAGCCATATGCTTGTAGTTTAAACACCTACACCACCGGTATCGTCTCTCGAAAGATCAGAAAACGAATCGCCGTATCACGTCCCGCCGTCCCATCGAAATATACATGGATTCTTTCGGGGCATGGCCACCGTAGCCGGATTGTATTTTTATATTTTATTTTTCCAAAAAATAGTTATCCCACTCTCAGTTCAAAAAGTGAGTATTTTCAAATGTTTTCAAATAATATTTTTGATCATGGGTTATAATTCCAAAATTAGGAATTTTACAAAATAGGTTGTTTCACGTAAATGATAGGTCCTTACCCCCTTTACCCACAAACCAAGTTTTAAGTCACTAGGAACATAACAAAAAAAGTTCCATTTTGAAAGTAGGCGATATTTTGAAAAACAAACATCATAGAACGTTGCGCAATCCCTAAGTCCTATAACACCTCATGTGTCTAAATCTGATTATTGGTTCCCATTTTCTCCTGTACAATCTACATTCTTTGTCTTAGGGTTAAAATGACCTATCGTGGTAAAGTAGTATTTAATGACAAATTTTTTGAACTATCACACCTAACTTTAGGGTTCTTAGTTTCCAAGGTATCAATTTTTCTATTTTGGGGTAGTATTCACCCCTCTACTATTTTTCATCAAAAACAAAAGATCTTAGGTTCATTTATCATTTTTAACTGTTTAATACTTTTTAGCCTATTTTCATTTACGAAAAAATAGGCTTATGAGATCACCTTTTGTCCGTGTCTGTCTGTGTGTGTGATTGTGTGTGCGATGGTGTGTGCCCCCCCTAATAACTTCTAAACGGCGGGAGCGATTCCACTGAAACTCGGTAAGTTCATAGCACTATTCCGGGTGTCCCCGACCGTGCCCTCCAAATTTTGTTACGTCTCACCAATCCACCATGGCGGCTGTGCGAAATATTTCACCAGCATTCAATATCTCCGAAACTATTACCGATATCACCCTGGAATATTTTACGGTGATAAAGGAAACGACTAGAAGTTCACCTATGTGACTTTTGAAAACCTGGTAACTAAAAAACCAACATGGCGGCAAAGCGAATTTGCGACTTTTAAATAGACCTTTCTCGCGATTTAGAAAACCAAACGCAATAAAATTTGGTACATTATATGCTTATACACAGTGTAATGCACCGACATATAATTTCGTTTAATTGTTTACATAACCTCAAGATGGCGGATGTGCGAAATATTTAAACGACATTCTATATCTCTGAAACTAATAGCGGTATAACCCTGACATTTTGTACGGAGATAAAGGGCGCAACTGGAAGTTCATCTATATGACATTCAGAAACCGGTTAACTACAAAACGAATATGGCGGTCAAGCGAATTTGAAAATTTTAAATAGACCTTTCTCGCGATTTAATGATCCAAACGCAATGAAACTTGGTACAGGAAATGTTTATACACATTGTAATGCACTGGTATCTAATTTAGTTCAATTGTTTACATAACCTCTAGATGGCGGTTGTGCGAATTTTAAAATTAAGTTTTTATTTCTTGTGTCGTAATCATGCGATCGAAGTAAAAGTTTGAATAATGAACCTACGCAATAATTTTCCTTTAATGTTACATGACTCTATGGCCTATACATATAACAATCCAACATGGCGACCATCGATTCCCGGCTCCGCTAAGAAATTTTAATTCTGGTCTGAGAACTGGAACGGGGTACACTAAATTCGTGAGGAAAAACAGAGAATAGGAGGGTTCGATTCCCACCTCAGCCATCCTGGAAGTGATTTTTCCCCCTTCTACGCCAGGTAGGTTGGTTCCTAACTTAAGGCCACGGCCACCTCCTTCGGGCAAACACCATATTGTATTAATTTCAATGTAAGCTATAGAGTTATGCACCAGTAAATAAATATTATTATAATGATTCATTATACACATGTTTTACGCTTTCCTTATATCGCTTGAATAGGATACGGTAAAGGAAAATAAATATACATTTCGAAATGTCACCATTGATCAAAATAAGTTGCCATATTGTTTAGATCTGAATAAAGACCCGCTTGGTTGAATAGATCGCCAGGAGCGTCATTTTAAATATTTGAAATGTGTGTGACCACCATGTTGGTTTCGTGCTTATCAGGCTTTTGAAGATGATGTTCTTACTTAATTGTCGCTTATCAACAGGCAAATGTTTAGTTGGATCGCTGCAATAGTCTCAGTTATATTGAGAACCGGTAAAATATTTCTCCTGACCGCCATGTTGGAGTGTTTTATATATACAGTAGGGCATAGAGTGATGAACCAGTAGATAAATATTAAAACCGTGGTTCATTACAGAATGTTTCCCTTTGATAATTTTTTACGACACAAGAAATAAAAATATGTTTATAATATTTCGCACAGCCACTATCTTGAATTTATCAAGCCAATTGCATTATTTTAAACGTCAATTATATGAAAAGTTACGTAACGATATACTGAGCCAAGTTTCAGTAGGTTCGAGTGATTAAGTTCCGAAGCAAGCCAATATATTTTGAATTTTCTGCATCCACCGTGTTGTTTTGTGCTCATCAGGCTTTTATGTGAACTTACTTTAGTGGTCTCTTTCACCATAGACTATATTGGATATTGCGTGTGCTCGCCATGTTGTATATGTGACAATAAAATTTGAAAGAAAAAGTCGAGGTTATGGGGAATGGTTTCATTGAAATCACTCCAACCAATCAAATACACTAGTGGAACACACACAGACATACGCAGACAAAAGGTGATCTCATAATCCCATAATTCATAAGATGTAAGTAAGCTAAAATGTAGTGGTACATAAGTATATTTTGCGATTAATAAATACATTACATTTACATTGCGGAATAGTAAGGAGACCAGGTCAAAATGGTCTAAGACATTGCATATTGTCATTATTTTAAAAGATGATTTTGTGGTGCGGCGTGACGTACAAATTAGCAGTTTACAGTATGTGCACGACTTCGCAATTTGTGAGAGTACAAGCTGAACACAATGTTACGATTTACACTCAGCGGAAGAACATAATCTTCATACACGTTCGGGAATGTTCCAAACGATTTTTCTACAACACACTCATGAAGTTTGAAGATGGAGAAAAAGATTTCATTTTGGATTCAGAACCAAAGTAGGGACGCTAATGTAGGTGAGGCACTCTTCAATTTCAGTCCAAACGGAGAGTTGCCAGAAGTCCTTAGGTAGTAGCTACCCGCAACGCTGCAAAATAAATACAAACATTAATATGCATAATATGTTGAGTAATTGTAGGTATTATGTGTGGGTTTCAGATATGCATTGCTCGTGGTTGGAATCCTGGTTAATGCTTAGAAGGTTTTCAGTATGAAAAGTAACATCCTTGAGCAAACACAACTGATTTGGTTATCAGCATTGGACCAACAGTCACATAAGCGTATGGTACGTACCCAACAGCGTCGCCGAGCTAATTCACGGTACACGACTGCAATGGGGATCTGCAGCTCGGAGAACCATCTCATAATATTGTTTCAAACATTTCATTTAGCTTCCTGCTTTCACATTCATGGTTTTACATTGATTAAATGCACGGAGAATTCCAGAGAATATTAGGAGAAGACGCTATCAGTCAGGGGCAGGTGAGAGAGGTTCTAGAGCTTTCATTTTTGGGGACTGGAGGAATCCAGAAGTCGTGCTTATGAGCGGAGCAAGTGCGGTAAAACCGTATATGTAATATTTAAACGGGAGTGACGAAGGAGGTTACCGTCATAGTATAACGAAGGCTCGGTGATAGCTTACTATACTGTTCAAGATTGAAAACTTAGAAAGAATTTCCTGTAAATTGAAAGTGAATATACAAGTGACTGATAGAAAATCGAAAGCACTATTGTGTATAATAAAATATTAAAGAATGCCGCCAGTAAAGTGAACGTGAAATTAGGAAGAAAGACAAGTTGATCATGAATAGTTGTAATTAGCAATATTACGTTGTGGAACTTCGTGCATCAATTATTATCCGAACGATATTGGTGAACAGTGAGTGTGAACATTGAACATTGTACAGCGACATTGAACACTGAAAACCAATATTATATCACAGCCGATAAAATTTTAAAACAGGTTTATGAACTTCGAATTAAGGGTAGTACAGCTTATTGTAACCATTATTACAAACCTACGAGGGAAATTCAATAAGAAATATTGAACAACGAAAGCCTACAGCTTGATATTACACGGCAAATGGAAATTAGTAAAATATCAATATAATCGAGTTGAAGGGGATAAGTCTACAAAACGGAAAGATGAGTGGAAAGATGTATGAAACTACCATGATAAGAGGGGGGGGGGGAATATTACAAGAAGTGATGGTTATATCAGGAGTGGCATAAAAACCGCAATGGTTACTCAGAGAAGATCTCCAACAACATCCGGAGCCAAGAGAAGAAAGAAGAAGATCACCAACCCAGAAGGCAACTACAACAAGGCTCACGAAGATTTCAAAGAAGAAGATGACTAACCAACTACAAGAGGCAGCATGGAGCGATGGAAGATTGGAGAACGAGATTCAAATCGAGATTTACCAACATCTATATAGAATCGGATGGCAAATGACGAAGAAGAAGAAGGAGAAAGAAATATTGGAGGAGGAAGAGGGATGAACTTCAATTACACCATGAAGGTATGAGAGCCAAAGAAATCCGTCCAGAAAAGGTAGAGTCGCTCAGTTTTGTTTTATGTAGTAGCCTACTCATGTTTGGCCATTGTTTAGGGTTATATTTCGATTCTATAACAGAATGATATTTTAGCATTTTATTCGACGAATATTCGACATTTTAATTCTACGATTTAATTATTAGAAATTTCTTGGTTAGCCTTAGAGTTGCGTATTCAGTCGCACGCGTATTTTGTTCCGCATAATAAATAAAGGCAGAAATAAATAAATCAATATTATTTATATTTAATAATAACTCACAATTGGTCCCTAGCAGATGCGGTACCTATGGTGTTGTAGACCTACTTTATAAAGGGGTGGCAAACTGTCATCTTCATCAGCTGATTCCTCACTGGCAGAGGAAATGCCACCGACTTCGACATTATCTCCCTTGGCTTCCTCATGGTATATTATTTTTGCTGTGTTCATTTGAATCCAGAGCCTCCAACAATAAGTTGTGAATGCATCCCTCTTTTTCTCATAATCGTACATTTTCATTGACAGACTTGTATATGCCGATTTATTTTCACACCAAATAATGCACATGTAAATGACGGAGAAAACCATCACTGGCTTACAATTGGGTCAGAAGTGAACCAGAGTTATTGTGGGATAATAGAAGTCAGAAATGGAGGGCGGAAAACGGCTCTGGTTATTTAAAATCTCAATACGACTCGATATTTCGTCATCAAAACGGCTACGTTATACAGTCGTGCGCGGAATTCCTCACCGCAAAATGCACTTTTGAAATAATGTTCACTGCCATCGAATGATTTGGAAATGAATCAAAATTTAAATTGTAGTATAAAGTTTAACAATAAAATGGCAGCTAGACAAGATTTTAAATGATTCCGCTGGAAGTTAAAGAAAATATTAATTTACACAATCTAATGTGGAACAAAATACCAGGGTGCGACGTAGGAAGCTTAAGTTTTACGGGCACCTACAACGAATGAATACCAACAGGCTTACAAAGAAAGTCTTCTCCTTAGTTAAAAGCCACAAGACTGGAAGCCTGTGGGTTAATGAATTACTAAAGGACTTGGATTCGGTTCGAATTGCTGACCTTGATGTAAAAGATCGTTCTAAACTTTGTGCTATGGTAGTCTTGGATTCCACCACCTAGAGCCCCTAAATGTCGGAAGCCCTTTTCGCAGGAGAGAAAGGAGAAGGGCTCAAGAGATATTGGGAACGGAAAAGAGTATCGAAGAAGAACTAGTCATAAGCGCTCCATCGAGGGCTTAAATCAATAATAATAATAATAATAATAATAATAATAATAATAATAATAATAATAATAATAATAATAATAATATTAATGATTTATGGGTGATTCTTATTTAATGCAACTTTTACATTGCGATTTTTTGTAATCAGGCAAGATTGATGTTTCGAAGTCAAAGTTGATATACGGTCAATGATTGAACAGCTGTAATGATGTTTATAAGGGAATATAGGAAGTTTTTCGCAAGATCAGAGATGATATAAAAAGAGTAGGAACAGCTGATGTTGAGAATCTCTACTTAGTATAAAACTAAGTCCACGATTCTTGGATGATACGAGTAAACTCGAGAACCACTGGATGGATTTTGATGCAGTTTTTACCATTCTGTAAAGGATATCTCGAGGATGATTTCTGTACAAAGTAATTTATTTATGATCAAAGGAAGCCGAGCAGTAACGATTTCAGTGGAAAAGTCGAAAGAAAACTGGCGTCCGAGCGCTTTGTAAGCTTACGCTGGGCAAACCGTTAAAAACATCTAAATACTATGAGTGTAAGAATTGTTCAGCATGAAACGTTCTACAGCAAAGTCCGCGAGAGCATATGTCTATCTTCAATACATCGCCCACTATACGTGTTTTTACGTTCTAATTTCTTCCAACCATGTCCATTCAACTACTGAGGCGACAGTGTACGAGCTAGCTAAGGGCGAGTCTATAATCCCTGTTACAGCCTAGCTAGCGGGCAAACCTATTGCCCCAGATACAGCCAGCATCAAACCGTCGAATCGTGTTCAGTTAAGAATTCTGAGATGGGTGGTTCTGTTTCGAGATTCCCTGGAAGTGCAACTCGGATTTTATTCATTTCGCCTGTGAAACACAGTCAAGTTAAGATTGGACGGAAGGGGGATTTGAGTTTCATTCACCTCGCCATTCCCTGGAAGTGCAACTCTCATTACGCCTGTGAACTTTTCGTTCCGCAAAATTCACAGTCAATTTAATATTGGACGGAAGGGGGATTATATTATATTAAATTATACTTATTGGCGTATAATCTCTACTTAGTATAAAACAAAGTCCCCGATTCGTGGATGTCACGGGTAATCTCGAGAACCACTGCATGGATTTTGATACGGTTTTCACCATTCTGTAAAGGATGCCTCGAGGAAGGTTTCTGTAGAAAATAATTTATTTATGATCAAAGGAAGCCAAGCAGTAACGATTTCAGAGAAAAAGTCGAAAACAAATCCTGCCGTCCGTGCGCTTTTTAAGCTTACGCTGGGCAAACCGATAAAAATATCAATATACAATGAGTGTAAGAATTGTTGAGCCTGAAAAGTTCTACAAAAATTTCGCGAGAGCACATCTCTACATTCAATATGTCGTCCACTATAAGTGTTTTTAGATTGGGCGGAAGGGGGGATTTGTGTTTCATGCACCTCGCCATTCATAAATTACGTCAGACAAGAATTTGTTGCACATGCATCTCCATGATAATATAGTTAATAGTCCTGTCAGTGATTTTAACCCATCATGCCGAGACGTAAAACGGATATAGATCGAAGTTCATTGTCATCGTAAAGAAGCGCTTATCACGTAATGCATTCACAACCAGGGGCGCACCCAGGGGGGGGCTTTGGAGGCTTAAGCCCCCCCTAAAAACCTGGGAACACTTTAAAAACATTGCATCACATAAACATAAAGAAACCTTCCAAACCGTCCGTCTGCAGGTGTCCGTCCGTCGTATCTGTGATGCGGGCAATCCAGGTAACAGGCTCGCAGACTCCTAGGTTGGTGTCCCGGTGAACCGTAATGTCGTAGTCGTTCAGGTTGGACAGGCGGACGTACGGCCGAGACGTCGTGTTGATGAGGGTCTTGGCAACTAACAATCCTTTTGTCTGGATGTCCTCATATTTTGGCTCGATGACAGCCGCCACTCCCTCAGCAGTTCCGTCGACAATTACGGCGGCGCTGATCTCCGTCCTGGTGGGAACGATGACGTCCTCTCTCAGCCTTACTCGTCGTGGGGTGACGGCCTCGTGTGCTGGTTGCAAAGCAAGTTCCTCACCTCCGAAGTGCAGAGTGTTGGTACTCAGATCCAAGATGATGTTGTTCTGGTCCATGAAGTTCAGTCCGATGATCACTTCATTTGATACGTCAGCCACAAGCACTGGATGCTTTATCGCCCGTCGACCAATGACGAACTCCAGTGATGCTTCGCCATGTACCGGTGTGGTCTCTCCGCTCGCGGTTATTAGTTGGAGGTTCCTTTGTGAGGGTTGCACTCTCCACTTTGGGATCACGGTGGGACTGACGATGGTCCTCGATGCTCCCGTGTCGATTAGCATGGGCCAGCTCTCTCCGTTGACGACTCCGTCGACCATCAGACTGCTATTATCCCTCCTTAACTGAGTCACACGAACTTGGACTGCCGGGGCTTGACGACTGTCACAAGCAAACCTTTGCCCCCCAAGGCTGGCTGATACTTGCTTTCCTGGGCCGCGCGGTTTCCCTACGACTGACTGTCCCGACGGAAACCCTTGGCGGCGCTGATCACCGCAGTCCTTGCTCAGGTGGCCTCTCTTACGGCAGGTCCAGCAGGTCGGTAGTCCTCTTCCGGGTCGCCTCTCCGGATGTCCTTCGGCTACGTTTTTGTTGGTGGTACTGCAACCCTTGAAGAACCGGCCTAGCGCCTCCATCAGTTCATCGACCTGGGGCTTGGTCTTGTCGGCTTTGGATGGTTCGTCGATGTCCACCTGACGCACCCGCGCGCGCATTCTAGATGCCTGTTTTGCCGTCTCGAACTCAAGTGCGTGGCTCAGCGCATCTGCCACAGTCTTATTGCGCGCGAGTCGCAGCGCCTGTTGAGTGTCCGAGTCCCGTAGTCCGTCGGTGAAGGTCTGCGTCGCAATTTGTTCCAGAGAGTCGGCCGGCGCTGTTGGATAGGCGAGCCTTACGTGGCGTGCGATGTCCATCCCGAACTCCTGCAGGGTTTCCGCGTTCTTCTGTACCCGGGTCCGGAGCTGCATCTGGTAGGTCTGCTGAAGATGGCTATCTCCATATCGGGACACCATATGGGCGATTAGTGAAGCGTAGTCCTGGGATCCAGTCGGGATGGCCTGAAGGACGTTAAGGGCGTCCCCTCTCAGCGCTACAATGAGAGCTGTAGCCTTTTCCGTGCTGTTCCAGTTGTTTATTGAACAGGCTGCCTCGAACTGACGTAAGTAGGTGCTCCACGGGGCCTTTCCGTCGAAGGTAGGGAGCGTCACTCTGCTATATCCCGTTCCTGATATTCCCGGTGTAACGGTGGGCGGGCGTTGGCGCAGCTCGGCAACTTCCTCTTGTAGAGCGTTGAATTTCTCTTCCACCCCCGTCAGTGGGCGTTGGCGCAGCTCGGCAACTTCCTTTTGTAAGGCGTTGAATTTCTCCTCCACCCCCTTCAGCGGGCGTTGGCGCAGCTCGGCAACTTCCACTTGTAAGGCGTCGAACTTCTTTTCTACTGCCGTGACTTCCTCACGCAGACCCAGTTCTAATTTCTTCAGGTCCTGTGTCAACTTATTCTGACCGTCTTCCATCTTCTTCTGGCCGTCCTCTATCCTCCTCAGATCCTCCGCTAGCTTATTTTGACCGTCTTCCATCTTCTTCTGGCCGTTTTCTAGTTTGGCAGTTAGGTCCTCGGCTAACTTCTTCTGGCCGTCCTCCATCTTCTTCTGGCCGTCTTCCAGCTTCTTCAGGTCATCCTTCAGGTCCTTGGCAAATTTCTTCTGGCCGTCCTCCATCTTCTTCTGGCCGTCCTCCATCTTCTTCTGGCCGTCTTCCATCTTGGCTTCCATGCCACTTAACTTTTCTAGCAATGCTGCAAATTGCGCTTCCATTTTAGATGTTTGTCTTGTAAAGGGCATGCACTCACAGGAAAATTAAAATAAAAAAGTGACCTGCTCGGGTTTTGAAACCAGGACCGTCAGGTGTTGTGCTTGTGTTTGAGTTCGTAATCCCGCTTCTGACACCAGTTGTTACGTCCCCCCCCCCCCTCCAGTGGCACTTTTGTTAACTGGACTACGGTGGGTTGAAGCACAACACAGATTGTTCCTTTAAATGAAATAATTAAATTTATTGCGGCCAGAAAGGTGCACCACTCAACAGCAAATACAAGCAATTAGAGCCTTACTCCAGTTTCCTCAAGTCTCTTCCTTATGGAGAGCTCTTGCCCCCTTTCACTTGTCAACAAACCACAGAAGTTAATTCGTCCTAATGAGTCAGGTGGCCTTGACAGAAACTACCTGCACCTCTTCCTCATGTACACAATCTACAGTTACTTACGATAACTTGCTACACGCTGCTTCACTGTTCACAAGCTGGGAAACAATGTCACTGGATTTCGTAACTCGTACGGCACTTCGCCACAATACGTCTGTCGCTCAGTGAAATCACACTCGCTCAAAACACAGGCAGTCCCCTGTATGCTTCTCACTCCCTCGCTGTCAAGAGAATCGGCTTCACTAGGGGTTTCACAGGTCACCACAATTCTGTAGCTCAGGATAAACTCTCGCACTAGCTCGAAAAACACAACCACAACTGCTTGACGGGTCGCTCTTATATAGCAGGCCGGTGACTCAATAAATGCTTCTAGACCCATCCAGGGTTCACGGCTTCTCGAGGTTTCCTTCACTGGCTGAGTCACGAATATTCTGGACCATCCCTTTGTCCTAGTAGTCCTGTTGCATAAGGCGCACGCAATACACTGAGGCAGAGCAGCCCAGCCCTGGGGCAGTTGTGACTCATGCGACGAGCGATGAAACAAACTCACAGCCGTAACAATATTTACATACAAGAATAATAGTGGACACATTCTCTTTCCATAGCTGAAATCATGTTATTGAGGAAAGCCCCCTCCAAACCAAAAGTCTGGGTGCGCCCCTGTTCACAACTGTTCCCGGGCGAAGCCGGGACGGGTTGCTAGTATTATAATAAATGGTATCATAAGTAAGGATTACAGATATGTAAAAGTAACTCGTAATTATAAAAGAGAAGTCGTATATTAAGTTCAGCAAGGTTACGTCGCTTATTGAAACAATAAATTAGACAATGACAATTATATAAAAAGTGAGATAAACATTATGTAGCGATCGGAATATAGGAGGAACTTGGATGTATAATTATTAACAAATATAACTGAAGGTAAAATGTTTATTCAAGGAAACCAGGAATGTCACAATGAACATTGAGAAATGTATAGCAGGAATGATAGTCATAATTATTTGATAATTCAGACAAGAATATTCTAGGAGTTTATGAAAGCATTTTAGTCAATACAAGCACGATTATTATGTAACACAGGCACGATATAGTTAATACAGGCACGAGATTATAATGAAAAATTCAGGCACGAGAAATGGTATTATGAAGCTGAAATATAGTTGCCACGATGAAATAGCATATGGTAATCTGTTGTTACAATGGATCTTCAACAATCCTTGTTGACATTGTTCACATTATGGTTGTGATACGAAATATTATTAAAGGGATATACTGAAATAATCTTCGATAAAATACAGTTTAATGTTGTGCTTAGGTAAAGCTGCTATAATATGAGATAATGCTTTTAGGAAGATCACAAGTTGGTGAACCAGAAATAACTGGAAAATTAGGAAGGTAATATTTACGGTTGCATTTGTTAAAACAATATGAGTCAAGCTACTAATGTTTCTTATTTTAATTGAACGCTTGCCACGGTGAGTGGTCAGCGTGTCGGTCTACTAACCCCAAGCTTGCAGGTTCGCTCCTGACCGTGGTAAGTGTTTTGGAATGGCAGCAAAAATGACGACACCATGTCATACGAATTTGGCAGGTCAAAGAACCCATTTGAATTCAGTAGGCTGTGTTCATAGTGGCGAAATTAATCTTGGGATTTTCCGCCAAAACAAAGTTCCTAATTTCTGTACTAGAAAGCGCTATAGTGTTCAAGGAGCTTAGATATCTAACCTCCTTGACTTTCATAGTGCATCAAGGAACAACGAAATTCGGCATGCAAGCTACCCTTTGGGTGTCAAATAACAAAGCTTGCACCCGGCACCCGAGGCCATACGCTATTATATTATATCTTAATTGAACGGAACTATTTTGCCCAAAGTTGACAAACTAGTGGAGGTATAGAAAGACTATGATATGAAGTAAAGGAATTGTAAGCATATTTACAAACAAATATGGAGTCGAAAAATGGAGAAGTGAATGTAAACATCCAACAGTGTAAATATTTGTCACTAAATGCGAGAAGTAAGATAGGATTGTCAACTACATTATTGAGTTATGTAAATAATTGAAATGAATATTAATTAATGATAACATTAATTATGAAGGAAAATATTGATTATTGTTAATCACATAGGTAGAGAAATATTTAAATAAAAGGAGGTTTGTTAAAATACGTACAAACTATGTTATTACAAACGTCACCAGAAGCAAGTGATAGTGTTCTTATTTTTATTTAAAAAAAGTGAGAATTTAATATATAACATAAGTAATTAAGTATCAAAGGCATAGCTACTGCTGTCGGTAGTTTATAATCTTATATATAAAAGTGAAAGTCTGTATGTATTGAACCCTTTATCCTCTGATGGATAAATGATTCGATGTTTTATTTCTTCAATTAATTAATATTTCCACCAGCGTCATGAAATAGGCAGACGAAGATGAGGAAACTTCAAGCATTTGTTGGAGACAGTGGGAACATACCTGCAGCAGTTTGACAAAAGGCTAAATACTTTAGCATTGTGAAAAGAAAGACCCTAGCAATGTTTCAGAAGGACAGGTGGTGGCTACCTCAAAATAGAAGGGACGCGTGGTGAGACACGCTCATGGTATGTTCATTGTAATATTCGCGCCTAGAAAAAATATAATGCAGTAACGTGAGTGGCTGATGATACTACTGGACACTCCTACGAGGCCGAGGTCTGATAAAAACCGCCAAGTTATTGAAAAAGTGGAACCAATGAGAGATGAATGCTTACGAACGCGCCAAGTCTAGCTTGGGCACGCGATAGCTAGCAATAGCGCGGGAGATCGGCTAGACAACATCTCTACGATCGATTCTAGGATTAATGGGCATATTCTTGACCTGCGCAATTTTACGAGTTCAGTGATATTTGTTTCATTCCTGTACCTCTATTATTTTGAGAAATGTTTATATAATTTCCCCCTCTATCGATACCTAGGGCCAGTTCATTTATAAGTGGCACGAAGAGCCAAGACATTGCTATTATATTGTGTGTGTGTCGGAAGACACAGGCCTATTACTTTGGTGCGTCTGAGGACGTAGGTGATTATTACATTTTTGTGCGTCTAAGGACGTAGGCACTTGTACTTTGCGTGTCATGAGGACACAGATTTTTATTAATACAAATGTGTTAAATTCAGTATGATAGATAGTCACTGTACTATTTTTGTAGGGACAGTATCATCGACAATTCGTCAACAGACTGTTCTGGGGAATTAAGTACCTAAAACGGCGAATTTAGTAAACAGATATCGAGTGTGAATTAATCTATAACATTTTGCATCAGCACGAGAGATGACATCGCTTATCCTGGAAGAAGTTTGGAACTGTCAACACTCCATCGAGATGTGGGAGACGAGCTAAGCAGTATTAAGTAGGGAAATGGCTGCAGATGTTCGTTGACGGTGACTGGCTGAGGATGAGTACTGAATAATATTCTTATTATCTGACAAATTAACTTATGGTATATGGGACATATTTTGTTTTGTAAATATCTTGCTTGTGTTGATTAACGTAGTGTATTTAGTTTTGGTCTGACACACCTTTTGCATGGAAACAGCTCGCACATATTTTATCAGTCGTAAGTTCTTGTTTGTTTGATTTCATTAACGTGGCTATGTGAACGACCGTGTTCGCATATGTTTACGTAGTGCGATTAAGAAGCGTCTCTCGGAGATATGTTGTGTTTCAGAAGTAGGACTGAAGTAGTATAATCATGCAATAGATTGGAGGGTAAATTAATCTTGTAATGTTTATTATTGATCAGATTCAGTGAGTTCATTGCCATTGGAGCAATGTAAATTGTGGCGAGGAGCAGTCAGCTCTCTCGTAGGTTTTAATATTTTTAAATAGTTTGTGAGGATCTGATTCAGCCGACCTGTGTGACAAATGTTATGTCATTCCCAGCAGTGTGTGTGTGTGTATTTTATTGGTCATTACAAGCGGGAATTTCAGCGTAGACTGATTTCTGTCAGCATGGTGCCAAGTCCATATGGTTACCTTGCGAGGACATATGTGGCTATATCGATTAAGGTCTTACCATATGTTTATGTGGTTGAGATTTGTTGCTGTTGATTGTAGGAGATAACGGTCAGTTGGTCATGTTATTTTTACACACTGGGGCTGGGCGATGACCAGAGTTGAGGAAGGGGGAAGTTGTTTCACAAGGCGGGCTGAAAAGGATTGCATCAAGGTCATTAGCGGAGTGCTTGTTGGCTCCGTATTTACTTGAAATACAGAATAAGAACTGATCAATGGTAAAAATTGTTTAAATAAATGGGAGTTGCCTACGAATCACTATAATCTCCGAAGCGTTAGCTTAACGTGCATTTTTGTTCATATAAAGTAATCTCAGCCGGTGAGGCATTGTTGTTGTTGGTTCAATTCCATGTTCATGTTCCGTATTAGTGACCCGTGCGGTCACGTGCAATGCTGTCTTTTCCTTGTTTGTGTATTGAGCAATTGGCCGGGTTGGCAGCTCATTTGTCAGATGCGTCATCGCGTTGAAGGAGGGTTTCGAGGGAGATTCCTGTAAATATTAGATTTTAGATTGTGTGTCAGCATTAATTTTTAAGGGTTTTTATTAGTGTTGTGTCCCATATCCGTAAACGTTGATTTACGAGATGATTGTTCGTAAGCATCGTGGGTGTTACCCGATGTAAACGAACAGTCATCCAAGTACTCATCCCTCGTAGTTAGTCATTACGCGTACATAAAATCCAATGCAAGTTACTGGAGGTTGGATCCACAATGTTTTTATATGGGGGAGATCCGTCTGACTCCTCAAATTTTGATAAATATTTCTGTCATGGGAAGATTCAGGGAGGAAATTTATTATTGTTGTTGTCTATATTCATTTTATTTGCACTAATAGTCATTAAATTATGTTATTATTTTACGTCTTGTCACTTCCTTTCTTAATTATAGTTTTAATCCTATGACCCTTGCCTCAGTAGAGCATGTTGTTTGGCGAACGTAAACATCACTATGAACTGAGCGCGACCCCTTGATCAAGATTCTTGCATATAAACACTGCAATACTAAAGGGTTCATAGGAGGTAAACTGGCGCGGCCAAGCGTGGGGCGGTTCACTGTGGTGTAACGGCAAAGAAATTGCACATGTCAATGTAAGCGTAGTTGGGTTTACAAACTGACGCAACAATGAAGGTGTATTTTTGTTGCTGGTTCGCTGCTGGAACACATTTAGTTGGCGCATTTGAGTAATACTGACAGGCCACAAGTGGAGGCAGATATGACAGTATTTCAATCACCGGAAAGTGATATTTTATTAAAAATAATTGAGGCGAAGAGGATACCGCCAACTGTGAAATATAAATTAAAATCAGGAGTTTGCAATGTAAAATACGGTTCACGTTAGTGTCTATTGAATTAATGTAAAAATAATATACGCGATACCGGGCACCCAATGATTAAAGTTAAAACTAGATTTGTTTAGAAAGTCAAACTCATGAAAATGTTAGGAGGCTGGTACCTTAAATAACAATTAATACTTTGTTAATTAGTCTGTGTTAATATCAGATCAGGATAGCAATTTAATGACTAAATATGTGTTTGGGTTTAAATTAAATTGAGTAAAATTAGAACCACTCAGAGATGCGATTGACTAGTGGGATTAAATGTAGAATATAAATGAACTGAGTAGGGTAAAGAAATTAAATGTGCATTGGGATTATATGTATGTGTCAGGGGACATTGCTTTATGCCATTTCCCTAATGTCTCATATAAAGTGTATAACATGGCAGCAGTAGAACAGATTCAAGAAATCATTGAGAGTGCGGCTAGGAGGACACAGAAATTTTTGGACACTAAATTGGCGGAACAGAGTGAATCATTAAACACTAAACTATCAGAACAGAGCGAATCATTAAACGCGAAATTATCTGAACAAATAAACAGTAGTATGTTAGAACAAAGTGAAGCTATAAACAAATTGTCTGAGCAGAGTGAATCACTAAAAACTAAACTATCCGAACAAAGTGAATCACTAAACAATACTATGTTAGAACAAAGTGAGTCTATAAACAAATTGTCTGAGCAGAGTGAATCACTAAAAACTAAACTATCCGAACAAAGTGAATCATTAAACACTAAGCTATCAGAACAGAGCGAATCACTAAACACAAAACTATCTGAACAAAGTGAATCATTGCGGACACAATTAAATAACAGTAGGATTGAACAAAATGAATATCAGGCGGAACAAGCTAGATTACTAAAAAATGAAATCAATGACACTATAAATTCGCAGTTAGAGGCGCAGAATGTTAAAAACACGAACCAATTAGCTTCGTTAACCGCAGAGATGAAGGATCACACTAATCAACAGATGGTATTGCTGGCCCTGGATGTTAGTAAAAACAATGAAAAACAGTTAGATCAGATTAAGAAAATGGAAAGTATATTTGATCAAAAACTTAGCATTCTGGATGAAACGGTGTTAGGTAAATTAGAGCAAATTGAACTAGCATGCACTATGAGTACGAGCGAGGTCAAGATAGCTCAGGATAAGTTGGAAGGACGAATTAAGGAAATGGACAAAATCGGCAAGGTCATTCAACAACAATTATCAGCGGTAGATGAAAATATATCCGGCATAATTAAAGATATGGACCGTCTCGAAATAAAATCAGCGGAGCAATGGAAAAGCCTAGAAGCGGATCAGGATCAATTAAAGAATACCATCGACGAAAATAGCGCGAGATTGGAAGAAATGAAAAGCCAGATAGAAAGCAATCAGGATGACACTAAAAGCCAGATTGAGGAGAAAGTAAGCACAATTAAGGAGCAAATAAGAAAGGATTGGCGAAAAATGAATATCGATTCTAAAGAGGAAAGAACAACCATCCTTAAGACAGTAGGCGAAAATCATACTCGTATTCAAGCATTAGAGCAAGAAATTAAGAGTAAACTTAAAGAACAAACAGACAGGATCATTAAAGCTGAACTGAGGTCAATAGAACAATCCTCGATATTTAAAACGGGAACGATGAAAGACAAGCAGGACGACTCAAATAACCCGGAGGGTACGAGCACAGCAGGGAGTCCGACTCAGACGGAGAGCCCATTAACGACAAACACGGAGGGGTTTCGCAAGAATATTGAAAGGAGTTCCACGCCACAGGACGGTCATCAGCCCACACAACTTATCCAAGTAATTCGCTCGAACGATTATGAACCGCAGAAGTACACGGAGAATTCAGGGGTGACACCTAAAGCCTTTATTAAAGAAATTGAAGATCATTACAATGACACTGGGGTACCTGAAGCACGTAGGTTGAGGATGATGGAGAGATTTTTATCAGGAAATGTCCTTACATGGTTTTTAAGCTTCAAATATACATTTGGAACTATGGCAGATTTCAAAATTGCGTTTCTGCGCAAGTACTGGTCGCCGGCAGTACAACCGAGTTTAAGGATGGAGCATTACTCTAGGAAATACCAAACTACCCAGCAAACGAAATACTCAGATTTCTTTAACATGCAAATGCTGAAATTTCGCGACCTTGATTACCCTTTAAATGAAGCGGATCTGGTGATGACTATAGCGCGGCAATTACCAGTCAACGTGCAACAAGTACTAGTCGCAGCGAACGTTAGTACGGCCTTACATGCAGAACAGATATTACGCCAGATAGATGAGACTACATCTCATAATCATTATAGAGGAGGAAGACAACTGGAGTTAGTCAATACGACAGAGGTCATAAAACCAAAACAGGCAAACACGAAAATGCAGGATACAAATAAAAGCACATCCACACCTAGGTGGAACCAGGAAGAGGTAGAAAACAGACCTACCAGCGTAACGAGAATAACTATAACAATAGGTCATATCAAGGCAACAATAGATATCAACAGAGAGGGTATCAACAATGGCGTGAAAATCGAAGAAATGAGAGGCCTTATGGAAGATACGGTGATAACAATGGGAATCAAAGATGGAAAGGAAGGAGAGATCAAAATCAAGGACAGGCACGTAATTATCGAAATGACTGGGATGATAGGCACGCTCAATCACAAAATTACCTAGAGGAATTACACGCTAGTCAAGGTGGAGAGCAAGGACGATGGGAGAAAGCCAATGGGAACATGAAGAATCCAGACACACATACTGAGGAAGCTGGAAGTCTACTGAAACAAGAGGAAAGTCAGGGGCGTGGGCGACAAAATGATGACGGGAGTCGCAACGGAGCTAAAAAAATATATCTAAATTTGGATAAAGGAGACAGTCTACAAACGCAACAGTCGGAAGTTGAAGATGGATGGATAGTAGCGAACATACAAGAATGGATTGCTTTGCCAGAGGATTGCCTGGAGGAGACGGTGAAACCACGGAACGATGAAATTAGGCAGTTACCCATTATTTACGCGAGGATTGGTGGAATTAATATAAGATGTTTATTGGATACGGGGTCGCAGATCAGTCTGGTATCGGAGGCCTTGGTTCGAGAGTTGGGACGGAGTCAGAATATTCCTGTGATTCCCGTACCACAACTCAAAATGAGGGGTGTTATTCCTGAACGCACCGTCACTTGTAAACGTCAGGCATACTTAGAGCTGAACATATTGGAACATACTTTTGGGCAAACGTTCATTATCATGGCAAAGATGAATTTCAATATAATTCTTGGTGCAAATTTCATTTGTGACTATCAAGCAGTGATAGATTTGCACAAGAATACAGTCAGTTTTAGAGAGTATGATCAACTGAAGAATGTGGGATTGCATATGGATGAAATCACTACCGGAAGAGATGTAAATTCTTGGGCATTGGAAGCAATATCGGAAGAGACGGAAGAGGAGATACGAAAGGCAGAAGATAACATCATAGAAGGAGCTGTTGTGGAACTAGATGAGGAGAGTGAATCCCAGGAGATATGGTCTTTATTAACAGAAGGAGATGACAGTGATGCACAATTTGAAGAGTTACTACAGGAGCGGCTCAATGACATTCAACTTGGGGGTGAACATAGAAAACAATTGGAAGAGATTTTAAGGAAGCACAAAGCAGTATTTGACACAGTACCTGGGAAAATATTAAATTTCAAATATTCAATGCAAGTCGAGGATAGGTCACCTTTCAAAAGTAGATTGTATCCAATTCCGGAAAAATATCGTGGTCAAGTAAAGGTCATTATAGATGAAATGTTACAAGCTGGAGTGATAAGGAAGACACCTACACCTTATCTAAATGCGATTTTGGCAGTCACAAAACCAAATGGATCTATTAGACTTTGTTTAGATGCCAGAAATCTCAACATGAGACTCATTTTTCCTGAGTATGACAGAGCACCAATTATCAGAGACGTACTCAAAGGATTTAAGAATAAGAGCATCTATTCATCAGTAGACCTGACGAGTTCGTTCCACCATATTGAATTGGATGAGAAGTCACAGCTTCTAACTGGCTTCTTATTCGATAACCAAACGTTTTGCTTCGTCCGAATGCCCTTCGGAGTCAAAACAGCGGGCTGTGCTTTAATCCGAGCCCTGGATCGGAATTTAACCGAGGAAGTTAAGGAGATGACGGTGCGTTACATTGATGACATTCTGCTGGCATCCGACAACATTGAAATTCACATGGAAAATTTAGATAAAGTATTAGGCAACCTTAATGCATCAAATTTCAAAGTAAACCTGAAGAAATCGCATTTCTTCAAGAGCGAGATCTTGTATTTGGGTCACATCATTGACAAGGAGGGAGTGAAGCCAAACCCAGCTAAGATCGAAGCGATAAAGAATTTCCCTACACCAACGAGAGTCAAGCACATTCGGGCTTTCTTAGCCGTAACGGGATTCTGTAAAGAAAACTGTCCAGGTTACACGGAAACTGTAGCTCCAATGCAAGAAATGCTAAAAAAGAATAATAAATGGTTGTGGAATGCGGAATGTGAGAAGGCGTTCCAAGCAACAAAACAGCTACTGGAAAACTGCATTAAGTTAGGATATCCAGATTTCAAGCACAAATTTATAATCCAAGCGGATGCTTCACTAATTGGTATAGGTGCCATGCTCTACCAAGAAGATCCAGCTAACCTGCAACATAAAACATATTTGGCATTTGTCAGCCGAAAATTGCGTAAGCACGAGCGCAATTATACTGTAACGGAGCTAGAGCTGTTGGCCATCCTTCATGCGCTCCAACAATGGAAACGAATAATTTATGTCTATCCCATTGTTGTCAGGACTGATCACAAGGCACTAACATTCTTGTTTAAGACGTCGATGGCAAGCGAACGTGTGACACGTTGGTCTATATATATTCAGCAGTTTAGCATTGAGATTGAACATTGCCCAGGGAAGATGAACGTGATTCCGGATGCACTCAGCAGGAACCCAGAGCCCGATGATGAAGAAACAGCGATGGTACAACACTTGGAGTTAACACCGAAGGACCGGGAATTCTTGGAAGAGTTACGTGAGATACAGCGAGAACAGGAAGCAGAACCATGGATGATGCTATTAATTCAATACTTTAGAAAGCAAATACCTACAGGAACACCTGCATTTCGAGAAGCGAAAGCAAAAGAAGGAAGATATGTTTATGTCAACAATTTGCTGCACAAATGGGTAGATAATGACCACACCAAGTTACGCATACTTGTACCTGCATCTTTACAGCGAGGATTGACATGGCATACTCACGAAAGTTACGGACACGTCGGAGTAGACAAGTGCGAAGCGACGATAGGAGAGACATTTACATGGCCACGTATGAGAACAACTATATGTGACGTCATTACGACTTGTGATCCTTGTCAGAGGACAAAGCCCAATAACTATTTAATGAGGCAGTATCCTAGACCATTGCTACCTCAGAAACCCTGCGAGCTACTGGCCCTGGACTGTTTCGGCCCAATCCCGAAAGGTAGACGAGGTTGCCGTCACTTGCTAGTGTGCATTGATGTGTTTTCTAAGTTTGTCGTATTATGCCCCATTCAGAAAACCACATCGAAACAAGTACTCAGTCGTATTCGAAATAGAATTATTCCAATCCTTGGAAAACCAGAATTTATATTGTCAGACCATGGCAGCTATTTTACAAGCGCCGAATTAAAGAAAGGTATGGAGGACATGGGTAAAAAACACGTTTTAAGCAGTATCCGACATGCCCAAGCTAATCCAAGTGAGAGAGCAATAAAATGTGTAACATCATACTTGAGAATCTTCATTCCCAAAGAACATCATAAGTGGGTGGATAAAATTAAGGATGTAGAGACATGTATGAATTCTACCAGGCACGAGTCAACAGGACAGATCCCGATGGTCTTACACAAAAACGAGTACCCAGTGAGAACGTGGAAAAGCATCATTAACTGCCCACAAGATCCCATGATAGCACCTGACCTGCGAATAGAGAGAACGAGAGCCTACATGAGAAAACAAGCAGATCGCAGATTACGGCGATTGAGAAATAAGAGATTTCACCGTGATCTTGAAATCAACCAGCTCGTTTTGGTGAAACGACCCGCTACATCGGATCCAGAGAAGAAGATCTTCAGCAAATTCTGTGAAAAGTTCATAGGACCCTATTCTATTGTAAGAAACCTAGGAAATAATGCATACAGAGTGAAAGAGTTAAGCACAGGAACAATGTCGGTCTACAATGCAGCCAACTTAAAAAAGTATCGAAGAAGTGAGCCATGGGACCGCCTAAATAATTATGCAGTTTGAATATATGGACGTCCTATATCAACCAAGTGGACGGGGCGCAGTTGAGTACGGCACGAGAAGAAGGAAGTGGAGATGGTGTTGACAAACATTAACGAGACGGGCAGATTGTTGCCTAAGGCATCACCGCGTCACGCAAGCGGCTGAAAGGATGAGGTCCAAGCAGGAAATAAAACGAGTAAATGCCATTCAAGACAGGAGCGGCTAGACCAAGTAATAGAAAAGGGGTGATTCTGAAATAAAACAAATTGGCCTACGGAAGTCTTTTAAAAATTATCGACTTTATCCTAAGTTCGAAATTTTGTGAGTGGAGGAGTTGTGAACCCTTAATCCTCTGATGGATAAATGATTCGATGTTTTATTTCTTCAATTAATTAATATTTCCACCAGCGTCATGAAATAGCCAGACGAAGATGAGGAAACTTCAAGCATTTGTTGGAGACAGTGGGAACATACCTGCAGCAGTTTGACAAAAGGCTAAATACTTTAGCATTGTGAAAAGAAATACCCTAGCAATGTTTCAGAAGGACAGGTGGTGGCTACCTCAAAATAGAAGGGACGCGTGGTGAGACACACTCATGGTATGTTCATTGTAATATTCGCGCCTAGAAAAAATATAATGCAGTAACGTGAGTTGCTGATGATACTACAGGACACTCCTACGAGGCCGAGGTCTGATAAAAACCGCCAAGTTATTGAAAAAGTGGAACCAATGAGAGATGAATGCTTACGAACGCGCCAAGTCTAGCTTGGGCACGCGATAGCTAGCAATAACGCGGGAGATCGGCTAGACAACATCTCTACGATCGATTCTAGGATTAATGGGCATATTCTTGACCTGCGCAATTTTACGAGTTCAGTGATATTTGTTTCATTCCTGTACCTCTATTATTTTGAGAATTTTTTATATAATTTCCCCCTCTATCGATATCTAGGGCCAGTTCATTTATAAGTGGCATGAAGAGCCAAGACATTGCTATTATATTGTGTGTGTCGGAAGACACAGGCCTATTACTTTGGTGCGTCTGAGGACGTAGGTGATTATTACATTTTTGTGCGTCTAAGGACGTAGGCACTTGTACTTTGCGTGTCATGAGGACACAGATTTTTATTAATACAAATGTGTTAAATTCAGTATGATAGATAGTCACTGTACTATTTTTGTAGGGACAGTATCATCGACAATTCGCCAACAGACTGTTCTGGGGAATCAAGTACCTAAAACGGCGAATTTAGTAAACAGATATCGAGTGTGAATTAATCTATAACTTTTTGCATCAGCACGAGAGATGACATCGCTTATCCTGGAAGAAGTTTGGAACTGTCAACACTCCATCGAGATGTGGGAGACGAGCTAAGCAGTATTAAGTAGGGAAATGGCTGCAGATGTTCGTTGACGGTGACTGGCTGAGGATGAGTACTGAATAATATTCTTATTATCTGGCAAATTAACTTATAGTATATGGGACATATTTTGTTTTGTAAATATCTTGCTTGTGTTGATTAACGTAGTGTATTTAGTTTTGGTCTGACACACCTTTTGCATGGAAACAGCTCGCACATATTTTATCAGTCGTAAGTTCTTGTTTGTTTGATTTCATTAACGTGGCTATGTGAACGACCGTGTTCGCATATGTTTACGTAGTGCGATTAAGAAGCGTCACTCGGAGATATGTTGTGTTTCAGAAGTAGGACTGAAGTAGTATAATCATGCAATAGATTGGAGGGTAAATTAATATTGTAATGTTTATTATTGATCAGATTCAGTGAGTTCATTGCCGTTGGAGCAATGTAAATTGTGGCGAGGAGCAGTCAGCTCTCTCGTAGGTTTTAATATTTTTAAATAGTTTGTGAGGATCTGATTCAGCCGACCTGTGTGACAAATGTTATGTAATTCCCAGCAGTGTGTGTGTGTGTATTTTATTGGTCATTACAAGCGGGAATTTCAGCGTAGACTGATTTCTGTCAGCATTGTGCCAAGTCCATATGGTTACCTTGCGAGGACATATGTGGCTATATCGATTAAGGTCTTACCATATGTTTATGTGGTTGAGATTTGTTGCTGTTGATTGTAGGAGATAACGGTCAGTTGGTCATGTTATTTTTACACACTGGGGCTGGGCGATGACCAGAGTTGAGGAAGGGGGAAGTTGTTTCACAAGGCGGGCTGAAAAGGATTGCATCAAGGTCATTAGCGGAGTGCTTGTTGGCTCCGTATTTACTTGAAATACAGAATAAGAACTGATCAATGGTAAAAATTGTTTAAATAAATGGGAGTTGCCTACGAATCACTATAATCTCCGAAGCGTTAGCTTAACGTGCATTTTTGTTCATATAAAGTAATCTCAGCCAGTGAGGCATTGTTGTTGTTGGTTCAATTCCATGTTCATGTTCCGTATTAGTGACCCGTGCGGTCACGTGCAATGCTGTCTTTTCCTTGTTTGTGTATTGAGCAATTGGCCGGGTTGGCAGCTCATTTGTCAGATGCGTCATCGCGTTGAAGGAGGGTCTCGAGGGAGATTCCTGTAAATATTAGATTTTAGATTGTGTGTCAGCATTAATTTTTTAAGGGTTTTTATTAGTGTTGTGTCCCATATCCGTAAACGTTGATTTACGAGATGATTGTTCGTAAGCATCGTGGGTGTTACCCGATGTAAACGAACAGTCATCCAAGTACTCATCCCTCGTAGTTAGTCATTACGCGTACATAAAATCCAATGCAAGTTAGTGGAGCTTGGATCCACAATTTTTTTATAAGGGGGAGATCCGTCTGACTCCTCAAATTTTGATAAATATTTCTGTCATGGGAAGATTCAGGGAGGAAATTTATTATTGTTGTTGTCTATATTCATTTTATTTGCACTAATAGTCATTAAATTATGTTATTATTTTACGTCTTGTCACTTCCTTTCTTAATTATAGTTTTAATCCTATGACCCTTGCCTCAGTAGAGCATGTTGTTTGGCGAACGTAAACATCACTATGAACTGAGCGCGACCCCTTGATCAAGATTCTTGCATATAAACACTGCAATACTAAAGGGTTCAGTATGTATGCATATATGTATGTATGTAGCCTATGTATGTATGTGGGTGGGTGGGTCTGTTCCGTATACAAATATACACCATTCCACCAATCTCAACCAAATTTTGCATACACATAGTTTAGGACCCAGAACGAACCGCTGGCTACATGAATTTTCGATAGTCTTTCTCATTCTTCTGATTTCGGCCCTTTAGCACGCAAGCACAGGCTAATCAAATCATAAAATATACTCATGAAGGAATGGCAATGCAGATAGTTTCCATGGCAACATAGCTCAAGTCAAGACACGGCCGACTGGATGCCATTTGCGCTCTGCCCTACCGGTATAGAAAATGAGGATCTTTACTTGAAATCCCGTTAGTTACTCAACTACTCACACAGCACTGTCGACCGAGTTTAGCATAACAAAGACTTGACACCATCTTCTACTATATATTTGTCAAATACCACTCACTCAATCATTCATTCATCACGAAATCTCAGAAACCACCGAACGGATTGGAATGAAATTTGGAATGCAGCTTCCTCAAGGGACGCAAATACCCATTAAGAGAGGATTTTTGCATATTCAGGTTCTAAAGGGGTGTTAAGGGGGTAGACCTGCATTTCATTGAATAGCAATATCTCCCGATTGGTTTCATTGGGGGATGTGATACTCGGCATATAAACTCATCATTAAAGAAAATAAGAAGACACGGGTCTGAGGGTTTTTCGATTTGGTGTATATTATGAGGTGAAAGCGGTGAAGAGTGGGGATTGAAAGATTCCTAACGGAGCGCGTATCTCTTAAACGACATAGGCGATGAGTTTGAAACTCAGCGGAAAAAATAAGCATAAAAAATAAGTAAATGTGTTTGACCGTTTTTTCATAAATCCAATTTAAGGGGCCCATGGGGAGGGGTGAAATTCGGGGGGGGGGGGGAATCACGAAAGAAAGTGTCCTAACTGATGGACTGACTGACTCACTCATCAAACTCAGGGGGACAAACTGCTTTAAAGTAAGTAAATAGCTGTTCGACAGGTTTTTTTGATCAATCAAATTGAAGGGGTTCATCGGGAGGGGTGAAATTCTGAAGAAAAAAATGAAAGAAAATGTCCTGACTCATTCACTCACTCATCATCGCCCAGCCAAAAACATTGAAGTTGGAAACATGGCATTTTGGGGATATGATCGTTGTATGTCAAAACCGTACACTAAGGGAGGATTTTTGGATATTCTGGTTCTAAAGGGGTCTTAAGGGGGTTAAACCTGCATTTCATTGAATAACAATATCTCACGAGTGGTTTCATTTGTGGATGTGATACTCGGCATATAAACTAATCATTAAAAATAAGCAGACATGTGTCTAAGGGTTTTTCGATGTGGTGTATTATTATGAGGTGAATGGGGTGAAAAGTGGGGGTTGAAGGATTCCTAACGGAGCGTGTTGGCCTATCTCTTAAACGACATAGGCGAGAAATTTAAAACTCAGCGGGAAAAAATCACCTAAAAAACAAGTAAATCGGTGTTCGGCCGTTTTTTCATAAATTAATTTAAGGGGCCCATGGGGTGGGGTGAAATTCTGGGGGAAGAAAGGAGTGAAAATGTCCTAACTGACTGACTAACTCACTCACTCATCAAACTCAGGGGAAAAAGACAGCTTAAAAGTAAGTTAATAGGTGTTCAAGCGTTTTTTCATCAATCCAATTTAAGGGGCCCATGGGGAGGGGTGAAAATCTGGTAAAAATAATTGAAAGAAAATGTCCTGTCTGACTCACTCACTCATACTATTAAAGTTGGAAACATGAAATTTTGGGAATATGTTCGCTGTAGGTCGAAAACGTCAACTAAGGAATGATTTTTGTTTATTCGGGTTTTAAAGAGATGTTAAGGGGGTAAACGTGCATTTCATTGAATAACGATATCTCATGAGTTGTTTCTTTGGGGATGTAATATTCGGTATATAAACTAATCATTAAAAATAATCAGACATATGTCTAAGGGTTTATCGATGTGGTGTATATTATGAGGTGAATGGGGGGAATATTGGGGGTTGAGGGATTCTTAACGGAGCGTGTATCTCTTAAACGACATAGGCGAGAAGTTTGAAATTAGGCGGGAAAAACTGCTTAAAATACAAGTAAATTGGTGTTTGACCGTTTTCTCATAAATCCAATTTAAGGGGCCCTTGGAGAGGGGTGAAATTCTGGGGGAAAAAAAACAGGAAAGAAAGTGTCCTAACTGATTGACTCACTTACTCACTCATCAAACTCAGGGGGAAAACAGTTTTAAATAAGTAAGTAGGTGTTCGACCGTTTGTTTCATAAATCCAATTTAAGGGGTTCATGGGGAGGGGTGAAGTTATCAAAAATAAATTAAAGAAAATGTCCTGACTGACTCACTCAGTCAAACTTATTGAAGTTAGAAACATGAAATTTTGGGGATATGTTCGTTGTATGTCAAAAACGTCCACTAAGGAAAGAGTTATGAATATTCAGGTTCTAAATAGGTGTTAAGGGGATAAACGTGCATTTCAATGAATAACAATATCTCACGAGTGGTTTTATTAGGGGACGTGATACTTGGCATATATACTAATCATTAAAAATAAGCTGACACATGTCTAATGTTTTTTCGATGTAGTGTATATTATGAGGTGAAAGGGATGAAAAGTGGGGGTTGAAAGATTCTTAACAGAGCGTGTATCTCTTAAACGACATAGGCGAGGAGTTTGAAACTCAGAGGAAATCAATCAGATTAAAAATAAATAAATAAAATAAATAGGTGTTCGACCGTTTTTTCATCAATCCAATTTAAGGGGCCTATGGGGAGGGGTGAAATTCTGGAAGGAAAACGTCCACTAAGGAAGGATTTTTGGATGTTCACTCTCATCGACCAACCCAAACTATTAAAGTTAGAAGAATGATATTTTGGGGATATGTTTGTTGTGTGTCGAAAAAGTCTACTAAGGAGGGATTTTTGGATATTCAGGTTCTAAAGGGGTGTTAACGGGGTTAAACCTGCATTTCATTGAATAACAATATGACACGACTATGACGCGAGCGAAGCGAGGCAAAAAATGAGATGGTGTGTGTCTGTGTATTACATGAATTACATGAATTACATGATTTACATGAATTTTACATGGAAGCAGCTGATTTACATGGTTAACATATAGGTTTCTTTTCATTACAATATTTTGCCCTATTTAAAGATGGCGACCATTTTAGTGACGTCTCTACACCCTTTGGTTTAAAACTTTCATATTTCCATTTCAAATAAAAAGAGAACGCTAAGAAATAGCAAACTTTTGATGGGATATACGAGGTTTAAAATTACATTTTCTATCCGAAAGGTATCTCCAACGGTTAGCGAGTAAAACCTAAATTTGTGCTATAAAACACGGTCAACGCCGAGCGGTGTAGTTGGACAAAATGTTCCATCCTTAATCTCCCTCTGCGCAGCACCTCGCCTATCCCCTGTTTTAACACTGTCACCTTCACATTTTAATTTAATTATGACGCGTAACGAAGCACGGGTACTTCAGCTAGTATAATATAGAAACAAAACACCTGTGGCCTAGGCCTACCAAGCGACCGCTGCCCAGCCATTTGCCCCGCAGATTAAGGGGTGATCTGTGAACAGCGCGTTGGGTCCCCTCGGCCGTTAATCTTGGACTACGTGACTGGTGCGCTAAAATCCCTGACGGAACCGGGGCCGACTTCCTTCTTCTTTTGCTTTAGCGTTTGTCCCGCTTCGTGGCAGGGTCCGCTGTTTCCACTTTACTCGGTCATGGGTCATGTCCGGATGAAGGTTGACGCTTTTCAGATCCCTGTGCAGTGTATCGGCCCAACGTTGTCTCGGTCGTCCCTTTGGTCTTTCCCCGGCGACCTCTAGTGTGTAACCCTGTTTTGCAATGGTGACCGCTCCTGATCGTAGCACATGGCCAAACCATCGCAGACGACCCTCACGCATTTTGTTATTGATTGCCTCGATACCAAATCGTTCCCTTATTATATCATTGGGGATGCGATCCAACCTAGTAATGCCTGGTGTCCATCTAAGCATCTTGGTCTCCATGACACTTAGCCGACGTTCTGCTTCCTTCGTGGTCGGCCAACATTCGGTACTATAAAGCGCCACGGTACGAATGACAGTGCGGTAAATCTTAGATTTTAGGTGGTCTTTCATCTGGCGATCGCACATGACACCTCTCGTTGTTCGCCACTTCAACCACGCAGCATTAATTCTTACGTTGACCTCCTCGGTGAGACGACCTTCAGCAGTTACCGTAGAGCCAAGATACTTAAATTTTGTCGTTCGAGGCAGATCATCGCCGTCGACTTGGATTGTTCCAATTTCTCCTGCATCCGTTGTCATATATTCTATTTTATCTTTGTTAAGCCGCAGGCCATAACGACTTAACTGATCACTCCATTCCTGGACTTGATGTTGGAGATCCAGCTTGTTTTGAGCGACCAACATAACGTCATCAGCGTAAAGAATGGTCCAAGGTAACGGTTGTTGTAGATCTGCAGTAACCTTATCCATGACCATAATGAACAGCAATGGTGACAGAGCCGAACCTTGATGAACACCAAGTGTTACATGGAAGTTTTCTGAAGCTGCTGTGGCGGCTTGGACGTAACTTCTTTGCTCCGCGTAGAGCAACTGTACCCAGTTGACAAGGTACTCCAGGATGCCATGTTGTCGGATAGTCAACCACATCAAGTCATGCGGCACACGATCAAGAGTCTTTTCGAGATCTAAGAAAGCAAGGTTCAACTTATTCTTTTCACGATGCTTTTCAACTAAACGCTGAGTGGCGTGGATTGCATCTGTTGTGCTGCAATTTTTCACAAAGCCAGCTTGGTTTTGGGTCAGCTAGGTAATCGCACGTATCCTCTTATCAAGAATGCGCTCGAAGACCTTCAAGGTGTGACAGAGAAGTCGAATTGGTCTGTAATTAGCACATTGGCTTAACTTCCCTTATTTTTGATGATGGGTATAGTGATGCTATGTTGCCAATCAAGTGGCGTTCGTCCTTCTTTGACAATTTGGTTGAAGAGTCTTTCCAAGCAATCCGCTGGATCCCACTTTTGAGAGCACCATAGCTCCGCCGCGATGTCATCTGGACCAGTTGCCTTCCTTGGTTTATAACCTAGATGTTAGGCCCCATAAAACAACAATTATCATCATCATCATCTTCCTTGGTTTCATTTGTTTCAAGGCACCTGCAACCTCTATGACATCAATAGGTTTGATAGAACCTTCGACAGCAGTAGCGACAGGTATCTGGTTGTGCTAGAATTCCTCTGTTGAGAACTTCTCAAAGTAATTTCGCCAATGTTCTCTCGCCTTCTTCCCGTCGACTAGCAAAACGCCCTTATCGTCATTGATGCCATAGAAGCGTTGGATATCTTGAGATTTATGGTGCCTGGATTTGACGCCCAACTTTAATATATTAAAACTAAGAAATATAATTGCACGAGTATAGGACTGTACTTTCGAAAAATTATATTAAGATAAGAATTTAACTTGGTGGTAACAAAAGAATATACTTACATAACAAAAATTAAAACGAAAAATCACCTGCAAGTTTGCAACACCTTGAAATATCACTGACTTAATGCCAAATGAAATAAACATTTTGAGTTTTAAGTGTGGAACACAAGATTCTAAGTGTTCTCAGAAACTAGTAATAAAGTAAACCATTTTTGAACTGTCTGTACTAGTGTGTGTATTTTGAATTTTAGTAAGATTTGGGTAGGAGTGACCGTGGCTTTAAGTTAGGTACCATCCCGGCATTTTCCTGTAGTAGAAGTGGGAAACCATGGAATATCACTCCCAGGATGCCTGAGGCAAGAAACAAGCCCACCCCATCTCATTTCTGTCTCACGAGATGAGTGTACCCCGTTTCAGCCCTCAGACCAGAATGAAATTTCTTGCCAGAGCCGGGAACCAAACCCGGGCCTCCGCAGTGACAGCTAATAATGCTAGCCGCTACACCACGAAGGGTTGCAACATAAATGGTCAGTGTGTAATATTTCCTACGCTGTTCGATTTTTGGATTAGGTTCTTCACGAAATGGTACGGAACTGTAGTCTATCATCTTCGTGAACGCAAACAATTCGAATCACTCTCTTCACAAACCATAACTACTAAATAATAAGTTAGTCATCTCTTTCACGAAAAACAGCAATACAGTTCAATTCATCCTCTTCACGTACAGTACAAGAACTTCTCTAATCACTCTCTTCACACACAAAAACGAATCATTCCAATTACTGTAATATGTGAAAAAATAACTTGAAATAAATTACACGTGATTGAAATATATATATAATGTTGTTATGGGCTATTGAAGAAAGAAAAAACTAAGTGATGATATGTTTCGCTCGCCAAGCAAGCATCATCAGATCCAAATCTACAAGCCAATAGCTCTATAAAACACTACCAAACCTACACAGACACCCTCAAACAGTCTCTGTGCTACAAAAGTAAAAATCCAAAACAAAATCATCAGAAAACTTAATAAGTATGCTAACTGAAAATCAAAATCCACAGCCTGCTTCCAGTCTCCGACCGGGTCAGGAATGGAATCAATGAAGCCCCCATCTAGCGGCGAGGATATGAACTGTGCCGGCTGCCGAAGCCTGACGCACTCCTCTAGGGCAATGTGTAAATGAATGACAGATGAAATGAAATGATAGTGGAGAGTGTTGCTGGAATGAAATGTTGACAGGGAAAACCGGAGTACCCGGAGAAAAACCTGTCTGCCTCCGTTTTTTTCAGCACAGATCTCACATGGAGTGACCGGGATTTGAACCACGGACCCAGCGGTGAGAGGCCGGAGTGCTGCCGCCTAAGCCTCGGAGGCTTAATAAGTATGCTAACTAATACTGATAATTATTAAGGCATTAACCCTATTGATGCCTGGCAATACATGATTGGTTATGCTAAAATTGCCAAGACACGGTTAATATATATTATCTCCTACCTATATATTTCAATATAGAATGTTGATATAGGCTATATTTCTCTAGCAGGTAAACCTATTGTTAACGTACTAGATGCTAAGTAATTAATATGTTGGTTCATTTGTGTAATAAAAAATCTTTAACAGTGTTTATGTAAAAAGAATTGGAAATGTTAATTTGACAGCCTATTCAGTCTAAATAGTATAGTTTGTAATATACATGTTAACTTATTGAATTGTGTATAAATATCCCAAGTTTAAAGTAGATCTATCAAACAGGTATCGAGTACGATCAATTTCTACAAAGATATGCGTATACAGTAATGCGGCAGTAGGTGAACTGTCGTCAGTTAATCAAAATAGTTGCAAAAAAACACACACATCACTCAGCGTTAAAACCTCAATAATGTCTCCTTCGTTGATATTTATCACAACGTATCTCATTTAGCTCCAAGCAAGATATCATAAAGACACGCAGGAAGCCATCTAACTGCAACAGAATTATTATTATAAATCCAGTTATTCACGGAATTTAAACATATAGATATATTCTGAGAGAGAATGACTCCCACGTTGTCTTTGTTACAACAGTTTTAGCGCTGCATGACTGGAAATGAATCTAATTCTTAAAAAAAATCAGGCTAATAGATCGGCTCCGAGGCTTTTTAAGGGTTAAGCACCTGGAAAAATGAACTATTCATTTCAATATTATTATAACTTATAAATGTCGATCCCATCCGCATGCAGTCTTCCTCCCGCAACGAATCTATGGTTTATAACACTTCAGCAATAAGACCTTAACTACTGTATAATTGTTAACTAATATGCGGAATGTATTCTGTTGTGATGACGGTAAATAGCTACAACTACAACACACAAAACGTGTTTGTCTTCAATTACTGTGTTGAAACATCTGATGTGGAGGCTTCTCTGAAATAGCGGAATGCCGACAGGCTGCCCAGACAATCACATTTGGTGTAAATAAAATCTATATGCAGAAACACTTCTAAATAATTAGTCTGAAGATTAATTATTCGAATTTGAGTAACTATTATAAAAGCTATGAAAAGAATTCAGCTTATGGAAGCTATTCTAATCATTCACTTCACATATGACAAGTATTCTAGTTCTAGTTACGTTTTGACGAGTCAGAACGATAAACAGCAATATTAGCCACCTCTTTACCAACACCAATGCGCTTCCAATCAAATTCTGCCAATGACAAATCAAAGAACCAATCATTGGCCCACCACAATGACTAAGAAAGTGGCGGCGGTGCAAAAGAAAGTACAAATCGTAGTCAAATTTAACTCGAACATTCCTAATGCAGTAAACTTCAGTTTGGAATTAAGTAACTGTATCAAGAAAGATCTCAGCTCCTTGTTTTGGGTACCCAAGAGGAGTAAATTGATAACTATTGACGATGATCTATTCGCTTCTTCACTTGTCAGATAGCAACATACTGCGATAGATACAAACTGAGAAATGTGCGTTATCTCCCAAAATAGCATCTTGATACTATCGAATGAATTCTCAATAACGTTTTCACGGGTATTATTAATAATAGTGAAGATATCATATAGAAAACTTAAGAAATAAACTGCTATACGACAAAGTAATTCTAGTCCATACAAGGAATTCAGTTGCCATGAAATTTCACACAAACTTTTATGAACAATGTGCATTGTTCTAAGTGATACCATGTGGAAGGCTTTGTTCTGCTGAGACGATCGACTCCTTAGATCTTGCAACAGGAGGAGTTTCGTATCGGAAAATATTGGTCCAGGTGTCAAGTCAGTTTTATAAATATCTTGGAATAAACGGCCTTGAAAATCTCCATAATACAAGCTTAGACGATTGTTCAATATTTGAAAACGGCTTCTCAAGAGCATGATTAGATTCACAAATGTTAGATGAACTAGGCAATTAATGAAATGAGCAGCAGTTATAACTAGATCATCATATCTCTTCCCTTTCATATAATCCACACAAAATACCCACATATAAAGAAATGTTAAGTAGGAGAAGAATGACACTTGGAAAGGGGATTGCTGCACCCTTTTAGGGATTTCGAAAAGATGTAAGGTTTCGGACACAGGGATTGAATCTAGGGTGATGGAAGAGACCAAAGATTAGAATTTGCCTTTGCGTTTATTAAAGTTTTTTAACAGCATATAAAGTTACTTCTAATAAAGATAGTTTTAAGAATTAACAAGAAGAATAATAAATATGCAAATTCGCAAGTTTCTCCAGGAAACGAAAAAGGTTAACAAAATTCCCTTATGAGGGATTAAAAATTTATATTGTTCATAAAAAGAGAGACATAATTATAAATACCTAAACGAGGAACTCTTAATGATTAACCATGATGAATATGATACCACCTTTCAATGAGGTGAAAATACATAACCCTTTCTATAGGCCAGCAAACCCTTGGCTGGAAACAGTTGGTTGGTCCGCAAGGGGCTGATGGTTTGAAGTAGCAGTTCTGTTTGCCCGCACAGGGCTGATGATCGTGGTTAATGCGCCCACACTCCGGAGGCGCTGGTTCAGAGCCAAGGTTTTGGCGATGTTCAGTCGTGATGACGAGAATTGACCAGCAGTGAGATGTTTCTTGGTATTAACATCTCCGCTGGTTCGAGAAGTTGTCTTTTCATTAGGCAGACTTGAACTGAGTACAGCGTTTGTAGAAAATGCCCAGCCGCCAGCTGGAGCAAAGGTTGGCCTGGAGCCTAACTCCGTGTTGACGTGACGCAGGGCCTTCGGCAAGACCGTTACACCAGAGGGTAATGACCCCCGGCAAGCTTGTAGTAGCAAGTGAGAGAAGATGGAGAGTCAACACATAGGCCGATGGACCTAAGGTTATATAGCGGTAGTGACGTCAGCGCGCCGAATCTTCCAGAATGAAGGAGGGGTGAAAAAGCAGCCAATCAAAGCACTGCCCCATGCACATTGCGAGCGTTGCCGCTGGGGAGAGCACAGTACCTCATGAGAAAGTGTGACGATATGGTGCGTCTAGAAAGACACTTCAGAAAAAAAAGGTAAGTTGACATGAATAATACAGAAAAACAATTAAACTGAAACACCAATAAAATAAATAAATCAGAACACTGCGTTCAGACTGCAATTAACGAAAATAAAAATAATGGGGCAGAAAAATTGAACGTGTGTTTCACACCGTAAGGGAAACATAGCCTACAAAAAAAAACATTCGCAAAAGCGAACATGCTGGGAGGGGCGAGAAAAAATTGCAGTAAGAAAGCGCAGAAGTTAGGCCTCGCGTGGCAAAGGAGCAATCATAGTGATTGGCCTAAGAAAATGACCAGCAGAAGTCTGCAGTTTTACCACGCGAACCCTACCATCTCTGCCAGGAAAGCACTCAACAACCCTACCCAAATTCCAGACAAGAGGAGGACTAGGGTCTTTCAAAAGCACCAAGTCCCCCACCTGAAGGTTAGAGCAGGAAACAAGCCATTTACCACGCTGCTGAAGCAAACCGAGGTATTCCAACCTCCAGCGGCGCCAAAAATTATTGCGCAAACTTTCAATTTTGCGCCAAGAAATGGCTAAAGAAGATTGAGAATTAGAATATAACAAAGGGGGAGATGCAGTCAAAGGACCACCGATAAGAAAATGGCCTGGCGTTAATGGCAGAAGATCTGAAGGATCATTAGATAAGGGTGATAAAGGACGAGAATTAATTATGCCCTCAATAAAAATGATTAAGGAATTAAACTCTTCATGAGAAAGGGGGGTGTGGCCACAAACACGTCTAAGGTGCTTCTTGGTGAGTTTCACACAAGACTCCCACCGCCCACCTTGATGAGGTGCATAAGGGGGGATGAAGTGCCACTTGAAATTTCTCTGGTGAGCATATTCAGTAATCCTTTCCAGCGCTGAATTTTGAGTAAGAGCTCTCTTAATTTGCTCAGAAGCCCCGATAAAATTTTTAGCATTGTCTGAGAATACTTCTGAAGGAAGACCTCTGCGAGCAGAAAATGTGGCAAAAGCTGCCAAAAAGTAAGCAGTAGAGGCGTTGGTAACTAGTTCTAAGTGAACTGCTCCGGTGACCATACATACAAACAGCGAAATATAGAGTTTTCCAGAAATACAGTTTTTGGCCTCAGGAGAATTTCTTCTGTAAACAAAAGGCCCGGAATAATCCACCCCCGTAAAGGCAAAGGGTCTAGCAGGCGCAGATCTAAAGTTGGGAACATCACCCATGAGCTGAGTGGTAATTTTAGGGTTGGATTTAAAACATGGAATGCACTTCCGGATAACAGAGGTAACTTCATGGACTCCGTTTATGGGCCAATACCTTTCACGAATGACAGAAAGTAATGTACGAGTTCCAGCATGAAGATGCTGGTAATGATACTGACGAATAATTAAGGAAGTGACATGATGCTTTGAGGGAAGAATAATTGGATGTTTTTTATCCTCAGAAAGATCAGCCAAAGATAAACGTCCTCCTACTCTTAGTAAACCATCAGTATCCAAAAAAGGGGCGAGTGAGGAAAGCCTACTCCATTTCTTAAGGGATTGACCTTGGGACAACACCAGGCATTTTTCAGAGAATATTTCTTGTTGAGTAAGCCATAACATTTTTGTAGTGGCTAAACCAATTCAGAAAGGGTTAAATATGGCTTAGGAAAAAGGGGTTGTTCTACCACAAAATATTTCCATCGAAGGAGATAAGCCATAACCCTCACCAATTTATGGAAAGAGGAATATCGCTGCAAGAGAAGGGGAGAGTCAGAAACGAGAAGAGAAGATCCAGTAATCTTACCAGCATCCGGCAAGTCTGATAACTCCGGAAGAGGAAAATTTGGCCAAGCGGAGGGTTCTTGCAGAAGCCAACGGGGACCGTGCCAGTATAATGTCAGGTTAGCCAACATAAGAGGGGAACATCCCCGAGAAATGACATCTGCAGGGTTCTCCTTGCCAGATACTTGATGCCATTGTTCAAGGTTAGACAATTGTTGAATTTTAGACACTCTATTAGCTACAAACACCTGCCAATGCGAGGGAGGTTTGGCAATCCATGCCAACGTGATGGCTGAGTCACTCCAAAAGTAAGTTTTAATAAATCGGATTTTCAAAGATTGACGGATTTTGACCGATAATTCAACCGCCAGAAGAGCAGCACAAAGTTCCAGTCGTGGCAAGGATAAAGATTTAAGAGGGGCTACCTTTGACTTAGCGCAAATTAAATTGGAAAAGAAATATGACTGGACAAAATTACGGCAAACAATATACGCACAACATCCATAAGCTTTCAATGAGCTATCGGCAAATATGTGAAGTTCATATCCTCCACAGGAGGGAAAGGGAATAATCACTCGCGGGATAATAACATTAGAGAGATCTTCCAAACTATTTCTATAAGAAATCCAATTTTTTTGCAACTCTGAAGGAACTGGTTCATCCCAACCAGTTTTCAAGGACCAAAGGTCTTGCATGAAAAGCTTTGCTGTGACGATGATTGGCGCCAAAAATTGGAGAGGATCAAATATCTTTGCAATCTCAGACAAAATTTGCCGCTTAGTTTGCGGTTTGATGTCACTGAGATTAATTTTGAAAAAGAAAACATCCTTTTGAGGACTCCAATAGATGCCTAGAGTTTTGATGGAATTACTTTCCTGAAGAAGCTCTACTGAGTCGTTATAGACTGAAGTTAATGGAAATTTAGAAAGAAATTCTTCCGAATTAGAGTTCCACTTGCACAAGGAAAATCCGCCTCCCAAAAGCAAAGCTGTCAAATCTTTAGAGACCTGCAGTGCTTCAGATACTGACTCAAATGAATGAAGAAAATCGTCAACGTAAAATGATGATTTTAACACTTCAGAAGCCTTAGGAGAATACAACGGGCCATCCTGTTCAGCAAGTAATTTCAACGTACGTATGGCTAAAAAAGCAGAGGGCTTTAGTCCAAAGGTTAATGTTTTTAGCCGAAAAATCTTGACAGGTTTAGTAGGCTCGTCGCGCCAAAGAAATCTCTGAAGGTCGCGCTGTTGTTGATCGACCAAAATCTGCCTATACATCTGCTTGATATCAGATATCACTGCGATAGGGAACAAGCGAAAATTCATCAAAACAGAAGAAATGTCAGATTGAATTGGAGGGCCTGATAATAATGTGTCATTCAGAGAAGTTCCATTGGCATCCAATGCAGAGCCATTAAAGACCACTCTTATGTTTTCCTTTAAAATCTCATTCTTCCAAACTGGATGATGATTGAGGTAAATGACTTCAGATGGGGTATAAGAAGCATCATCTTTCTTGGTAACAACCTCCATGTGACCAAGTGCCTCATATTCCTCCATAAATGTGGAGTATTGAGTTTTAACAACAGGGTCACGTTTAAATTTGCTTTCCACAGCATAGAGTGCTCTAAGAGCCCTAGGGTGTGTTTCAAATAAAAGAGGTGGATTATCCACTCGGGGCATTGTTACGACAAATCTACCCTCTGAATTGCGTTTGGTTGTTTCGCGAAACAGTTTTTCACACATTTCATTTTCAACTGAGGAAGGTGAAACTGAATCTATAGTTTCGATTTTCCAAAATCTTTCTAAGTTGTAATCGAGACTTGTATTGACAAAATGACATTGTGAGAAATTTTGAAATGACTTACGAGGGACCTGACCCGTTACTAACCAACCTAGCTTAGTATGATGAACAAACACTCCTGGTGATATTTTAACCTTAGAGCTAAGGAGACATTGCCAAAATACTTGGGCACTGAGAAGTATGTCTACTGGAGCGCTCGTATTAAATGTTGGATCTGCCAACTGAATGTTATGAGGAAATTGCCAATTTCTAATTTCAAAAGAAGTACTAGGGGTATTACTGCCAATAGTATCAATGGCAAGACAATTCAACTGAAATGTTGTGTTACAATTAACAGCATCTTTGATGTGAACACGAACAAAATGCAAAGATTTAACATTGCTATTGTTAATACCGGTAACCTGAATTAATGTAGGTTGCTTGGGAAGACCAAGTTTCTTAATGAGACGCTCACTTATGAAGTCATGGGTGGCGGCATTATCCAATAAGGCACGTGCTTCAAGCCATCTACCAGAGGAATCTTGAACTTTTAATAACACGGTTGATAGTGGCACCTGGGAACTACGAATAGAGCTAGAGCTCTGAGTATAAGATTGCGCATTGGCTCCTGGGGATGTATCTTTAGAACATCCAGGGGAAGGAGCCTGACGTGGCTTTTCAAACCTATGAAGCAAGGTATGATGTTGAGCCTTGCAATGGGAGCAAGTATTTTTAGATACGCAATCAGGCACCATATGCCTAGCTGACAGACAGTTGTAGCAATATATTTTTTGAGCTATTAATTTGCGTCTTTCGTCGGTAGAAAGGGCTTTAAAGGCAACGCAGGAATATAACCTGTGAGGCGCTTTACAGAGAATACAATCTGTTGAATTATGTTGAACAGTAAAGACAGCAGATTTGTTTATTTTAGTACCGACTGGCTTCACAACATTAGATTTGTTATCTGCACTTCCTGACATATGACAGGCTACGGCTGATAAAACCTGTCATCTATTATTTATAAACGTAAGCAATGAGCCATAGGTATATGAAGTGTCATTTGTTAGTTCCCTCTCCCATGCCTTTAAGGTTGATGAATCAAATTTAGAAGTAACCAAGTGAACTAAGAATAGATCCCAATGCTCGACCGGTTGATTCAACCGTGCCAATGCTCTGACGTGTAGTTGGACCGTGTCACTTAAGGCTCGCAGTGTTGACAGGTTGTCAGCTCGCAATGCGGGCAGGTTAAATAAGGCTTGAATATCCCTCTGTAGGCATAATTTTTCATTGCCATAACGGCCTTTAAGAAGCTCTATAGCGATGTTATAGTTTTCTCCTGTTAAGGGGAGTTCTCTTATAAGTTGAAGGGGTGGTCCCTGCAAAATGGATTTTAAGTAATGAAATTTCTGAATTTCTGGAAGTGTGGCATTATCATGTACTAATGAACTGAACAATTCAAAGAATGATTGCCACATCTCTTCCTTTCCTGAAAAATGCGGAATTTCAATTTTAGGTAGCAATGGTTTGATACCATTCCCATGGTCGCTAATTCTTCCTTGAGTTTCCTCTACCTTCAACGCCAGGGTCAAAGTTCTAACTAATGCCACAGCCTGAGCGTGTGTATCAAAGTAATTACTCTCTACTTCTTCCCTATCTGATTGATGTTCTGGATTTTTGATTTCAATTTCAAGTTGCACGAGATCATATTTCTCGTACGCCTGTTCAAAAGCTTTCAAACGCTGAGATATAATATCAAGGTTTTGTTCCTCTTTCGGTAGAGTAGCTAAATATTTTTGAAAACGGATGAGTTGACCTTTGTAGGCCGCCCGAGAGTTTAACAGTTTATCGTCTATTATTACTGGCATGGCTGGAAAGTTGGAATAACTCACTTACCAAAGCTGCTTGCGGCACCAGACAGACCTGCTTTCCAGAAAGAAACCAGTTGTGTAATATGCTGGGATTGTTTCCGCTTTCCCGCAGATCTCCTGCGCTAGCCACGATATACTGAAATGTATAAGACAAATATTAGATTGCACAAGTTTTTTTTTAATTGTTTTTTTAGAATAGAATTTGTGGTCTCAGAATGAAGGTTCTGGGTTCGATCCGGGGTTGAGGTACCATGGAAAGGGGATTGCTGCACCCTTTTAGGGATTTCGAAAAGATGTAAGGTTTCGGACACAGGGATTGAATCTTGGGTGATGGAAGAGACCAAAGATTAGAATTTGCCTTTGCGTTTATTAAAGTTTTTTAACAGCATATAAAGTTACTTCTAATAAAGATAGTTTTAAGAATTAACAAGAAGAATAATAAAAATGCAAATTCGCAAGTTTCTCCAGGAAACGAAAAAGGTTAACAAAATTCCCTTATGAGGGATTAAAAATTTATATTGTTCATAAAAAGAGAGACATAATTATAAATACCTAAACGAGGAACTCTTAATGATTAACCATGATGAATATGATACCACCTTTCAATGAGGTGAAAATACATAACCCTTTCTATAGGCCAGCAAACCCTTGGCTGGAAACAGTTGGTTGGTCCGCAAGGGGCTGATGCTTTGAAGTAGCAGTTCTGTTTGCCCGCACAGGGCTGATGATCGTGGTTAATGCGCCCACACTCCGGAGACGCTGGTTCAGAGCCAAGGTTTTGGCGATGTTCAGTCGTGATGACGAGAGTTGACCAGCAGTGAGATGTTTCTTGGTATTAACATCTCCGCTGGTTCGAGAAGTTGTCTTTTCATTAGGCAGACTTGAACTGAGTACAGCGTTTGTAGAAAATGCCCAGCCGCCAGCTGGAGCAAAGGTTGGCCTGGAGCCTAACTCCGTGTTGACGTGACGCAGGGCCTTCGGCAAGACCGTGACACCAGAGGGTAATGACCCCCGGCAAGCTTGTAGTAGCAAGTGAGAGAAGATCCGATGGACCTAAGGTTATATAGCGGTAGTGACGTCAGCGCGCCGAATCTTCCAGAATGAAGGAGGGGTGAAAAAGCAGCCAATCAAAGCACAGCCCCATGCACATTGCAAGCGTTGCCGCTGGGGAGAGCACAGTACCTCATGAGAAAGTGTGACGATATGGTGCGTCTAGAAAGACACTTCAGAAAAAAAAGGTAAGTTGACATGAATAATACAGAAAAACAATTAAACTGAAACACCAATAAAATAAATAAATCAGAACACCGCGTTCAGACTGCAATTAACGAAAATAAAAATAATGGGGCAGAAAAATTGAACGTGTGTTTCACACCGTAAGGGAAACATAGCCTACAAAAAAAAAAACATTCGCAAAAGCGAACACCACTAATTGCCCAATTACTCTTCGCCTGAGCTTCTCATAGCTGCCTTCCCGGTAAAGCAGAAGTATGTTATCTATTGTTAACAGCTTATTGTACATGTTCTCAAACTTCGTTATGTTAACTGTTGCATGCGCCACTATATTAATGAGAGCATGGGTGAACGCTACAAGATACAGCACGATTCGGATCATCTAGGATAACATGTTAATGGAGGAACTTATCAAGAAATGCATTTCACACACGAGAGTATATAACATGCCAAATAATATCACCAAGAATGCTGTGATGGAAATAATAACGCCAGACATTGTTCTTTTAAATGTAACGGCAGACACCTGCAAATCCAAAGTTGTAATTGGTATGAAGGGGGCAAGCCCAATAAAATGTGCTACCTTGTAGAGTGGACTGATAGCGTACAGGATATCAGTCACTGAATCCATGGTCTTAATTCCAGCGTTATATACCATATGTTTAATAGATATTATAATATTGATCACCTTCCAGTCATTGGTGTGCTATTTGATTATATTATACAATCCTCTTATTGATCCAATTGATACTATCTATCTTCACACGTAAGCTGACGTAGCCATTAGTGGGAAATATCCTTACCACTAAGTTGCCATACTGCCAGTACATCCATTCGTATCCCATAATAGTCAGGACAGCCATAGAAGTGAATAAATGTGCTGATTTAAACAAGAAAGATATATAATTCATAACATCCAGTCCAAGTCAAGGAGAATAAAAGGGTGTGACATCATGTGGTCATATATTTTCTCTCTGCTCGCCTCAGAGTAGTTATTATATCTTGATCAATGTCTCGACAACTAGCCATGTCTCATCTCTCTGCTGACTTCAAAATTGTCATGCTATGAAGTGATGTCTCTTATCTCTGGTCGCCTCAGAGATGTCATGCTAGTCATATCTTCTCTTTCTGCTTTCCCCTAGAAAGGTTATTACATCCTGATCATTTTGACGTAATGTTCGGAAATGTCGCTTGCTTTAGCCCTAAGCTATGGCAGTTAACTTGATTACCGTCTTCAGTTGACGGAGCCAATGATTATACTCATCAAAGCATGGATGAAGCGTCTGTAAGAATGACGTTGCCTTCACCGATAGGTTAATTATACAATATAGTTTTGTTGAATTCTGAAACACTCCAAGATCAACTCTGAGTCCTCGAATGAAGCACCTCCGAACAATGAGCATTCGCTGCCATTACTGGCATACAGGTGAAGCGTGCCCCGGTGGTCGTCACTATCAACGAGTACCATCTACCCCGTTAAAACACGCAACACCTAGTGTTCAAAGCGAATGAAAATTGCAGGATAATAATCCTCAATTATCTGGCGAAGACGCTGTATTATTGATTGCAATAACTACATTGTAATGTGTTACTGATGTATCTTAAATACACACTGTCGTAGATTAGCTGGAAATACTCCACAACAAACGCAAAATTAATTATCATTAATGTCAGTTCATTAGAGGTAACGTTCCTTCCTGCTGATCCCAAGATTGCGGGATCGAATACCAGCGCAATCTTTTGGTATTTGTGGGGTGCTTAAATGTGAGGGAAGCATGCTGAACTGCTATGACCAAGATGGCGGGTTCAAACCAGGCCGAAGTCGTCAGATGTTTTAAGTGCGTTAAAATACTTCAGTATGCCTTTCTTCGGAGGGGAAGTAAAGCTGGCGGGCCCATGTCATAGATTTATGGCATGTAAAAGAACCTACCACTGCAATTGGTGGTGTGTAGAAAAATTTGTAGGTTAAATTTGGCTAGTTTGGAAACGCTCTATAAGTTGCAACGTTCGCCGCTTGTGTTGGTTTGGCATCTGGTAGCCAAAGTTGGAACTACTTGAAATTGAACTTGTTGGGAGCCCTCAGGCGTTCAATCAAAATGCCCAGCTTATGGCCATTGGCTGCGATTCATATATCATCAGTAAATGTGAGGGATCTGTGTCAGTAGATATACTGGCACGTTAAAGATCCCCTTCGTGGCAGAATTCCGGCACCCTGGCGTCTTTAAAAGCCACAGTAGTTAAAAGGGACGTTGACTATAAACCATAGCATTATTATTACATTGTCGTCATAAGCCCTGCTGGATACAGTGTGTGTACTCGTATTTAGATCTAGAATTGGGAAGGATGAGGCTGTGTGGGCATTAAGTTGGGTATGGAAGAAAGAATCCTCGAAAGCGCTATTCCGGTAACTGTTGTGTGAATTGAACCCATCTCTTCTCGCAGAACAGGGAATTATAATTATGATTGTTGCTTTAAGGTGCCTAACATTTTGGTTATTGGCCCCTAATGATATCGGTGAAAGCAATAAATGATAATGAAATTAACTTCCTACTACTGCTACAACTACATTATTATTAGACTCAAGCACTTTTTTAAATCAAAATCTTCCTTTATCAAGCAGAGTATTAAAAATTGCAGCAACGTGTAGAAATGTCTCTGTTTTTCATCATTATCCTAACAATCCGATTTTACTGTGCATGACGCTAAATGATGGAAGAGGAATCAACGACTTAATTACATTGTATAATAAGTAGGGCTCAGATTTTTAAATATTTGTTAATGTAAACACATATTTTAAGCATTTTTGGTTGGTTGGTTCTTAAATGTAGGGGCTGCGACAACGCGGTCATGTAGCCCCATGTACTTTGGGTGTGTGTAGAATCTGTCTGATAACCGGTGTTAATTGTGATGACTGTATTAGTGTGTGTTATCTGTTTGTTTTTTTAAGAACAGAATGCAACTTAGAATTTTTCAAATAGTTCCTACTTTTGCCGCCAAGCGCCACCATCAACGACTACTAGGCCAAGTTCAGAACTTAGCTACCAGACGCCACCGCAGTCGGCTCTTGGCAACGAACGTAGAAACCTAAGCGTTGTTTACATTCTTAACCTATCCAATTTAGCTTCACACAGGAGTAATTAGTGGAAGGTTCTTTAACAAAGCATTTTTCTATAAATACACAAATTCCTGCTTTTCCCTTATTAGCAGATAAAAAGACATCATATTTACATTCTTTACAATCATTTTATTGCATTTTTGTTCTGTGTTACTTGAACGGGGAAGTACCTGTGAGCTATCTAATCTTCATGCATAGCGTATGTCAGCTTGCAACTGTGCTATTCTTCTCTTGTCGCCCCGTGCCACTCACCGTGGAAGCCGGAGATTACCTTGTCCATAGCCATATTGCACCACGTGCTAGACCTCCCCCTCCCCCTCCCCCAGCTACCTAGAACCAGCGTCACTCCCATGCAGTTCATTTCTAGCACTGTGAAGTGTAAGCCTGTTCTACGATGCCTAAAGTACAAAAAAATTACAAGTTATCGTCTGCAGCAGTAAGTTGCAGTATTTAATGATAATTTTACTTCTGATGGGGGCGTTCTGTTCTGCCAACCATGTGGGAAAGCAATCAAGGCTGAACAGCGATCTCAAGTTACACAACACCTCAAGGGCAAGAAACATATTGCCGGTGTTTTGCGCCTGCAGAAGAAGTGTTTCGCGATAACCGTCGGTCATTTGTGATGGAAAACCTGAAGATGTATCTCGTTGTGTATTGTAATGCTTCAGCAGTCAGTGAGACATACCATAAATGGCATTCGTGTATACTGCATATTGTTTATATTCACATTAATAAACTAAATTATAATTAAATATTTTTACTTTTTGTCACATATTTCAGGTATTTTTCTTCTTCTTCTTTCGTTTCACCCTCTTTGGGGTACGTTGAATCAATCATTTCCCTTACGCTGTTCTTTCCGTAGAGCCCAGTACTTCTTCAGTCTTTCCGATCTTTTTTTTCCTCTCTTCTTCCGAGATAATGGGTTTGGATTTTAGTGTAGCTCTGTCTTGGAACCTTATATTTTCATCTTTAGTAATTAATTTGGCTGTTCGATCGAGTAATGACGTTTCTGTCATTTTATTCTACTAGGTCTTTTTCAATTTATTTAAACCAGTTGGATTTTGTTTTACGATTACGGAAAAAGTCAAAGATTTGTTTCGTTAATGTATTAGAATCCATTCTCAGAAGATGACCGTAAAAATGTATCCTCCTTTTTCGCATGGTATCTGAGAGTTTTTCAATTTTCTGGTAGAGAGTTTCATTCCTAATGTATATAATCTTGTTATCCTAAAATTTTGGTCCTATAATTTTTCTTAAAATTTTCCTTTCCTTCAGCTCGAGTTTTTCCATTGGTTGGTTGGCTCCTCAGTTTAGGGGCTGCGACAACGCGGTCATGTAGACCCGTGTACTTTGGGTGTGTGTAGAATGTGTCTGATAACCGGTGTTAATTGTGATTACTGTATTAGTGTGTGTTATCTGTTTTTTAATTTAAGTACAGACTGCTACTTAGAAGTTTTCAAATAGTTCCTACATTTGCCGCCAAGCGCCACCGTCAACGACTACTAGGCCAAGTTCAGAACTTAGCTACTAGACGCCTCCGCAGTCGGCTCTTGGCAACGAACGTAGAAACATTAGACAGTTGTTTACATTCTTAACCTATCCAATTTATCTTCACACAGGTGTAATTAGTGGAAGGTTCTTTAACATGCCATAAATCTATGACATGGGACCGCCGGCTTTACTTCCCCTCCGAAGGAAGGCATACTGAGGGATTTTTAACTCTCTTAAAAAATCCGACGGCTTCGGCCGGGTTTGAACCCGCTATCTTGGGCGTAGAAGCTCAGCATGCTACAGACTACGCCACCGAAGCCGCGATAATATGTTTATTCAAGGAAACCAGGAATGATGATAAATGTATAGCAGGAATTATAGTCATTTACAATTATTTTATAAAATCAGACAAGAATATTCTAAGAGTTTATGAAAGCATTGTAGTCAATACAAGCACGATCAATATGTAACTTAAAGGTGCCTGTACACTGGAGAGCTTTTGCCCTAGCTAGAGCATAGAGTAGCTCTAGCTAGGGCACTCTAAGCTCCTCTCCAGTGTAGACAGGTGGTAGAGAACCCTAGCGGAGACCGCTCTTAGCTCTAGCTAGGGCCGGCTGACTCTACGGTGTAAACAGTGTAAACCAGTCTAGCTCTATTCGTTCGGTTGAATATTGGAAAGTGCTCTATGTAGAGTCAGTGGTGGAATGTTGGGGTTATTTGTTTGTTGTTAATTATAGTGCTTTAATATGTCTGAATTTGTGTGGAGTCACGAAAAAACAATAACATTAATTGAACATCCAGAAACTTGGAATTTTACTCTGAAAGAATAGTCATTTTTTCTCATTCTTAAAAAGTTCTTGTACGCTTCAGAATCTTCTGAACATAACTCTTGCAATAATTTAGCGTGCATTCCCTCGTATTTCTTTTTGATATCCAATTCCTCACCCACAACCTTTTTTTCCTCTTCAAAGTTTTATTTTTGGACAAGGCACACACAACCACCACAGATGCTGAAAGCTCTCTTAAGGACATTTTAACTTCACAACACAGCGCAAATAAACCTAGACGCACACTGCTCTCAGAATGTTTCAGCGCTGCTCTACCTAGTGCATTTACGTTTGACAGTGTACACAGGTTCAGAGAGTGCTCTAGATAGATTTGTCTATCTCCACTCTACGAATGCTCTAACTAGGGAAAATTACTCTACAATTTACACGCACTCAGTTTAGCTAGAACGGTCTTGCTAGACTTGCTCTATGAAAATCACTCTCCAGTGTACAGGCATCTTAACACAGGTACGATACAGTTAATACAGGCACGAGATTATAAATTAAAGGTGCAGGAACGATAAATCTATACTAATATAATAAAGCTGAAGAGTTTGTCTGTATGTTTGTGTCTTTAAACGCGCTAATCTCTGGAACTACCAGTCGGATATGAAAAATTATTTTTGTATACGATAGCCAGATTCAAGAGGAATAGTTTAGGCTATGTTAAATTTCGAACACACCTCTCCATTCCCTGCATTTAGGCCATTTTGCACAAATCTACACCGTTTCACCGATCTAATAACTTGACGGACATATTGTCGCTCGGCGACATTTTACGGAGCTTAGACATCGTGGTCATGTTGCCCCGTGTACATGGGTGTGTGTGTAAAATGTTTGTGATAACCTGCGTTATTGTGATTGTTGCACTAGCATGTGTAAATTGGAGATAAGATATGGTATTTGAAGCCATTTTTCAGTGTTGCTCAAGGATTTATTGGACTGTAACATTCTCTATGCTATCGTATCCACAGTTAATATTTCATTTGCGGGGCTTAGACATCGTGATCATGTTGCCCCGTGTACATGTGTGTGTGTGTGTGTGTGTGGAGAATTTTTGTGTTAACCTGCGTTATAGTGATTGTTGCACTATCATGTGTAAATCTATATATATAAAACTCAATGTTGGTTTGTCTGTTTGTTTGTCTGTTATTTATACAAATTTACACCGTTTCACCGATCTGAACCAAAATTTGTATACTTACCCTTTGGAACCCAGCGGGTAACACTGTCTACTTTAAATTTCGGACAGACCACTCCATTCAGGCCCCTTGGCAACATAACTAAAAAGTCACCAAAAATATTCAACTGGGCCAAAATATCAAAGTTGTCGCATTAGGACCGGGCATAGCTCATTTTACGCCCCTCGATGCGAGAAACAACCAACAGTTTCAAAGAAATTCGCAGAAAACTATCTTCGCTCTGATTAACTGATGAACGAATGGCAAGTCCGATTCCATGGCAAAGTATGACATCCAATTTTCTACATATTCCTGTAGGAGGCAATGCCAATACATTTTTCTTTTTCAAGATATATATAAACACAATAAGAACAGGGTAGTGCACCTGCCTCTCACTCCGGATGCCCCGGGTTCGAGTTCCGGCTCCATCAGAGATTTTAGACACTGACGTGAGGGCTGCAACGAGGAGAACTCAGCTTCGTGAGGACAATTGAGTAGCTGTCTGATAGTGAGGCAGCGCCCCGGTCACGAAGAACAAGATTAACGGCCGGGAGGAAACGATGCACTGACCACGCGTCACCACAATATCTGCAGGCCAAATGGCTGGGAGCGGTCGCATGATAGGCCTAAGCCATTCATGGGCTGTAGTGCCAGGGGTAGGAAAAAATAGGGAAAGCGCCTTGTAATACCACCTTTAATTTTCAAACCCTACAGTAGCGGCTACTAAATAAAGGTAGCGATATAGCTACGTTCAATTTCATAAACACTGGGCTCACAAATCTCGTACAGTTAAGTACAAATATCAGTCTGGTCCTTATTTCAGTAGTAACGAAGCTCAATGGCGGCTATTGCCGTTTCCGTAACACTCAAGGCATCCCGCCGTCACATACCTTAATGTGAACCAGTCTATTTTACTGAAAAGAATTTCTACGAGTGAGTATCCACTCCGGCAAAAACCACACTCACTACCTTTTCCAAAATTTACGTAAGGCATGATTTTTAAAGCACTCTTCTGTATCTTGAGGTACAGAGATATACCACATGGAAAGATACAATACAATGTTGGCAAATATGAGTTAAAGGAACTGCTCTTCAGAATAGGCCTTCTGTTAAATCTGCAGAAGCTTTCGGTACAGGTTATGTGGCCCATGTTCGTAACATGGAATGTTTTCCTTTGATAATGCATCTACGAGTACACCATGTGCGAGGGCAACGCATTTCAATGATCTCTAAAACACAATAATCAGGAAATTGGAGAAAAATTTAAAGTGGAAGCGAAGATTCAAGGGGAAATAATTTCATCTCTGAGATTTGCTGATGACATCGTCGTCTTGGCCGATACGCCAGAGGATTTGAATGAGTTTTTGAATGGTATGGACTCCGTCTTGAGGAAAGAATTCATGATGAAAATCAATAAATGAAAAACAAAATTATTGGAATGCAGCCGAAAAAAATCAGATACCTCTATGGACATCAAATTGGCAGGTGAAACGCTAAGGGAAGTAGGAGACTTCTGTTACTTAGGAAGCAAAATATCCAGTGATGGACGAAGCAAAGAGGATATAAAAAGTAGTTTGGCTCAGGCAAGGAAAGCATTTCTACAGAAAAGGAATCTGTTGACTTCGAATATACATTTAGGTATTAGGAAGTCATTTGTGATAGCTTTTGTCTGGAGCGTGACACTATAAGGAACTGAAATTTGGGCTAATGGTGCAGCACAAAAGAGGAGAATTGAAGCACTTGAAATGTGGTGTTACAGGAGAATGATGAAGATCAGATGGGTTGATAGGGTAACAAATGAAGAGGTATTAAGACGAGTGGGAGGGGAGAGATGTTTCTGGCGACTGCTAATGAAGAGAAGTGATAGGTTGGTAGGACACATATTAAGACACCCAGGAATAGCAAGCTTGGTTATGGATGGGAGGGTCGAAGACAAGAACTGTAGGGGTGGACCAGGGTTAAACAGATTGCCTCGAATGTAGGGTGTGGTAGCTATGTAGAGATGAAACGATTAGCTCAGGAGAGGGAGGCATGGAGTGCTGCATCAAACCAGTTAAAAAACTGAAGACTCAAACATCAACAAACAGGAATTTTAATTACTTAGAGAGGCATGTGAGGCAAAAGGGTTGTTGGAGATTTCAATCCCTGTTATGTAACACTGGTAGAGACAGCATAATGTACATCAGCGGCCAAGGTGAGAGATATTTTACTATAGGTCTATTAATAGCGACATGTTGACGTTCAACTCATCAATAAGTGTGGCAAAATTACACCCAGAATAGCTTAAGGAAAAATACTTTTAATTCCCCATATTCCGATAGATTTGCCATACCAGTGTGAAAGAGTGCAGTTCCCTCTTCAAATTATATTCGCAATTTCTATTAACAAAGCGCAATGACACACACTTAACAGCAGCTGGTGTCCTGGTGTACATTTAGACAAACCCATTTTTTTCCCACGCGCAACTGTATGTAGCGCGCTCGCGATCATCCGGACAACAAAATCGTTATGTCTCAGCAGAAGATGGCAAAACCAAAAAGGTAATTTTCAAATGTGTTCACATAATGTAACATCGTACCCTGCATACTTTCACAACTCTATACAATTCCCACATTGCTGCTCATATCAATATACTGTACGTATCAGAATTTTCAGAATTAGAATGGACTCACCTGTAGCCGCGATTGCTCTAATAGAATAGACCAATTATCAGCAATAATGCATCGTCCCCATTGTCTTGATCGCGAGCGAAGCTGCGGGTACCTGCTAGCAGGGTCAGTGCGTCATTAAGGGCCGAAAGGGCCCCGCCTACCCAGGGCCGTATTGCACAAATTTTGTTTAATTAATGTCTTTAAAAATGACTTTAAATTACAGATATTGTACTTAAAATAAATGTTTTCCCTTCTAGAATTTCTAAAAAGAATTCAGTATGCACTACTCATCCCCAACCGAAGATCCTCACAGTCTCATACCGTGTATTGTCATGGCGAGGGCCGCTCCACAGAAACTCGAATGTAAAGTTAGAATATGGATTTTATGCGCCGGTTGAGAAAACAGTGGACATAGCTGTCTTGCACGCGAATTCTGTGCTATGAAGGAATTTTACTTTCTCTTCAAGGGCCTGGGGAATTGGCCCATACCATTGCTTTGAAGAGAAATAGAAGATCTTTCCATTTCACTTCATGCTTCTGTCTCTGTCAAACCGGATTATGGGTGAAGGGTTCACCCCACCTCACGCCCTTAAACAGGTATTCAGCCATTGTTCACAGCTTGCTGACATTACACAAATATATTTATACATTTTCAGCCGTCTGGTGTGTTGTCAGTGAATTCTGTGGATGAAAATAATTTCTGTAAATTAATGTGTTTTATCTTTCGTGATATGATACGTTGTTATTTAATATGCTGATTGTGTGCGAAATAGCAGAATGAAAGTGGAATTTTTATTTACACATCCATTTTCTTCTATACCGCTTAACACAAAGTTAGACATTTTTAAAAAAGTACCTCATGAACCAAGTTGATAGATAAATTTGCTTCATGCAAGCACAGGAGTTGAGAAAATACATAGGTTGTTTTTTTAGTTTTGGCACCTTAGTTATAACTGGATTAATAACTCACTTAGATGGACGTCATTGTTATCTTCACCTTCGGGATGAGATCATAGTGGCAGGGACTGATGTCGGGAGAATATGGGGGGGGGATAGAGGACCTCCCAGCACCAGCGATCCAACAATGCCGACACAACGCCTTCTGTGTGTGCCCTAGCATTGTCATGCAGAACGATGGGCGGTGTAACCATGTGGTGGCGCCGTTTCCTTCTCAGAGCTCCTCGGAGATGGTCTTGCAGAGACGAACAATAGTACGCCGCATTAATGGTTTACCCTCGGAAAACAGTATGGCAGCGCTTCCGTACCATTGAAGACGTTAAGTAGGCTGCCGAGCGCTCTCTTCGTACCATCAATAGATTGGGCAGTGCCAACAGGATCCAACGACTTCCGCATTGCTGGGAACACGTTGTACGCAACGGTGGGGACTACATCGAGGGCCTGTGAAGCTTGGAACCATCTAAGTGAGTTATTAATCCAGTTATAACTAAGGTGCCAAAACTAAAAAACCAACCCATGTATCTACGAATAAGGAGCCATGTGAGTACATTCTTAAATGCATGAACTATTTATTAAAACTTGTTACAAATGTTGCTTTGTGATGAACGATGATAATGGCAATATTGGCAACAATGAATGTCAAGTATAAAACAATATTTAATATGAGACAACAATAATATCAACTGGCCCACCCTAAAACTTCAGTCAGGAGCCACCCCTGCCTGCTAGTGTTAATATGAAACAGAAATATAGTTGCTACGATGAAATAGGTTATGGTAATAGTTACAATGAATCTTTAAAAATCCGTGTTGACATTGTTGAGAGTATGGTTGTGATATGAAATGTTATTATTGTGATATAATGGAAGAATCTTCGACAAAATGCAGGTTAATTTTGTGCTATATAGAATTATACGTATTTGAGGAAGTATCAATGTACGGTAACTCATACTTAGGTAAAGTTGCTATAATATGAGATACCGGTAATGATTTTAGGAAGATTACATGTTGATGAACGAGAAACAACTGGAAAAATAGGAAGGTAATATTTCTGGTGGCATTTGTTAAAACAATAAGAGTAAAGTTATTAATTATTGAATTATTACCTGAATTCGAAAGTTAACAATGTTTCTATTCTTAATTGAACGGGATTATTTTGCCCAATGTTGACAAATTAGTGGAGGTATAGAAAGAATATGATATAACATAAAGAAATTGTAAGCATATTTACCAACAAATATGGGCACGAGAAATGGAGAAATGAAAGAATGGAGAAGTGGAGATGCGACTGTAAACATTGTACAGTGTAAATATTTGTTATGTAAATAGTAAGATAGGATTGTCAACTATAATATTGAGTTATGTATATACAATTGAAATGAATATTAACTAATAATTATTATTATTATGAAGGAAAATATTATAAAATATTAATCACATAGGTAGAGAAACATATAAATACAAAGAGGTTGGTTAAAATAAAAAATGTGTTATTACAAACGTCACCAGAAGGAAGTGATAGCGTATTTTATTATTTATTTAAAAAAAGGAAGTGAGAATTAAATGTATATCGGAAGTGATTAAAACCCATAGGCATAGCTACTGCTTTCGGTAGTTTATAATATGAAAATGAAAATCCACAGCCTGCTTCCAGTCTCCGACCGGGTCAGGAATGGAATGAATGAAGCCCCTATCTAGCGGCGAGGATTTTAACTGTGCCGGCTGCCGAGACCTGACGCACTCCTCTGGGGCAATGATTAAATGAATGACAGATGGAATGAAATTATAGTGGAGAGTGTTGCTGGAATGAAATGTTGACAGGGAAAACCGGAGTACCCGGAGAAAACCTGTCTGCCTCCGTTTTTGTCCAGCACAGATCTCACATGGAGTGACCGGGATTTGAACCACGGACCCAGCGGTGAGAGGCCGGCGTGCTGCCGCCTAAGCCACGGAGGCTTCAGTTTATAATATAATATATTATTATTATTATTATTAATCTTGATTGGTCACATTGGACCACTTGAGTCGTTCCACAATCACTTCTTCTTTGAAGGTAGTACTGCTTGGTTCTTGCGCTCTTTCCAGTACTTATTCATTCTTTCAGATCGGGATTTTCTCAATTCATCTGAAATCTCCATAGCCTTTCTATGTGTCATTTCTGCAGAAAATTTGTGAGTTTTAAGAATGGTGTTAATTTTATTTTTCTCCTCGGAATCTGTTATCTTGAGTCCAACTGCTTTGAGATCTTGTTGGAATTCTTGGACCCATTTTCCTCCAGTTTTCTTTACTAGATTTCTCATCACTAGTTGGCGTACAATTCTGTTTTCCGGAAGCCGTAAGATGTGAAAAAATATGACATTATTTTCTTCTTCATTGTGCTGGTGATTGGATCAATCTCAGGATAGACAGTTTCATTTGGGAGAATCCTCCAGATTTCCTCAACTGAATGAATGAAAATCCACAGCCTGCTTCCAGTCTCCGACCGGGTATGCACGCTCTAATGATTCTTCTTTCCGTTTTGAGGAGCTGATCAGTTCTTTGTTCATTTTTAATTTGTAACAGTGTTTCACAAGCATAAGTGGCTTCAGGGAGAGTTACAGTTTTATAATGTTGGATCTTAGTAGCTAATGATAGGCATTTTTCATTATATTATTATGTTGACCAGGTTAGAGATTGTGCCGTTTTTCATTTTATTTGTTCTATTTATCCAAGTTACTTTTTCGTTTGTGTGATAATTTCTCCAAGATACTTAAATTGAGGAACTAGGTTAATTTTATGATCATTTATAGAGACTAATATAATATAATATGTTATAAACAAGCCCACCCTTTCTCATTTCTGTATCACGGAGCGAGTGTACCTCGTTTCAGTTTTCAGACCAGAATGAAATTCCTTGCCAGAGCCGGGAACCATACCCGGGCCTCTGCTGTGACAGCTAATTATGCTAGCCGCTACACCACGAGGGGTTGCTCCAAAATGGGTCAGTGCGTAATATTTCCTACGCTATTCGATTTTTGGAATACGTTTTTCACGAAATAGTACGGAACTGTATCATTTTCGTGGACCCAAACACTCTCTTCACAAACCATAACCATAATAAGTTAATCACCTCGTTTACGAAAAACAGCAACACTATTCATCCTCTTCACGTACAGTGCAAAAACTACTCTAATCACTCTCTTCACACACACAAAATAATTCTAATCAATTGATATTTTAACTTTTAGTCGGTCAACACAAAATAATTCAAATTACTGGAATATGTGAAAAAGATAACCTGAAATAAATTTCACGTGATTGAAATATATACAGTATGTTGCTATGAACTATTGAAGAAAGGGAAAATTAAGAGATGATATGTTTCGCTCGTCAAGCAAGCATCATCGAATCCAAATCTACAAGCCAATTGCTCTACAAAACATTACCTGACCTACAGAGACACCCACAAACAGTCTCGGCCCTGCAAAAACAAAAACAAAACAAAAAACAAAAAAAGGTCAGAGAACTTAGTAAGTATGGTAACTATTACTGATAAATATTAAGGCATTAACCCTTTTGATGCCAGGCAGTACATAAGTCGTTATGCTAAAATTGCCAAGCCACGTTTAATAAAAATTATCTCCTACCTATTTCAAGATAGAATGATGATAATTTTCTGAAGCAGGTAAACATACGGTTAACTTACTGCTAAGTAATTAATATTTTGGTTCATTTGTGTAGTAAAAAATCTTTAACATCTATTTATGTAAAAAGAGTTGGAAATGTTAATATAAATTCGACAGCCTATACAGTCTGAATAGTATCTTTTGTCATATACATGTTGTTGTTGTTGTTTCCTATGGCTAGCCCGGACTTCAATCCATCAGCTTTCTTGCGTTCCAATAGGATTGTGTGAGGTTTCCTGAAGTTCTAGCAGTCACATCAAGTTTGTTGCAATGTAGCTGGTAGGCCTACCCCTTATCCAATTTACTTCCAGGTTCATGACAAAGTGTGCATTCTTAAGATCTCAGGATGTTGATTCGTTTCAGATGAGCTGCAAGGCAGTCATGGCCAGTGTTAAGTCTGAAGAAGGCTACAGCTTCTCTTCTTGGTGTTAATTTATATTGATCCCATTTAGCATCAATGTCCTTCCATACATGTTAATACTGTATTTATTGAATTGTGAATAAATATCCCAAGTTTAAAGTAGTTCTATCAAATAGGTTTCAAGTACGATCAATTTCTAGAAATATATGCGTATACAGTACTGCGGCATCAGGTGGATTGCCGTCTGCAAAATCAAAGTCGTTGCTATCAGTAGAAAATTAACTCTCTCATACTTCACTCAGCGTTAAAACCTTATCTTCCCTTCGTTGAAAGAGCTAGCTATATTTATCACTACGTATCTCAATTAGCTCCAAGCAAGATCACAAACACACTTGGGAAGCCAGCTGACTGCAGCATGTTCAAAGAATACTTATTTTAAATCCAGTTCTTCTCGAACTTTAAACACATCAACATATTCTGTTACAGAATAATTCCCACGTTGTCTATGTTACAAAAGATTTAGCACTGTTTGACTCGAAGTAACATTTTTTGGAAACCAGACCGATAGATCAGCCGGTGGCGATTTTAGCTCGGCTCCGAGGCTTTATAATGGTTAAGCAATTGAAAAAAGAACAATTTAATTTAACATTGCTACAACTTAGGAATGACGATCCCATTAACTTGCAGTCTTCCTCCCGCAACTAATCTATGGTTTATAACACTTCAGCAATAAGACCTAAACTACTGTAGAATTGTAAATTAACATGCGGAATGTATTCTGTTGTGATGACGGTAAAGAGCTACAACTACAACATACGAAAGAGTGTTCGTCTACAATTACTTTGTTGAAACATCTGATGTGGGGGCTTATCTGAAATTGCAGAATGTCGACTGGCTGCCCAGACAACAACTTTTGTTGTAAATGAAATCTATATGCAGAAACACTTCCAAATTATTAGACTGAAGATTAATTCGTCGAATTTGAGTACCTATTATAAAAGCAGTTATCTCTTGAAAACTTTTCAGATTATGTAAGCTATTCTAACCATTCACTTCACATTCAACATCTATATTCCAGTTACGTTTTGACGAGTTAGAACGATAAACACCTATATTAGTCACCCCTTTACCAACTACAATTTGGTTCCAATCAAATTCTGCCAATGGAAAATCAATGAACCAATCATTGGCCCACCACAATGACTAAGAAAGTGGCAGCGGTGCAAAAGAAAGTGCAAATCGTAGTCAAATTTAACTCGAACATTCCACATGCAGTAAACTTCAGTTTGGAGTTTTGTAACTGTATCAAGAATGATCTCAGCTCCTTGTTTGGGGTTCCCAAGAGGAGTAAGTTGATAACTATTGACGATGATCTATTCGCTTCTTCGCTTGTCAGATAGCAACATACAGCGATAGATACAAACTGAGAAATGTGCATAATCTCCCAAAATAAAATGTGCATACTATCGAATGAATTCTCAATAGCGATTGTATGGCTATTATTAATAATAGCGTAGATATCATACAGCCAACATATGAAATATAGTGATATACGACAAAGTAATTCTAGACCATACACGGAATTCAGTTGCCATGAAACTTCACACAAACTTTTATGAACAATGCGCATTGTTCTAAGTGATAACATGTAGAAGGCTTTGCCCTGCTGAGACGATCGACTCCTTAGATCTTGAAAAAGTAGGAGTTTCGAATCGGTGAATGTTGGTCCTGGTGTATAGTCAGTTTTATAAATATCTGGGAATAAACGCCCTTGAGAATCTCCATTATACAAGCTTAGACGATTGTTCAATATTTGAAAACGGCTTCTCAAGAACATGATGAGATTCACAAATATTATATGGACTAGGCAAGTAATGAAATGAGCAACAACATAAAATACATATACATATGTCTTCCGCACACCAAATGTCCACGCATAAAGAAATATTAAGTAGGAGAATAATGCCACTAATTGCCCTATTACTCTTCGCCTGAGCTTCTCATAGCTGCCTTCCTGGTTAAGCATAAGTATGGTATCTATTTTAAACAGCTTATTGTACATGTTCTCAAACTTCGTTATGTTAACTGTTGTATGTGCCACTAAGTTAATGAGAGCATGGATGAACGCTTGAAGAACCAGCACTATTCGGATCGCCTTAGATAACATTTTAATGGAGGAACCTATCAAGAAATTCACTTCGCACACGAGATGATATAACATGCCAAACAATATCACCAAGAATACTGTGATGGAAATAATAACGCCAGACATTGTTCTTTTAAATGTAACGGAAGACACCTGCAAATCCACAGTTTTAGTTGGTACAAATGGAGCAAGCCCCAAGAAATGTGCTACCCTGTAGAGTGGACTGATAGAGTACAGGATATCAGTCACTGAATCCATTGTTTTCATTCCAGCGTAATATACAATATGTATAGTCGATATTATAATATTAATCTCCTTCCAGTCATTGGTATGCTATTGGAATATATAGGGACATGCAATCCTCTTATTGATCCAATTCATACTATCTGTCTTCACATGTAAGCTGTCTTAGCCCGTAGTGGGAAATATCCTTACCACTAAGTTTGGCATATTGCCAGTACTTCCTTTCGTATCCCATAATAGTCAGGACAGCAATAGAAGTGAATAAATTTGCGAATTTCAACAAGGCAGCTACAAAATTGGTAACATCCAGTGCAAGTCAAGGAAAATAACAGTGTGTGACATCATGTGATCATATATCTTCTCTCTGCTCGCCTCAGATAAGTTATTATGTTTTCAGCACGTTACTATGTCTCATCTCTCTGCTGACTTCAGGTACCGGTATGTCTCTTCTTCCTCGTCGCCTCAGAGATGTCTTGTTATGAAGTCATATCTCTTCTTTCTCCTCGCCTCAGAATATTTATTACCGGTACATCCTGTTCATTGTGACATCATAATCGGAAATGGCGCTTGCTCTTTGCTCCTACAGCCACGTCAGTTAATTTAATTACTGTCTTCAGTTGACGGAGTCATTGATAACAACCATCACAGTATGGATGAAACCCCTGTAAGTATGACGTGGTCATCACTGTAGGTTAATTTAACTGTAAATGAATTGTCGTTGAATTCCGAAACACTTCAATATTAACACTGAGTCCTGGAATGAAACACCTCCGAACAATGAGCAGGTCCTCACAGCAATCACTGTCTTTTCTGGCATATCGGTGAATCGTGTCCCAGTGGTCGTTACTATCAACGAGTATTATTTACTCCGTTGAAACACGCACCTCGTCGTGTTAAAAGCGAATGATAATTGCAGAATAATTGTCCTCATTTATGCCCCAGAAGCTGAATTATTGATTGCAACAACAACATTATAGGCGTAATGTGTGACTGATACATCTTAAATACACACTGTCGTATATTACCTGGAAATACTCCACAACAAATGAAAAATTGGTTATAATTAATGTCAGTTCATTAGAGGCAACGTTCTCGCCTGCTGTACCCAAGATAGCGGGATCGAATCCCGGCGCAGTAATTTCACTGCAACTATGCTTACATGGGTACTGACCTGTGAGGATGAAGGCCGTTGAGGTGGTTATGTTTATGCTATGTGTTGCTGCAGTGGTAACTTCTGTGTCTGATGCTGACGCAGTTGTTCTTCCAGCTCCTCCATCGTGTTTTATGACACAATCGATCATGTTGGGGTGAGAAAAATGTGGGACGAACACACTTTTTATTTGAAGAAATAAGAACAGGACTCGTTTGTCAATAACCAAACTGTAGTCATGGCAACCGCTAGCCTTAGTCAACACAAGACCAACTACACTACTCAGACCTCAATGCAGGTCTCGAAAGTGTGAAAATGGCGTATGCTGAAGCCCCGGCAAATTGTTTGTTTACATTCGTTGCTGAGATACACTATCTAGCTTTGATTAGCTTCGTTTGATGAAAGTTGGGATAAACTGTCGCTCTTCTGTAATTTTTAGTGTCTTCTGTATGTATGCAAAGTCCAGTTCGCGTTAATGTACTGCAATCGTATGTAAATATGTGATAATACGCTTAATATGGACTGGTTCGTTTGTGTGATGATTGTCCAGTCAACCGATGGCATTGTGTCATTTACATCGGATGTTGAAGTACCTAAGACTAAAGCATAATAGAAGTGTCTCAAGAATATACACCGCAATGATTTGCTAGTTAGTGACAATATAATAATAGCTTAGTACACTTCAGTAGTGTCGAACTTAAGTACGTAAAGGGAAAACTCAATGAGCATCTACGGCTAGACCAAACCGTTGACGTTATCTTGAACGCTCAGCAATATGTGCCTCTGTAAATCCTTACCAGTCTGGAAGATGTTCTGCACTGCCTTGTATACACGCCAAATAATACAGCGAAATTCTGTTTTATTGGTTAAGGAAGATGTTCCCCCTGTGCCAAACAGTGAACACATTGTGTTCCGTTATTATTCATACTTTTGTGATTCTTACAGCTTGCAAGTTATTTTTTATTATGATGTGTTTTATAAAGTGTTGTGAGTACCTTGCCAATTATGCACTTATATTGCGAGATGGTGTGCCGCGATAATTCAAAAGAGGGAGATGGTGCTTTCCAACCTATAGTACTTTACTAAATTAACTATTTCCAGCGTACAACTATTCCAAACGGTAACAGCGAATGTTTAATAGGTTAGATGGTAACATATTATCGTGTCCATTGTGTGCAGTATTCTCCATAATTATTTTCTGATATCCACACGACGACTTCTTTGAATATTCCCGTGGCTCATGATCTCAAGATTAACGGCCACGTTAAACTACAAGCTTCCTTCCTTCCTTCTTTGAATATTTCAATCAACTAATTCGGTGTGATGTTTTATCCGACATTTTAGGCAATTCAATGCGAGGTCTTAATTTAATTTATCTCTATGGCGTTGGTCCGATTATTTCAGGCAACTATTCTCATTCTGATTGTGTACACAAATACTCTGCAAGTGCTGGTACAGCACTTCAGTAACCGGGTACTTCCTTTTCTCCTACTTCAGAATCTGTTTGATTTTTTGCTAATAATATTATTCTATAATTACTGAATTTAAATACAAATCGTGATAACTCGCCAAAATGCTTCTTATTCAACCACATAAACAGTGTGACTATGGTAGCTGCCCCTTGGGTGAAGACGAAGAAACCTATAATTCGAGGCCAGCACTATATAGATAAATTAATTCAGGTAAGTCTAAATTATTGATGCATATTTCTTCGGAACCTAGTCTCGTCTAGTGATATATTTTATGATCTTAGGTGAGTAAAAATAATAATTTACATGAACTGTGACAAGGCCGATGACATGATCTTAGCTATTGGTAGGGCAACAATCGCCGCCATGTTTTTTCTACATTAAGGTCTGAGGATTGTAGTTGGTCTTGGTCAACAATTAATTTATGTCCTCTTTGGTCAACACTAATGTCTTTGGATTGTCTGTGTCCGTTGCGGTACCTAGTGCCATTCTGTGTTACTACCGCCACATTGGTCCTGGTGGAAAATTGTGTTACTACCGCCGCAGTTACTGTTTGGTCCTTATCATCCGAACTCTAATAACAAAGAAAATAATGCTACTTTAAGAACAATCTGCAATAGTATGTCGAATGCAGGGTTAGCCACTGTATTTCTTTTTTAATTTAATTTCCCTATTACGACCCCTGTTAATAAAAGACATACGGTTTCAGATTTCTATTGCGTTCAGATTTCTAATGTTTTTATAAAGCTATAGATAATAAATGGTGTAGCCACTGCCTGCTGGATCGCATCCCTCCTGGCTGCATTAAATAATAATAATAATATCGTATGGCCTTGGGTGCCGGTTGCATGCTTTGTAATTTGACGCCCAGAGGGTAGCTTGCATGTAGAATTTCGTTGTTCCTTGAATCACTATGAAAGTCAAGGAGGTTAGATATCTAAGCTTTCTAGTAGAGAAATGAGAAACTTTGTGTTGGCGGAAACTCCCGAGATTAATTTTGCCATTATGAACACGACCTACTGAATTCAAATGGGTTCTTTGACATGCCAACATCGTATGACAGGCGTGTCGTATTTTTCCGCCTTTCAAAATTCACTTACCACGGCCGGGAGCGAACCTGCAATCTTGGGGTTTGTAGACCACCGTGGCAAGCTGGCTGCATTAAACTGCCTGGCCATTCTACGATTTCAGTATTAGTTTATGCGTACAACCTCGTTTCCAAATATAGACGCTAAGAGCAGCACCAACCCACCGTGATCGCCGCTTTTTCAAGTCACTGTTACAGACATTTGTTTTGTAATGATGTTGTGAAGTTGTGATTTGGATTTTATGATGGTGTACTGCTGTGTGCGCTTTTGTAAATCAGAACAGGGCAAGTTTGAATGCCGAGGAATCTCATTTCATGAGTTACCATCGGACAATTCACTTGACTTATAAATACACACACTAGCACAGCCATCACAATAAGACGGGTTATCAGACAAAACCAACACACAGCCAATTACACGGGGCTACATTAGCACGATGTTGTAATGCCCCTAAATTAATCAACATCCCATTCTTCGGCGGCCGGAGGCATTTCATTTCCCTGTCTTTTATTGCCCTTATTCTTTTCTTTTCGTCTCGTCTAGTATGTAAGTTAGATTTAAATTGTTTGGAAGTAGTTGTATTTTGATGTGTAACATCTTTCCACTCGGTATCAGTATATTTTTCGTGCGGGTCATTTTGAAAAATGAAACGGAAATGAATGGGACGCAAACAATGAAACGGAAATGGATGGGACGGAAACAATGAGCGCGCGCTGTGGTGGAGATTGGTACCACGACGTTCTGTCGGCCATGTTGCTATGTGGAATGTATATCGCATACGGTTTACTTCAAGATTTGGAGGCCCCATTAAAGATATTTTACAATTAATCATCTTCAAATTGTCGTTTTTTGGTATGAAAATATTTATTATATCATATTTGCTGAAAACAGTTATGATTTATTGAAACTTCATACTTTTGCTGAATTCTTATTTAATGTAAGCACTCGAGGTACTGTCAAGGTTTGGAGACCAAGGGAGGAAGGCTTTGTAAAGGAATAGATGAAGGTTATGAATTGTGCTATTAAAATTGTTTGAGATACGGTATATGTGAAGACATATATAAAAGGAAATATTCTATTGTCTTCACTACATCGCATTGGTTGTATCTTACTACTACATATTATATAGCTCCTCCAAAGATATAACATGATGGAATGAGTACTGTCGGCCATGTGGCTTTGATGAATGTATATCGCATACGATTTACTTGAAGGTTTGGAGGCCCCATTACAGATACTCGAGGTACTGTCGGCCATGTGGCATGTTACACATCACATGCGACTACTGTAAGGCCCGTCATTTTTTACTATCATCCGTACCGTGTAATTACGGGGAAATGAGCCTGATATTTCGTCCCTTGAAAACAATCATCTTCACCACCATATATGTTTCGCTTTCCATTAAATTGAAAATTTGCCCGTAAGTATGTGTCTGAATTAATATCATATACTTTATGCTGATTGAATAACAAAAGAACTAACTCATGTTTTCGCGTTTTTTCAATCTCGATATTAAAACTTCAAAGTTAAAACCCTTAGTTTCAGGTATCGTCCCCTTAAAAAGCCCCGGTAAGTTGGCGCTGCAACCTAACGGTGAATTAATATACAGTATATACTGTACGCGTCTGAGTGTTGGATGGGCCAAGGCCGCACTAGATAGGCCACAAGGCTCGGACCGTGACGTCACAAGTGTAGCCCACATGGCCAACGAGAAAGACAGGCCATGGCACGTAAACCTAATCCTTTTGTGACGTAGGCAATGTAGTGCTTGTTGGTGCTTGTGCGTTTAAGTCGAGAGCAATTCATGAGCAGTAGAAATGCGATATTTTATATCAATCTTCTTTAACTGGGCCAACATTAGAAGTTCAGTATGTTTTCAAGCACGATAAATTATACTGTATAGGTTTACAAAACTACACCAGCTATAGAATGCCTATTTACGAGTTGAAGTTACTCGTAACAAATATCCACGCGAACTAGGATTCAGGGGTTTGTTGTGTCTTTAATAGCTGCAACGAGTACAGTAAGTTGAGTTGTAGAGCCTGTGACCTTCGTTGTGAGTAACTTATGTGGACATGAGCAGTGGCATGAGTATAATTAGATCAAATAAACTTAGAGTGAAAGTATTACTTAGTTGTTGTATTTAGGGGCGGAACAGAAATTAATACTTTTATAGGAGAGATCTGCGGAATACACTCGCCACCGACTAACGACTCATATCAATTCCTTCTATGAAGACAAGTGGTAAATGAATACCAGCATTTATAAAGATTCAGTGATGAAGACAAGATGACTACCGTACCACACCGGCAGTAAGACGAAGACCATAGAATATTACCGTATGCTCGTGAATATCTTTCTATTACAAAAACGTTTGATACATATATATATATATCGTTCAACTATAAGAAAGCATGCATACATTGTCCGGCACTATCATAGCTTTTCATAACCTTCCTGAACCCTTTGTAACCGTCAAGTAATTCCACGTAATTAACAAGCAACCGCCACGGAAAGATAACTTACTCCTGAAAAGTATTACCTCGTGATCAACTACAACGATTAAAGATAAGTGATCTGCTGGTTCTACTTAGAGTAATGAATAAATAAGTAAATTGTGGTGCAGTATTGGACTTCATAAAACTTGAAGTGTAAGACTTGAGTTGCAATTACCATGTATGTTTTGCCAGAAGCCATGTTTGTGTGGGTCAATGCTTTTTACAGCGTGTTTTTCTGATATGGGTTAAGTATTCTGTGATTTCAGCATCTTGTAGACAATACGGTTTATGTTCCCGTCATACATAACCCTAACGGAAGCTGTGTAACAGCACTACATTGCTGACGTCACGAAAGCGCACCAGGGCCAGTATTTCTCGTTGGCCGTGTGTAGCCCACGTTCAGCATGGCAGTGCACGCCGCACGGCCCGCTCTCACTGTGACCATGGTATTGTTCACTTATTGAACCTTATCGATGTATTTGAACAAGCCTTCAATTGTAGTCGTATTTAGGCTTGTGTACTACACGAGTTGTATGCGGGGGGAAAATTGGCAGGGCTGTATATGTACCAATATTACCTCAATATACATTTCCTTACGTAAATTTAAGCTGACAACTGTCATTTGTAACGGCAATCATTTGTAACGGAACACAGTTTCATGTAAAAGATTAAAACCCATAATACCTATAAAAATAGTTTTAATGTTTCTAGGCAAATAAATGATAGAAATTCATAATAATAGGCTGGAACCTTTCTTAAAAATTAGGCTTCTGCTTAAAACTTATGTAACAATTCCTAAGGTTTCAATGTATCAATTTGTCTTTTCTTTGGCGATTTATGGGTGTCCTTACTTAAGGATTTCTTCTTAGCCATGAGCTTGTCTTCGATAACTTTTCTATAGTTATTCAATAATATATTACAAAAGATGCCTATACATTTGTCAACAAATATTTTAAAACTAGCTCCACAATCACTCATGTTTCAAACACGACGTTTTCATTCTCCAGACCATTGTTGACAAGCAAAATCAGAATGTTTCTTTGAGAGTCGCATTGTAAAAACATCGATTCATACTTATCACTTATAAGTATATTAAATAATTTAAATTGTGTGATCAAAATGTTAACAATAAAATCTGATGGATATTTCAAAGCTCCTCTATCACATTGAAACAATAATTTTCTTCTGGTTTTAACGCATCTGACGTTACATTATCATTATTAAACAATAAAACATCTTGACAACTTCTACATGTACAGTTTTTCATAATTATTTTACAAAATATATCCGCCAATATAAACAAGATCTAACAAAATATTCTTAGATACAATAACATCATTAAACTCAACCTCCAAACTTTCAAAATGCGAAATGTCTGTAGCTTTGAAGCTTTTACAACCTGAGCTCTTGCAATCCACATACTTACTTAATAAAATATCACTGATAGGGATATCTGCGTGTTTAGCAGAGTATGCAGTTATTAGCGTTAGGGCTTTTAATTTTCGTTCTGACTCAAGGACTTGCTTCTTTGAAATATGCTAGCAGGCACCACTCATTTGCCTGTACTGCCCAAATCTTGCTTTTAATTCATCAGTCTGAAATTTCCTTAACAATACATAGGCTACTTGAATCCCAAACTTGTTTTCAAGAAATTTACCAACTCCAAAATAGTTTTTACAGTGTGAACTAAAGTTGTTTGAGTTTCATTAGTAAGTTTTCCATGACGAGTCTATTTTTGTGTGTGTGTGATCTCCCCTTGAACAGACAGATTTTCCCACCTAATTAACCACGTTAAAACTTGCGCAGAAATAAAACATTATCACCATGAACTGAAAATATTGCGTTACAATGAGGGCCGTTAAATCTATCGCCTTTGAAAGCATGCTTTGAGAATCTGAAAATTATTTCTAAAAATACAGCTGTGCTTTTAAAATCAATGTATTTTTAATTTTTCCAAAGCGTTTTAAAGCGGCGACATTCTTCTCGTTGAACAGTTTAGAACAAATGTTTAAATTTTGTCGCTCTGAAGAAGTTGGGTACAAAACGTTTTGGTTCAGGGCAGGAGCAAGCTTAACTACATTATTCTCTTCTCCTCTATGAAGCTGTTTAAGGTGACCAACACTAGCAAAACATTCTTTGTCTGACTCAGGGTTGTCAAAGACAGGGAACACCAAAGTTTGTAAGTTATCAGCTTGGTTAAGCCATTTATTTCTTAAGCTTTTAAATAAATGAACAGAATGACACATTACAACAAGTAGTTCCGTGAAGAACTATAGAGCCTATTTTCAGATATCGTACTTATGTTAATTGCCACTATCAACATACAAAATTTCAGTTTGATTGCTGTAATAGATTCGTAGATATTGAGAACCGACTAAATATTTCGGATGGTCGCCATGTTGGATTTTATATAAGTAGGTCCTAGAGTTATGTAGTGTTACATGAAGATTATTGTGTACGTGTAGCATTCAAACTTCAATCGCATGATTAGGACTCAAGAAGTAACAACGTGATTTTAAAATTTCGCACAGCTGCCATCTTTTGGTTATGGAAAAAATTGAAAAAAAATAGATGCCAGTGGATTAACATTCGTATAAGGATTTACTGTACCAACTTTCACTGCACTAAGATGGTTAAATTGCGAGAAACGTCCGTGTGAATATTTATACTTCGCGTCGCCACCATGTTGGATTTGTGATCACCAGGTTATTGATAGTCCTATAGGTGAACTTTTGTTCATAGCCCCTAAGAACATAAAAATATTCAGTTCGATTGCTATAATAGATTCGTAGATATTCAGAGCCGTCTAAATATTTCGGATGGTGGCCATGTTAGATTGTTAAATGTATAGGCCATAGAGTCATGTACCATTAAAGAAAATTTTTGCGTACGTTCATTATTCAAACTTTCACTTCGATCGCATGATTACGACACAAGAAATAAAAACTTAATTTTAAAATTCGCACAGCCGCCATCTTGAGGTTATGTAAACAATTGAAATAAATTAGATACCAGTGCATTACAATGTGTATAAACATTTCCTGTACCAAGTTTCATTGCGTTTGGAACATTAAATCGCGAGAAAGGTCTATTTAAATTTTCAACTTCGCTTGGCCGCCATGTTCGTTTTGTAGTTAACCGGTTTTTGATAACCTTATAGATGAACTTCCAGTAGTGGCCTTTATCTCCGTACAAAATTTCAGGGTGATACCGCTAATATTTTCAGAGGTATAGATTGCTGGTGAAATATTTTGCACAGCGGCCATCCTGTGGTTATGTAAACAATTGAACGTAGTTAGATATCGGTGCATTACATTGTGTATAAACATATACTGTACCACGTGTTATTGCGTTTGGTTGGATAAATCGCTAGAAACGTCTATTTAAAAGTCGCAATTTCGCTTGGCCGCCATGTTGGTTTTGTAGTTACCAGTTTTTCAAGAGTCACGTAGGTGAACTTCTAGTAGTTCCCTTTATCACCGTAAAAAATTCCAGGGTGATATCCGGAATAGTTTCGGAGATATTGAATGCTGGTGTAATATTTCGCAAGGCCGCCATGTTGGATTGGTGAGACGTAACAAAATTTGAAGGACACGATCGGGGTCGCCCGGAATAGTACTATGAACTTACCGAATTTCATTGATATCGCTCCAGCCGTTTAGAATTTATTAGGGTGACACACTCACACACACCTCACACACACACACACACACACACACACACACACACACGGACAAAAGGTGATCTCATAAGCCTATTTTTTCAAAATTGAAAATAGGCTAAAAATCTTTACTTTCGTTAAATGGGTTTTGAAAAGTGGTTTGTAAATTGCCTTTTCATAACTTTTCAAACATTTTCCTGTTAACACTGTTATTATTATAGAGTATTATAGAGTTTCAAATGGTCACGTTTTACAATTAAAATGGACACATCGGGTCTTTTAAGAGAATCCTCCCTAATTATGAACCGTTCGTCTAAGTATTTTCTGCACACAACAGAGCTTGCGAAGGGACAGATTTGGTTAGATGGATGGATAAGATCCATTTTTGTTTCCGAACCAAGTCAGTAGGGAATTTAAACACTGAAATATTAGGCTGTTTTGAACTGTAGTTGCTTCTACAACCAGGTACACAACACCACGTGGGCATGATTCACACGTTTCAATCATTAAATACCATTGATAACTTCACTGCTGCGATGTTCAGCTCAGCCTATAAGTCACTGGTGAGAAGTGGAGCGGCCGGCCACTTGCGTGACGTAGCGACCAAAGTGGAGGGGGAGCCTTATGGCCTGTCTATCTAGTGCGGCCTTGGATGGGCAGGCAGTTTAAAGCAGCCTGGAGGGATGCGATCCAGCTGGCAGTTCAAATGCCGCGGCGATCACAGTGGGTTGGTGCTGCAACCTATCTTGTGTTGAATGGACAGGCAGTTTAAAGCAGCTTGGAGGGATGTGATTTAGCTGGCAGTGGGTGTAGCATGGCCTCTTACCGAGATAGATGGAAACTTGGTGGCCCAGTCTTGAGCTCCTGTTGCCATGGAGATGGCCGGCCTTGCCATTACTTCATCAGTTTATTTTCAGACTTGATTAGCCTTTGCACGAGTGCAAAAAGGCCGAAATCAGAAGAATGAGAAAGACTATCGAAAATTCATTTTGCCAGCCGTACCTTCTGGGTCCTAAACTATGTGTATGCAAAATTTGGTTGAGATTCGTGGAACGGTGTAGATTTGCATACGGAACAAATATACATACATACAGACTTTCACTTTTATATATTAGATATTAAATACAATACCCTTTGGTAGTTACTTTTACCATTCATGTTACGAAGTCATCATGTTCGCAGTATAATGTAAACTGAACGTGAAAATTTGCAGTATTGGCTGTGTTTTGTCACGTCGTTCAGGGCATCACACTGTTAGCAGACAACATAACATAACCTATAATACAATCAACACGAATTTTGAGTCTGGGTTCTGTATGTCTGATTTTGATTCGTCATGACTAACTAACGATGGTTGGTTCCTCAGTTTGTTTGTTTTTGTGTTTTTTACATCATATTTATTAACTGCATGCTCCATTACAATTTAAGTAATACTGCATGCATTGGTAATCTTATATGTAAGTAGCCTATGATATAACTTTTCTTTACATTATAATAACCCATTGGTCTTCATTTTTTCCCTTTCGTGTTTTAGTAATTCACACTCACACTTTGCGATTCTTCGCCACACAGGCACGTCTTGGATTTTAAACCTATAGGCTACAGATAGGTCCCTATTTTTCCTTGTCCTGTCATCATTACCGTCATATTATGGCTTAGGAGAATTTTTGACGCAAGTCTCGCTTGAACACTTGGAAAGTTTTTTTTTTTTGTCATGGATCCATTGGAAGTTTCTCTCCACTCTTCTTCCCACAATTGTAAACTTCTCTCACGCAATACCCTTTTCACTACACTATCAGAAATTTTATCGAAAGCCACTGCTAAGTCTGTCCTGCCTGCTGCTTGTTTTGCCAGATGATCGGCTATTTCGTTGCCTTCCGTGCCTACATGAGCCTTAATCCATGAGAAGTGTATTTCCCAGTTTTGAAGTTGTAGGTCTCTCACCTTCCTTCTGATCTCTTCAAACAGATGGTTTCTTTTCCCATACTTTTTGAGTAGGGTCCGTGCTGTGGAGGTCCGCACCGAGATGGTCAAAGCTGTGGAGGTCCGCGCGCTGTGGATGTCCGCGCTGAGGTGGTCCGAGCAGAGGTGGTCCGCGCTGAGGTGGTCCGAGGTGAGGTTGTCCGTGCTGAGGTGGTCCGAGGTGATGTGTTCCGAGGTGAGGTGGTCAGCGCTGTGGAGGTCCGCACTGTGGAGTTCCGCGCTGTGGAGGTCCGAGGTGACGTGGTCCGCGCTGAGGTGGTCGGCGCTGAGGTTGTCCGAGGTGAGGTGGTCCGTACTGAGGTGGTCTTTTCAAATTTAGGTGTCCATCTCCAAATTTTAAATTCAATTACAAATTTAGTGTTCTTTAATCAGTGTTAAGAGGGGCAGATGACCTCGAATTTCCGCCCCTTAAAACAACTAACTAACTAGCTAAATCTCTCCAAGTTGTATCATGATGGCAGTTAATCCGCTGAAGACACATAGTGCCTCATGTGATGTTGTGCGGTAGGCCTTAGCTATTTTAATGTTTATTAGTCGTTGCACTCTTCTTAATGTCAGCGCATTATACGACTTGGTTATTGATTGTATCCATAATGGTATTCCGTAAGACAGGATGGGTTGAATAGATCCTCTATATATAATGTCCATAACATCAGGGCGAAGTCTCCAATTTATTTTGGCAGACTTAGAAAGAGCATGAATAAGTTTCGAGCATTTTTCTGTTGTTTATTCTATGTGCTGGTCAAACTTAAATCTGTTGTCTATAATGACTCCAAGATACTTAATGCTGTTTACTTCTTTCAGTGTCTTGTTATTTAAGTACATTTGCAGGTTCTGCCTTACGCCGGGTCTCCTGCGTGTTATTAACATTGTTTGAGATTTCTGCTCATTAAACACAACATTGTTTTGTGTTGCCCATATCGAATTTTTTTTAGTTCTATGTTCGCATTATTTTCTAACAACAATTTGGTCTTTTCTTTGACTAGGATGAGCACATCATCTGCAATTGCAATCACCTTCGTGCACTGCTTGTAGTTTAAGTTTAAAAGTGAGTCATATTGGATATTCCAATATCCTGGTCCACAGCACGAACCCTGCGGACATCCTTTACTTATGTATCTTTCTATGACAACCGAATCAATTTTCAGTTACAACTCCTCTCACTGAGATAACTTTGCGTGAGTTTGTAGAGGTTTTTAGGGCATTCGAAATCTTTCAGTGTGTTCAAGATTCCAGGCCACCAGGCCGCATCAAAGGCTCCTTTAACGTCCAAACTAATCATTGCGATATTCTTTTCATTTTTGATTCCATCTTCAACGAACTGCTTGACTGCCATCAATGCATCGATTTTTCCTGTTTGTGGCGTGAAACCAAACTGATTTCTGTTTAGGAGGTCTCTGGAGTTTATGTGGTGCATTATTCGTTTTATAAGTAGCTTTGCCAGCACTTTAGCGACTACATTCAGTAGACTTATCGGTCGATATTTAAAACATCATTACTGTTTTCTTTTCCAAGTTTAAATATAGGTACAATGATGGCCCTTTTCCATACTCTTGGGAAGCATCCCGTTTCAAGACATCCATTGAAGAGCACTGTTATGTATTGTACCCGATAGGGCAATCCTTTAGGCCTGGATAAAATAAATTGATCTCGGGGGTGGTGCGTTCGTTATAGTAACTGACTTAAAGGCCTAAAGTGAAGGAAACAGGTGACTAACAATTACAGAAATGGCGTACACTCACATCTTACTGAGTCCGTAATTTATTTCCAACAAAAAAAACTTGCAGAAAGAAATTACAGAACAAAAACAACAAATAAAAACCCAACTGACATCAACAAAGAAAAACCAACACCTTCAAAATTTATATAAAAAAACAAAGAATATGTGATATCCCAGTGCGCCCCTCTTAAAAAAAACTAGAACAAACCTCACCCCACAGGATGAAACCATACTAACAGCTGAGATCAACCATTGAGTTTACATTAAATCATTACATCACGTTACTCAGCTGTGCGAGGTGGTCAAAAACTACTTTAAATGGACTGTCAACTGCCTCTAACACGAATTTGGGTCAAAATGAAATGCAGTTGCGCTTACTGATTTTATTATAAACAAATAGTGTTATTCTGATTTTTATGTCACACAAATATACACTCTAGCAGGGAACAAGGACAATTTTTACACAGATAATGACGAGTACCTTTCATAGACGGGCTTCGAACCACATGGGCCCAACCTACGTCGGGCTAATATAACTACGACATTTAGGGCGGGCGGATCATATCCAAATATACGGGGCTAGGCACAAGACAAAATTACTACAAAATAAACACGGGCTGAACCCGGATGAACAAAGTTACTACAATTCACGTACAGTAGTACAAGCAAAGAAATACGAATCAGCATGGCAAAACGACATGCACCCCTTAAATTAATTAGCTAACAACGGTACGTGGTAATTACAGCTTTGACCAAGACGAGACAGAAAGACTCTCCCTGCATACACAATGGCTCGCGCGGGCCGGCCGTAACTATAAATAGCTCCCTACCTGACCAGCTGACAAAACAAACCAAACCTCTACTGTGCTTACATTATGCGAATATACAAATGGTAAATTTATAATATGCCGGTGTACGTCGGCGAGGGGATTGAACCAGTGTTTCTTCATGGTGTTCCTGAAAACACATATATATATTCCCATGCGTGTGTGACTGAACTTCCTCTGGTATGAGGCATAGACCCTCTCATACAAAAACAACAACAAATGTACCATCACGTGCATCACGACGCCTTTCGTATCAACATACGTCTACCGCACGTGGTACGAACCTCGGCTAACTTCGCCGGCAACCTAAATCCCCATCACACATAAATATCACACACGCTCCTGTGGGAACAACTCACCATAACTCACTCGTAACCTCTCGCCGGACACTGGTTCGACCTCGCCGGTCTCACGGAAAATAAAAGGGGCAAAGGGTCACTCAATATACCTCAATATGTGGCGAAAAACTATCCTCACTGGAATTTATTAATCTCACGATAAGCAAATATAAACCAACTATGGTCAAAGTCATTAACATCGTTACATTAAATGCCACACGAACAAGACATCAAAACTTCACGTGAATTTATCTTACGTGCCCTGGCTCACAAATCAATCTTACCTACATGGACATACTCGTACCATTTGAGCCCAAAGACATGCATTAAACTAATAATGGCGAGTACACACACAACTCCTAACTAGAACATGCTGACCGTTAAATAACTTGCCTCCCGCATCTATAATGACTGTGACTAACATCGTCACGCAAGCTACTGAATCTACATTACTGTCCGCCCCCCTTTCGTAAGTTATATACCCATAATTTGAAAGTCAATACTCATCATTTCTGCTGTCCAGGTGAGGTGGTCTGCATGGTGTCCTGGGTTCGCTCAGATCCACAAAGGCCGCCTTAGCCCATGGTGCAGAGTCGCCAATGGGACTTCATAATCCTGACCATGGCAACGCTCTGGGATTCACACACACGGATATCTGCCTCAACCACAGGCAGCACTGGTATTTTCCACATACACTGGAATTTCACTGAAATTACACTGGTTTTATAACACCTATTTTTACACCTCGGAAGTCACTAGTAAAATATTCTCCCCTATCACTTCTTGCTGGTGGAACTTGTCCTATCGGGCTCCGAACCTCGTTCACTTGGTCTCGCGTTGGTGGACCCGTACTGTTTTGTTCGGCATTCCCTCAGGATTTGAAACAAGATTAACCTGGACCGAACCACAGTTTCGTAGGTGTTAACTTAGAGAGTCCGTCCCATGAAGTCTATACAAGAAAACTGAACCCCCGCTCCTCGTGCTTTGGGCTTAAAATGGCAGGCCGTTGGTACACAATGGACATATTACCGCCAAAGAATCCGCTCCTCAGGAAATGGTCGTAGATTCACGAGCGATAGCTCATATTGTCACGTTAAATGGGCAGGTACCGAATATCCAGTTCTGATTAGGATTCGATCGCGGGGAGACTCTACATATGTCATTGCATCATGACGCTAGCAAATAGTCCCAAGTAGCGTCATGTACACCCCCACCAGGCTGAGTTTCGCGCCGATTCGGAGATCACTCCGCCTGCGAACTTAAAAATCCACCAATACCGAGTGCTATCTCCGGTGTCTTACCAAAGTTAAAGGTATTTCTTGCACCAAAGAAAACAGTTTCTCTTCCTGAACACAGCTCTTCTTTCCTTATAAATTTTCAGTGACTAGCATACAATAAGTCTTCAGCACAAACAATGACATGGAGCTGGCCAAGTCTTCTCGGAAAGGGGCTAGTCCGTACCTGCGCTCTATTGTCCTGGGGTGGGTGTGCCTTCCCATCTCTACACAATGCTCTGAGCTGGCAATGTTCTACCAGTAGCGAAATAATATATTCATAACTTTCTGTCTTAAATGCTTCAAAATTACATTCAAATTTTGCCCTTCGGTTACAGTATTATGGTAATTGTTCGAATATGTGTTTTAGTATATCACCTGTTATTCCGTCTTCTCCATGTGCTTTATTGTGATCTAGGTTTCGTATTGCAGCGCCTAACTCTTCTTGTGTAAACGGGATGTCGTCAACAGTATTCGGAAGCTGTTTCGACTTCTTTCTTGCTTCTTGGTGATGTATGCTGAGTAAAATGAGCCATCATACAGTTCATTGTATCGACCATATTAGACGTGTATGTACCGTCGGGCTTTCTTAAGGTTGAGATTGTACAGTTGTTTCTAATTTTCCCAGAAGCGAATTTGAACACTGCATTCCACGGGTTTGCCGTTGAGGTGCTATTACAGTATGTTTTCCATGATTTCATGTTTTCTTGTCTTATCGCTAATTGATAGTCTCTCTTAACTGCCTCGTATGTTTGTTTCCTTTGTTGTCGCAAGGGTTCGTTATCTGTAGTCCTCTAATACCTTCTTCGTAAAGCAATCAATCTTTTCCTCATTATGGTGAGCTGAGGTGCCCACCAAGAAACCGGCCTGTGTTGAAATATTTTCTTAGTTGCTTGACGAGTATTGAATGATTTAGAATAAGCTGCAGTTACCATGAATTGAAATTTGAGCACGGCAGTTTCAAAATCCGTTTCTCCCATTAGAGCGTTAGGTAGCTGTTCGTCCATTTCTTTTATGGAATTTATTTGACAACCATACTGTTCCCTTGCTCTTGTAAAAAGGTTGTCCGAGAGTTTTTGCAAGTCATTTTCCTTTTCCATGGAACTGCAATTCTTCCTCATTGGGGCTCGATATACCAAGATTTAATTTAATTATCCTGTGATCTGAGCAACTTTCCACGTTACTACACTCCCAGCCTGTTATAATAATGAATTTGATGAGTGCATCACAACCTAGTCCCAGTAAGCGGCAGTATGTTTCCTACAATGAAGTAGCGCAATCTAAAAGACCTGAAATGGTCTCTACTAAGCATGTAGTAATGATCTCCCCTAAAAATGACGAAATATCGAAATACCTGAACAGACTCTCAAGTTGTTGCAAACTTCGACTAACGCAAAATCATTACAGGTTGGAGTAAACAAGGTTAAGAAAGTGCGTAATAAAAGTGTTGTTTAAGAACTTTGAAATGAAGACGAGTGCCGAAAATTTGTAAATTATATTGAAACCAACAACCCTCATCTGAAAGCAATTATTCCCAGTACGAAAAACCCAAAAATGATAATTAACGGCATTGAGGTTAGTTTTCCCGAAGATGAGATCACAGAAGCTATCCTAGAACAAAACCCAAGTATCACACTTGTAGCAACAGATGGCTTTGAATGTATTAAGAAGCGCTTTGTGAGGACGTCTCGAGATGGCAGCACAAAATACGCAGTAGTTGAAGTAGCCCTGCCATCTTTCATGCGATGCAGAACTGCGATAAGTTGTACATTTGGTATACCAGTTGCAGCTTCAGTGAATACGTTGCAGTCATTCGTTGTTACAAGTGTCTTGGCTTTGGCCACTTCTCTACAAATTGTGACAAGAAACAGGCCTATTCCCAATGTTCAGAGCCTCACAACATCAGCGACTGTCAGAAAACAAAGACTGAATGTGTGAACTGCCAGTTTCAAAACCAAAAGAACATCGCAAGGCGTAAACAGCAAAATCTCAACTCCCAGCATCCTGCCCGTTGCCTACGTTATAATACAAGGCCGGGAGGCATAATTTTTTTTTCAGCCCGAGCCTAGCCACAGTATGTATTTCCGAGCCTCTTATTGGCTGTTACGTCATGCCATTAATCTGGTACCGAATCGAGACGGTAGGTAGTAGCAGGGGTCATATCCGATCAAACATGGAGGACGGTTATCGGGTGAGATGTGGATAATATTCGATGTTGAATTCCATTATTAGCGTGAAACAGGCATGAAACATGCTTTAGATCAAGTTTAAAAGAACCCACGCAGCAAATGAATGCGTTCAAATCAACATTTAAGGTCTAAGTGAAATCATTCGACATTTAATCACAAGTATGAGGACCTATGATAATATACTACATATACGAGTGCAGATGTACACAAGTGTCTTCGTGCGAGCTTGATGACTTGGTGTCCAGGGTTCGAGACTGCTTTGGGGCGAAAATTTTTACTTCTTTTGAATTATTTTATTATATCCTCCCTACCTTTTACAGCATGTTTTATGCCTTGTTTTATTGAAATTATCTGTATGGGTGATTGAAATAATAACATTGTTAGGCGGAATTATTCCCTATTCTCACTTGAATTTTCTACCCCCTTAACACCCCTTTAGAACCTGAATATCCTAAAATCCTTCCTTAGTGCGCGTTTTCGACTTACCACGAACATATCCCCAAAATTTCATGATTCTAACTTCAATAGTTTTGGCTGGGCGATGATGAGTCAGTCAGTCAGTCAGTCAGTCAGGACACTTGTTTTTATATAAGAGATTATATTTATATTCCTCTGCTTACTGTTCAACGCGGCTAGCGTTCTAGGCTGTCTCTCCAGAGGTCCGGGTTCGATTCCCACCTCTGCCGAGAAATTTCAATTCTGGTGTGAGGGGTGCAACGGGGTACACTCGGCCTCATGAGCCAAAACTGTGTAGAGGTGGGTTCGATTCCCACCTCAGCCATCTTGGAAGTGATTTTCCATAATTTTCCACTTCTACTCCAGGAAAATGCCGAAATTGTTCATAACAAAGGCAAGGCCGCAACTTATCACCCATACTTTTCAATCTTTACATTGAAAAAACAATGAAGGAAATTGGTGAAACATTTAAAGTGGGAGTGAAGATTCAAGGAGACATAATTTCAACTCTGAGATTTGCCGATGACATCGTCATCTTGGCCGATATGCCTGAGGATTTGAATGAGATACTGAATGGTATGGACTCCGTCTTGAGGAAAGAGTTCATGATGAAAATTAATAAAATGTAAAACAAAAAATATTGGAACGCAGCCGAAATAAATCAGAAACCTCTATGGACATCAAATTGGCATGTGAAAAGCTAAAGGAAGTAGACTTCTTTTACTTAGGAAGCAAAATAACCAGTGATGGACGAAGCAAAGAGGACATAAATAGTAGGTTGACTCAGGCAAGGAAATCATTTCTAAAAAAGGAATCTCTTGACATCGAATATAGATTTAGGTATTAGGAAGTCATTTTTGAAAGCCTTTGTCTGGGGCACGGCATTCTATGGAAGTCAAACTTGGACTATTGGTGCAACAGAAAAGATGAGAATTGATGCGTTTGAAATGTAGTGTTACAGGAGAATGATGAAGATCAGATGGGTAGATAGAGTTACAAACAAAGAGGAATTAAGACGAGTGGAAGGAGAGATGTTTCTGGCGACTGCTAATGCAGGGAAGAGATAGGTTGGTAGGACACATACTAAGACACCAAGGAATAAAAAGGAAGGAAGCTTGTAGTTTAACGTGACCGTTAATCTCGCGATCATAAGCCACGGGACCAAGGAATAGGAAGCTTAGTTATGGAAGGAAGGGTCGAGAACTGTACGGGTAGACCAAGGTTAGAATATGTTAAACAGATTGCCTAGGATGTAGGGTGTGCTAGCTATGTAGAGATGAAAAGATTAACTCAGGACAGGGGGATATGGAAATCTGCATCAAACCTGTCAAAAGACTGAAGACTAAAACACACAATCTCGCGATCATCAGACACGGAACCTCCAATTTAGTTAGAAACCAAAACTCAGAACGTGATAATTCCCTTCGTAAATCTCACGTGAATTGACCGGGAATCGAACCCTGTCCACCTTGGGGAGAGGCAAGCAGAAGTTGACGCCGATGTTGCTCTTGTTCATTTGATCAAATTGGTGGTCATTGAGCCCACCTACTTGTAAATAAATAAATAAATAAATAAATACATACATACATACATACATACATACATACAAACAAACAAACAATTATCTGATAACCTGTGTTATTGTGGTGTCTGTAGTATGGTGAGTATTTGATAATCAGGTGAGGATTCGCAAGGAGGCGGTCGTGGCATTGTTATGAACAATTTCGGCATTTGTCTGCAGTAGAAGTGGAAAACTATGGAAAATCACTTCCAGGATGGCTGAGGTGGGAATCGAACCACCTCTACTCAGTTTTGGCTCATGAGGCCGAGTGTACCCAATCACCCATACAGATAATTTCAATAAAACAAGGCATAAAACATGCTGTACAAGCTAGGGAGGATATAATAAAATAATTCAAAAGAAGTAAAAGTTTTCGGCCCCAGGGTAGTCTCGAACCCGGGACAAGTTAGCAAGCTCGCACGATGACACTCGTGCACATCTGCACTCGCAAGTTACGTATATTATCATAGGTCTTAATACATGTGGTTAAATGTCGAATGATTTCACTTAGACCTTAAATGTTGATTGGAACGCATTCATTTGCTGCGTGGGTTCTTTTAAACTTGATCTAAAGCATGTTTCATGCCTGTTTCACGCTAATAATGGAATTCAACATCGAATATTATCCACATCTCACCCGATAACCTTCCTCCATGTTTGATCGGATATGACCCCTGCTACTACCTACCGTCTCGATTCGGTACCAGATTAATGGCATGACGTAACAGCCAATAAGAGGCTCGGAAATACATACTGTGGCTAGGCTCGGGCTGAAAAAAAAATTATGCGGCCGGGATTTGCCGCACTGCGAATGGGAGCGTGATGGGGGAACTGAGTTCAGCATTTTGCCGCTAGGATCGCATTGTAACACCCTCAATATGAGCGCACTATATGAATTTAGTAATGAGATGAGAGAATACCCGGGCTATTTCATGCACATTTACAAAAGTGTGGTTTATCATTCATATCTATAGCTCACCGGAATATCATAAACAAGCAGTATTTTCTTAGAGCTTCAGTACTTTCCTGTGCAGAGGCTTATTGTGAAGCTGTAAAAATCGTTCATTCCTGCTCGTGCGACTGAAGGCTAGGTTGACCAGGAGCGGCTTCGTGAACTTTTTCAAAAGGAGGATCGGTAGTTCAGAATCGTTGCATTGGTCACACTTAATTGTTTGACAGTTGTCTTTTAATAAAAGTGTGCAGTTTGTCAGTAAGTTCTTCCGTGGCAGATACTGGACAGCACGTGATACGCGTTGCATAATTTGCTCTAGTAACACCACAAATGATGTCTTAGGGTACCTCAGTCCTTCGCGATCTTGAATCATATGAGACTGAGGACCGGGCTTTCACTCGAAGAGAAATATGTTGCAAACAACCTTCACAGCTGGTAATTTCTTCTGCTACGCGCACCAGATAGCCTGCCACCATGCTATGTTGGATGCAGTAGCTGGAGTTCCTAAAAATGAAACCAAATTGTTAAATACCGTAAACGTGTTTAGATAAAAATGCAATGCAATGCAAATAAATTGTCAGGTTAAAAATATACCTTCAACGGGGTTTCCAAGTATAGCAAGGACGTGTTCGGGAAGCTCCGGTACGAAGGCAGAATCCGTGACATGTCCTTATTCACCTGGCTCTTGAAGTTGGTTCCTAGAAAAGAACCTGGACCTTACGCTGGATACTAGGTCTTCATTCCTTGGTTCGACGTTTCCATGGCTCGAAGCTGCGATAATTCCAGTGTGAATCGTAGATTCAATAGCATGGATACAAGATCTCACATCTATCATATCATTGAACACCCCCTTTCGTCTGAGGTGACTGAAAAAGAACTCGACATCGTCACTCGATAAATTCCTCATTATGACATAGTGGAAATTGATGCTTATTAAATAGCGTATGCATGCCACTGAAGATAGAGTTGTCAACTCCAGAGCGCGTAAGTCTCTTTAATAAATTTCCTGAACTTTTCGGGATGTTGCTGAATGTCCTCAATGTATGGCAGAAATACGTCTGTTAACTAGTGCAGTCTTTCACCTTCCATCTCACAAAACATCATCTTATTGACATTTCTGGAGTGCGTGCCATGGGATGTGTTAGAGACATCATGGATGTCAAACCATTTCTGAAAATGTTCCATAAAATTAATAGTCTCAAGTAAACTGCCTTTGTCATTCATTTTCTCAGGGCATACGACTTCCATACTTTTTAAGCCTGCGATAACTTCAGGAGAAAACACAACTTTGGCCCTGGAAACATTCATCTTTTCCAAATTACTAGGATACCACCTTCCTGGAGAGTTTCCTGACTGGTTTTATCACCAGAGTTTTCTGAAGATTATAAAGGATCTTTAAATGATCACTTGTCACATTGTTGCCATTTACAAAGAATTCAAAAGACAAGTACTGCGATCGTATATTCTTGATAATGTGACTGGGATCAAAATTTATGAAGAGCGGTCGATTTTCATGAAGAGGATGTTCAATTTCATGCGTTATACGACCCCGCAAAGAGTTTTAAACATCGAAACACTCGCTTGACAGTTGTCAGTTACAACATTCTTAACACTCTGAAACCACTTTCTTCGACTACCGGTACCTTCATAGCATCTAATACCAATTTTGCCAAATGCGCTCCAGAAATAGAACATGTAAAATGAAATGACACAGGAATTCTGTAAGAAGAAGATAGTCCTTTGAATAGAAAGCAAAGTAACTTGTTGGCTAGTTTGTCTTCAATATCAATGAGCGTCTAAATCTGCGTCACTCATGCCGAGAAACATGTCTAAGTTCCTATCGTACACAAGCCTAGGCTTTATAGCCATTTCGTCAATGATAAGAGAGTCCACTTTTGCATTCTCGTGTTCCAGTGTCTTTTCCTCTGCCATCAATCTTGCTGTGATCAATGAGGTGATGTCAGTCTCTCCTTTCGAGTACCCTACGTATGTCTTCAAAATTTTGGGATGTGGTAGGTCCAAGCTACTTAGTTCACGTAACAATCGATAGCCTGTCGGTGATCTAGTAGATAGAAGAACAAAAAAGTCAACCAAAAAAAAAAAGTCAACCCCTGGCACTATACAGCCCATGACGGGCTAAGGCCGACCAAGCGACCCCTGCCCAGCCATTTGGCCTGCAGATATTGGGGTGACGCGTGATCAGCGCGTCGGGTCCCCTCGGCCGATAATCTTGGTATTCGTGATCGGGGCGCTGTCTCACTGTCAGACAGCTACTCAATTGTCCTCACGAGGTTGAGTGCACTCCGTTGCAACCCTCACGTCAGTTTTAAAATCCCTGACGGAGCCGGGGATCGAACCTGGGGTCTCCGGGTGAGAGGCAGGCGCGCTACCCCAACACCACGGGGTCGGCAGATAGAAGAACACAAGTTTTAATTGTAGTTTTTTGGTACTTACAGTATATTTCCTCTTTCCAAATGCTTGCAACTGTTCGAACAAAAAATGGCTTTAAGGCTACCTTGTTGGGCTTCATTTTGAATTGCAGACAGCTGCTTGTTCATGTCACATTTCTTAGTTTTATATTTCTTCAATTCAGCCTGAAGATTATGAAGTTTTCTTCGTAGCTTGTGAATTACAGCGTCTCGCTTACAGCTTTTTTTCGTAGCACTCCGCAGTTTCTTTCGAAGAGACTTCCTAACTACTGGCCTTGAAATTAGAGAAAACTGTGTCCCTATACTTCTACAATTTATCTCGTCTTCACAAATAGGAACAAAATTACTCACATTTTCTGGAGCGTCACATTTTCTTTTGGATGAAAGAGTGTCGTCAGTTTGACACTCGTCTTTTGGTGGTTTTCTAGCTGTAGCTGTCACTTGTTTGTGCTGAGGGAAGTCTGTAAATACTGAAGGTACGGATTTAGGCAGAAGAAATCTTCTAGTTGTGCTCACACTGTAATTGTCTTCTCTGAAATGCCCACTACAAACTGCCGACCTTTTAGATGGAGTCCACGCGCTACCTGGCTTATCACCTCGTCGAGAAACGGCTATAATCCACTTATTTATTTATTCCTGATTGATAGGAAACGAGTGAAATGAAGCTGATTTGCACATTCCCTGCCGGGACGTACAAAACGGAACACAGCAGTAAACCATTTAAAAATACTCGTGTAAACAGCCACTATTTTCAATGTCACACTGGCGTGAATGCTGGAACTAGGGTGTTACAAAGCGATCCTAGCGGTCACTGGCGGAACTTCATGGTGATTCATTTTTAGCGCAAAACAGCTTGCATTTCCCGGCCTTGTATATAGCGTCGGCAACGATCCTGCCACATCAACAAATTGTCCAATCTACCAGAAAATATTTAACATTATAAAATCTAAAATTAATTATCGCTGAACTATTAATATAATAACATTTACACAAGTCAATTACACCCACGCTGGAATTTCTCCTCAATTTTGACCATGACTAAAACTCAATCATTTGCATACAAGATCCGAACATGGCTTTAACATCTTTGCACTAAGGGAAACTCCACATGTGGAAATTATTAGAGCGGTTATTGTCACAAAATCCAAAAATGTTATGTTATTGCCACAATACTGTTCTGCAGACAGGGTTGTCATCTGCACATCAATCAACCGACAGGAACTTTACGTGTGTAACGTTTACCTTGACTAAACGAGACATCACTGTGGAACTGAATGCCATTCAGAAAATAAGCGACGATCTGAGAGGGAAACCATTAATTATTACTGGTGATATTAATGGCAAACATGGCTCCAGAGGTAACCCTATTGAGGATGCCCGGGGGAAACTCTTTTATGATCTTTGCAGTGCGTGCAATTTAAGTATACTCAATAATGGTAACAAGCCGACATATGCGTAGTAACTCTCAAAGTTTTGTATATATAACTGCATGCAACTCCACACTATTTCCGTTTTTATAAGCAGTTTTTAACTTTTATTCATCTAATTTTTCAAATTAATCTCATAATTTATAGTGTATTTTTTTTAAATTGTAACAAACTACAACCCGAATGTACTTTGTGTAATAGGGTTCCTGTAATGAATATTCAATAAATAAATAATAGGTGTCAGTTCTTTGCTGCTCACCGTCAGATCTATGTAGCTGAATCCAGTGGTGGCTCGTGAATTTTACCGAGAGACGACTCAACCGTTTAAGATGTAAACCGTTTTTGTGATGTTTGTCCAGTAATTGACAGAGTTGATTTCATACATGAATTGTGTTTTTTCTTCTCACATATTTTTGTAGCTTGATTTCCTTATTTCGTTTGGACTAGGCACTACTGTTTTTAAATAAATAACAAAGGTATTAAAACTATTTGCTCCCAGTCACTGGAAAAAGAAGAAAACTGGACCCAGATCAGTAATCCATCAGGGTCGCCAATTCCCAAGCTCACTAGCCATAAGCCCTTGAGGGTGTATCCCCATCACAAGGGTTCACAACTAGGCCTAGTGGGACTTGGGTCGGAGACCATTGGACCCCAGCCGAGGCGGTTATTCTTTCCTCTTGTGCCGGGCTCTTCTCTGTCATCTACCTGTCGACCTCCATTAGTCAAATCTTGTTCTCTTCCAACCCGGATAGCATTAGAGCAGGGCCATCCACACAGTGCTCCACGAGCGCTAGCTCTCCGGCCGCGCTCTAAGCCAGTGCTCCGAGCACTTTGGTGGAAGGTAGTTTCGTTAGGCGTGGGAGGAGCTTGGCTGGCTGAGGGCGTCTAGTCGCTAGTCTAGTCCGATGCGCTTTGTTGACAGCGCGTAAGTAAGTCAGTTTCGTAGTGGTCATGACAGAACATCATATTTAAAAAGGAGTGGCGAAGCAGCAGCCCTTAAAGCAGAATGGGAAATTTCATCTTTCTGTACAGCTTATAAAGGGCATGCCAAATGTTTAGTGTGCCACTGAGATTTAATGTGTTTAAAGAAACACAATTTGGAATGGCACTGCAGTGCCAACTACAGGGATAATTACGGTGATTTGACAGACGTCAGTCGCCAATCGAAGTTGGAAGAATTGAAAGACAATTTCAAGCAACACTTCTCTGTAAGTATTATTGTTTTAATTTTAAAATGCTTGTTTACAAACAAACAAATGACTTAATTAACTGAAGAACACTAAAATTGTTACTTGCCGTAGTTCTCTCCAATAGGAGATAGAGGAGAGTGAGGTTGGTGGACCCAATTTACGAGCAAGCTACAAATGTTCGATGCGAATTGCCAAAGCTGAGAAACCCTTCGCGGAAGGGAATTAAATCAAGGAGTGCGTAATGGACGCGGCGGCATGTGTTCGTCCTATCTCCTATCTAGTTGAGAAATTAGAAAAAATCTCACCCTGTAGGCCTATGTGAGGTATATTTTTATGGCAAATCAGCCCTATCAATATGTTGTCAACAATCCCACGAAAGCCGTCGACCGCACGACTGTACGTACGTATCTTGTCAGCGCGGTCGGAACATCGTCCGTCTGTCTCAGGTCTCCTCCCATGCCACAGTGTAGTGGTGGTAGGGGAAGGTGCGCTAGTCTGACTGCCTAGTGCTCGCCGAGCGCGGCCGCGCTATCAGAGCGCAATGACAGGATGGCCTTGCATTAAAGCATCCAAAGTCTGGGGAGGCATTCATTTTCCTGCCGTAACTGACCCTTATATCATCTATCCTGATACCCTCATTCTTCGAGGGATCAGCCCTATTCTTTTAGTTTCATAACATCTAATGCCTTCTACACAAGGCCCTAAAGGAGGCAGGGTGTGTGAAGCTCCACCACACGTAATGCACCCTGGATAGGGCTACACATTCAAGAGCTCAGCTTTTGAGCTCGGGAGTTGGCGACCGTGATGTGTTCCAGAGCGAGATCCATTTTCCCCTTTTTGCATTGACTTTGGGGTGGACCCTCTCCTCTTTCCCTTTTCTATCTGCCTTTAATGGCTCTAGTAGTTTCCAAGTACCTCAATACCCATTCTTCGAAGATTGATTCTTGTTTTAAGGGGATGAACAGCAAGGTCATCTGCCCTTTTTCGTCATTTATTTCCCTTATTCGTTTCTTTCTTTTATTATTGTCGTTCTTTTCTTCTAGTACATAAGTTAGTTGTAAGTCAGAAATTAGTTAAGCCTAGCTGTAGATTTCATTTCATCATAATTTCTCACCATCACCTAAACCACTAAGGGTAGATGACCTAGATATTTCACCCCTTTAAACAACAATTATCTCCATCACTGAGGGTGTGTCGATATCTAAGGGCCTTTAGGGCCTCTTAGAGAAGGCATAAAAAGGACAAAATGAGGTCTGATCCTACAAAAATTAGGGCATCAGGAAATACAAAGATAAGAGCCAATTAAGGCAGGGAAATGAAAGACATCCCAGGCCTCCGATACCCTAATAACGTTGGGGTAAGAGTTGACATGAAAGATATAAGAGAGGAGCTCAGCTCAAGGAAACTCAGCTGGGTTCCCATAGTCGCCAACCCACATCCCACTAGTTGTAACAAATTTGATAATAATTTATGTGATCTGAAGCTCTCAGGAAGAAAATCAAGAATACACGCAACAGAGCGATCAGAAGGTAACCATTTGCTTCCTCTCTTGTCACCTTTTCTGGAAATTCCACGTAACCACTTCTCACGCAATGACTTGTCCAATTGAATACCCGATACTCTAACTTGCCCAGTTCTGATTTACAAAAGGGCACGCAGCAGTACAACATTATAAAATCATTCAGAATACATTCCGACTTCTCCATTAACATCAATACAAAACTTATGTCTGCCACAGTGACTTGGTGCTGCTTCCTAGCGCGCCAGGAGGGAAGCTATCCAGTGGCTGCATCAAACTCAAGCTGACTGAGCCCACACTCTTCGTGACGTAGCACGTGAGAGGATGTAGAGGGGATAACTGGAGGTATTCGTTGTCATGGCAACGTAAATTACAAAGCGGGCGATTTTTGATGAGTCCTCATGAGTATCCGGTGCGCTCTACCGACAAGGAGAGGAACTACACACATTTTGTCACGATGGCAAAACATTAGATGCGAGGAGAGAGAACATAAGGGCTGATGAGAGGGAGGAGGGTGGGAGGGCGGCGTCCTTGAGTCCAATATCACCGGCCGCCTCTGGCTGAATCCTCTACTGTTTTCGAAGGTTGGTAGCCCTCCCTCATTCACAATGAAGAGCTAACTTCCTATGAGGAATTCTTCTAGAAATCTTCCTCGTTTATTTGTCAAAACATCATGCCAAATTTTAGATCTGGAGTTACTGTCCATGGAAAGCATTATGTTCTTTCTTTTTACAAAATCCAGAATATTCTTCACTTTAAACTAGTCTAATTCTACGTTTCTTTCTATATCAAAATACATACTTATAACTAAAGAACACGTGAAACCAAGAGTTATTTCAAGCACCACTACATATTCGTCGGACAGTTGATTTATCATAACAGCGTTTACTGTTTTGTTGAAAATCACAATCGCCGCTCTCCTCTTTCCTCCACCAGATGAGTATGTTTTGCAGGAAGCAGGCATTCCCACAAACCTATTTTGAATAACGTAAGGTTATTCCAAAAATGCTATATCCGTACGCAGTTCTGTTACCAAATGAACTAGATTTAGTGTATCAGCTCTAGAATGTTGCATGTTTAATTGCAGACATTTAGTTGGTGATTGTATGATAGTTGGTTTAACTCTTCGCGATGCATTGCTTCCTACTTGGGCCATTAGTAGTCTGTGTTTCGATTGTATTTTCGAAGAACAGCAATTAAAACTACGACAATCCTTGTCTAATGAGGAGTGTTTTTCACAGATTTCCTCGAATTTGTTTAACTTATTGAATGCTGCGCAATTAATGCATTTAAATTCTTCTTTGGATGCTTTGCATTCCTTCATTCTATGTTTCCCCGCGCAGAGAGGACAAGTATCTTCTTCTGCTCTACATTCGCGATGTCGGTGATTAAATTTGGAACACTTGAAGCAGTGAACAGCGACAATGTAGTCGTCTCTCTTACATATTTACCAGCCCATTTTGAGTTTGGTTTGGAGGAGCTGCTGTCTTACTTTCGAACATCCTACTTCAACTACCAGGTTCTTTCTGTTCTTCTTGTTCCGGTAGATAAATGTATGTATGTCACCTTCATTTATTCCCAATTCCGAGTTTTGTTCCATTATTATTTCTTCAGCATTTGTAATGTCAATATGTAAGGGAACATCATAAATGAACAGATTCGGATTCCGCAACGTGGGAATTTTCACATCTAGCACATGACCACAGTTTGCATTAATGCTTGTACGTAATGTTTCAGTTTTCTCTTTACTATCAGTTTCTATGATGGTTCGCCCATCCCTAATTATTATTAGGGTCTTGAATGTCTTGATTCCTACTTTCAGCGCTGTAGGGTTAATGTTGGACTTGAAGAGTTCCTTCACTGCGTCAGAAGTTGGATTTCTCTTTGATGTTATCATCAGTTTGAAACGTTTCTCTGTCGAGCCTCCTATTAATTGAACCAAGACCGACTACAATATCTCAGACCGTATCATCAAAACAAAGATGGTGGCAATCGTAGGGGAACAGTTGTTGACACTAGCGGGCATGGCGCCATCGAAATAGTAGCAATTTCGAAGACAACCATTCGCATAATTGATTAAATTCCACCAGAAATTAAAGGATTTTATGTAATGAGGCACAAATTCAATATGAAACCCTGACGTACTTCGCTACAAGCAACGGGAACAGACAGTAGCTAAAAATACAGACACAAATAATGACGATGTTGATAATGTTGTTTTAAGGGGCATAACAGTAGTGGTTTTTGAGGGATTCAGATTCCACCGCCACCGCCACCGCTGGAATACTAAAATGGCAATATCTCGCGAACCAATCAGGCTAGAGATTTGTACGAGGTGTCAAATTACTCAGGCGAACACCCCCTTTCCAATGAACAACATATTTCAACCCTAAAATAAAACCTACCCCTACTAGGGGGTGAAATTGTAGTTCTAAATCCACCGCCACCGCCACTGCTGGAATACTAAAATGGCAATATCTCGCGAACCAATCAGGCTAGAGACTTGTACGAGGTGTCAAATTACTCAGGCAAACACCCCCTTTCCATTGGACAACATTGGACAATGTCTATTTGCATTCTTGTATCTCCATTTAGAAGTATTTGCATTTTGTAAATATTTGTCTTATCTTTGCTTTATTTGTGTCTGTTCCCCCAGGGGCTCACATGTAGTGGGACGTGGTTTGGCGACCACGGGACCCTAACTGAGTCCGGCATTGCTTCCTATTACCTGTGCTGGGCTCCTCTCCATCTTCCTTCCTGTCGACCGCTCTTGGTCAACTCTTGTTCTCTTCCGACCCCGATGGTATTAGGATATCCGACACCTAGGGAGTCTTTCACTTTCCTGCCTTAATTGGTCCTTGTCTCATCTTTCCTAACACCCTCATTCTTCGAGGGGTTAGCCTTCTTTTTCTTTTCATGTTATCTAATGCCTTAAGCACAAGGCCCTCAAGGAGGCAGGGTGTAAGTAGCCCCACCACTTCTAGTGCACCCTGGATAGTGCTACACTCTCAAGAGCTCACAGCTGGTGAGTTTGAGAGTTGGTGACCCCGAGGGATTCCTGAGTTGGGTCCACTTTACTCCCTTTTTCCTCTGACTTTGGGGCGGGCCCTCTCCTCTTTCCATTTCCTATCTGCCTTTCATGGCTTTCCTTCCTTCCAAGTCCCTCAATCCCCATTCTTCAAGGGTTGAGGGCATTTATTTTCTCCCTGTCCTTTATTTGCCTTATCCTTAGTTTGTTTACCATTTCTTCTTCTAATAGGCCTATGTAAGTTTGTAGTTAGTACCTATTAGTTATAGTTTTCATTTTCATCTCATCTTTTACTATCACCCAAACTATTAGGGGCCGATAACCTATATGTTATGAGTAGTGGTTTTTGAGGGATTCAGATACCACCGCCACCGCCACCGCTGGAATACTAAAATGGCAATATCTCGCGAACCAATCAGGCTAGAGACTTGTACCAGGTGTCAAATTACACAGGCGAACACCCCCTTTCCAATGAACAACATATTTCAACCCTAAAATAAAACCTACCCCTACTAGGGGGTGAAATTGTAGTTCTAAATCCACCGCCACCGCCACCGCTGGAATACTAAAATGGCAATATCTCGCGAACCAATCAGGCTAGAGACTTGTACGAGGTGTCAAATTACTCAGGCGAACACCCCCTTTCCATTGGACAACATATTTCAACCCTAAAATAAAACCTACCCCTACTAGAGGGTGAAATTAAATTTTTTAGAGAATCTCTCTTACCAATTGCAACATGTGAGAGTTTGAATGCCGATATGGAATGTAACGATGTTCTGCAAACCAATAATCAAAGAGGGGCATGTTAGGCCTTGAGGTGGGAGCCCCTGTTATTGTTGACGAGCCCCCTGCTGTCGGGCCCCTGTGGATGGGTTATTGTTGACAGGTCCTTGTGGACGAGTCCTTGTGGACAAGTCCTTGTGGACAGGTCCTTGTGGACGAGTCCTTGTGGACAAGTCTGTGTGGACAGGTCCTTGTGGACAAGTCCTTGTGGACGAGTCCTTGGCCCTTTGGACTGATCCCTTTAGACCGGTCCCTTTGGACTGGTCCCTATGGACTGACCCATGGTCTCTAATGCTATGATGAAATTAAACGTTGTTCTACATGAAACGCATGTGAAGAGCCGATTGCTACTATGAATTATCATGTTTGTTTTCTGTTTTTACGCATGCGCACTTGGGGTTTTCGTAAGAGGGCGGACTTTTTAAATAATGATTTATAGATGAGTTATTTAAAAAAATAACCAAATGATCCAAAACTAATAGGTCATTGGCTTTTTAATATCTCATGAACCATTAAAGCTAGGGACTTGTATGAGGGGTCGTTGGACTTGGTATGACGCCCCGTATTTCAATGTATTTTTGATTTTTGTCAAAAGGGCCTAAGTACACTTTTGTTAATATCTCGTGAACCAATAAGGCTAGGGACTTGTATGAGGGGTCGTAGCACATGGGATGACAGAAATCACACCTCCTCCACGTGGTTATAACCCCTTGCTAGGCTAATGCGTAGGTCATTCATCTGCACACATTTGTTATCCATCAAGGCAAAAGTGCATTTTCTCTGTTCCACAAGATACGAATTATAGTTGCTGGATTGTATCCTGCACCGTTTATGTGACATAGCTATACCGGTTCATGAAATCGCTAGGTAGTTCTCTACATATAGCTCTACATATGGCTTCCTTACAGCTAGTGTGCGATAGACAGCATTAACTGTATATCACACCCAGTCCACCTTTGTATTTGTAATCCAAGTAATAATTTGAAAAGAGACGAGTGTAATCGGTTTAAAACATTATCTCTGCTTTTTTATATGTTTATGACATGCGTATTAACCTGAAATCAAACCCTAGTCCACTTAAGTGAAAGGCTAACAGCTTAACCACTACGCCACTATGCCCTTTTTTCTTAGTTTGATTCGTTCTAGGACTTATAGCTTGAAATCGAGTTAAACTCTCTAGTGTAAGTGGCACATGTGCGCGCCACTGCAGCAAAAAATGGTTAGCTGGTAACATTAGACAACCGGAAATGATTGTATTTCTGTTAGCCAAGCATTTCTGTCATCTGCCTACAGCGTGAGCACAGTCAGCAAGACAGCTTAGTTTAGAACAAGTGTGTGTGTATAGATTATTAGCCTTAGGTATTTAAAGCTTGTTGTGTGTAGTGACCATCTTGTCCTAGTAACCACTGAGCAAGTTTTAACAGTCAACCCATAAAAACTGCATAGGATAGATGGGTGAGGTTCATGTACTTGGGTGTGTGCATTAGCACTATGCACTAGCTTTACCTTACCCTCTATAGGTAGAGCGTTATCCCTTTCCTTTTTGACATTACCAATGACCACATTCACCCACAAGTTTTACACTTAAACCCTTGGCTCGTTTTCGATTAGGTTTGGTTCGGTTTGGTTGGGTTTGATTCAGCTTGGTTCAGTTTAGTTCAATGTAGTCACTATTTTGTTTCATTAGCTATCCTCTTTAACCAATCAATTAAAGATAGTCTACTCTTAATTCTTGAATCAATAAATCCGATTTTGTATACACCGTTTGTCATTTATTAACCCATGCCTGCAACCTATACTCTCTCTGTACTACAGTCTGATCTGAAAACAAGTTCCAATAGTGAAAGACTTGTCAGTCACCATACATGTTGCCTACACTAGTTCTTTCTCTGCCTAGATATGTTTCATCACTCACGGTAAACAACTCACATGTCCGTATCCAATTATTATTTTATAAAATCTCAGGTCAATGACCTTAATATTTTGGATATTTTAGGTAAATTCATTGGTCATGGGAAAGAGTTGACCATTCTAAGTCCTATGACACCTCATATGTCGATATCCGAGTATTAGTTTATATAATCTCAGCTCAATGTCCTTGTTGTTTTGAATATTTGGGGCAAATTCGTTGGTCATGGGAAAGGGTTGGCCATTCTTAGTATTATAACACCTCACTTGACTCTCTCCCATTATTAGTTATCGAGATATTAACAACAGTGCAATTAGGCCCTTTTGACAAACATTAAATATATATTTAGAAACAGAGCGTCACCCCGAGTGCTAGGACCCCACATACAAGTCCCTAGCCTTATTGGTTCGCGAAATATTAACAAAAGTGTAGTTAGGCCCTTTAAATGTCAAAAATGCATTAAAAAAGAGAGTGTCTGCTCAAGTCCAACGACACCTCACAGGTCAAAATCCCATCATGGGTTCAGGAAATATCAACAAAAGTGTAGTTAGGCCCCTTGTCAAAATTTCAACAAATACATTTAAAAAGGGAATGTCATCCCATGTGCTACGACCCCTCATACAAGTCCCTAGCCTTATTGGTTCACGAGATATTAACAAAAGTGTACTTAGGCCCTTTTGACAAAAATCAAAAATACATTGAAATACGGGGCGTCATACCAAGTCCAACGACCCCTCATACAAGTCCCTAGCTTTATTGGTTCATGAGATATTAAAAAGCCAATGACCTATTAGTTTTGGATCATTTGGTTATTTTTTTAAATAACTCATCTATAAATCATTATTTAAAAAGTCCGCCCTCTTACGAAAACCCCAAGTGCGCATGCGTAAAAACAGAAAACAAACATGGTAATTCATAGTAGCAATCGGCTCTTCACATGCGTTTCATGTAGAACAACGTTTAATTTCATCATAGCATTAGAGACCAAGGGTCAGTCCATAGGGACCAGTCCAAAGGGACCGGTCTAAAGGGATCAGTCCAAAGGGCCAAGGACTCGTCCACAAGGACTTGTCCACAAGGACCTGTCCACACAGACTTGTCCACAAGGACCTGTCCACAAGGACTTGTCCACAAGGACTCGTCCACAAGGACCTGTCAACAATAACCCATCCACAGGGGCCCGACAGCAGGGGGCTCGTCAACAATAACAGGGGCTCCCACCTCAAGGCCTAACATGCCCCTCTTTGATTATTGGTTTGCAGAACATCGTTACATTCCATATCGGCATTCAAACTCTCACATGTTGCAATTGGTAAGAGAGATTCTCTAAAAAATTTAATTTCACCCTCTAGTAGGGGTAGGTTTTATTTTAGGGTTGAAATATGTTGTCCAATGGAAAGGGGGTGTTCGCCTGAGTAATTTGACACCTCGTACAAGTCTCTAGCCTGATTGGTTCGCGAGATATTGCCATTTTAGTATTCCAGCGGTGGCGGTGGCGGTGGATTTAGAACTACAATTTCACCCCCTAGTAGGGGTAGGTTTTATTTTAGGGTTGAAATATGTTGTTCATTGGAAAGGGGGTGTTCGCCTGTGTAATTTGACACCTCGTACAAGTCTCTAGCCTGATTGGTTCGCGAGATATTGCCATTTTAGTATTCCAGCGGTGGCGGTGGCGGTGGTATCTGAATCCCTCAAAAACCACTACTCATAACATATAGGTTATCGGCCCCTAATAGTTTGGGTGATAGTAAAAGATGAGATGAAAATGAAAACTATAACTAATAGGTACTAACTACAAACTTACATAGGCCTATTAGAAGAAGAAATGGTAAACAAACTAAGGATAAGGCAAATAAAGGACAGGGAGAAAATAAATGCCCTCAACCCTTGAAGAATGGGGATTGAGGGACTTGGAAGGAAGGAAAGCCATGAAAGGCAGATAGGAAATGGAAAGAGGAGAGGGCCCGCCCCAAAGTCAGAGGAAAAAGGGAGTAAAGTGGACCCAACTCAGGAATCCCTCGGGGTCACCAACTCTCAAACTCACCAGCTGTGAGCTCTTGAGAGTGTAGCACTATCCAGGGTGCACTAGAAGTGGTGGGGCTACTTACACCCTGCCTCCTTGAGGGCCTTGTGCTTAAGGCATTAGATAACATGAAAAGAAAAAGAAGGCTAACCCCTCGAAGAATGAGGGTGTTAGGAAAGATGAGACAAGGACCAATTAAGGCAGGAAAGTGAAAGACTCCCTAGGTGTCGGATATCCTAATACCATCGGGGTCGGAAGAGAACAAGAGTTGACCAAGAGCGGTCGACAGGAAGGAAGATGGAGAGGAGCCCAGCACAGGTAATAGGAAGCAATGCCGGACTCAGTTAGGGTCCCGTGGTCGCCAAACCACGTCCCACTACATGTGAGCCCCTGGGGGAACAGACACAAATAAAGCAAAGATAAGACAAATATTTACAAAATGCAAATACTTCTAAATGGAGATACAAGAATGCAAATAGACATTGTCGTTGTTGCTTATATTAGGGGCTACATCGTGCTCTTATAGCCCCATGTATTTGTGTGTGGAATTCGAGTGATAACCTGTGTAATTGTTATACTTGAACTAGTGTGCTTGAAAATTGAGGATTGGATTGGGAAGGGGAAGGCCATGGCCTGAGTTAGGAACCATCCTGGCATTTGCCTGGCGTAGATTTGGGGAAACCACGGAAAACCACTTCCAGGATTTGAATAGGAAGCAGCCGTATTCTCACATTAGGTACTGTACGCGTATATATATATATATATATATATATTGTGCCCTTTTAGCAAGAAATATGCCAATCACAGTATACCAGCGTAGCTCAATTCGGGATTTTCGGGGCAGCGGTAAATTCTCCCACTCTGTGACTCACATATTTTGGATTAATTAGAGGATACACTTTCAAAAATAACAACAAAATCAACTCCTATTTTTAACACATTTAATTAATAAAAATTATGGCGCTACAAACAATTTAACAATTTAATTACTGACCCATAATCATCTACTTGTTCCAATTGAACAAGGAATAACAATAGAATAAAACAAATATTGTATTAAAACATATGGTTTCCACATAAACCAACAATTCCTAATTATTTTTACTTCCATAAAGCATCAACTGTGAGTTTCATATAACTCCGAGCTCTTTTGGCTCAATGCTTTCTATAATAATGGTGTCACTCTTTGTACACCTCAAATACTACTCTTTATATTTTCTTAATCCTCAAAAACAAATGTATAATTACATTTAAAATTATATGTTAATTATCTAACTCAATATTTGGGCATTTTCACATATTTTCAGCTGTTATCATCTCTCTCTATTTTACAAATACATTAAGGTAATCAGGAAATTACTTGTGTACTCCAGAGTATGAAGATACTTGACACAGTCAAAAAAACTATAGTCACTCCCGGAACCTAGTTGCCTTCAATTAACTCGTGGAATCCTACTTCCATACAACATTACAATAGGGATTGTTATTTATCTCTTACGTCTTATAAGACCATTATCACATAAGGAAACTACGATCTGAACAGGCAAGCGGAAATATCAATCTACAAGGACCTCGGTTCAACGCCCGGGTCATTAACAACTTTAAACACTCCTGGTGTATTCATTACTCCTTACAAGACGGCCTCCAGACACCCTCCTACACCAAGGGTCTGGCCGTGAAACTTGAGAGTTATTTATGACTATGCGGGATCCTTCCCGTCTAGTCCGAGCTAGAGCTCTCTTTAATGCTTTTACAAAACACAAACCTTTCATTCTCAGTTCTTTGTGGAGACCTGGCATTCTATTCTTCGTGTACATTCAACCATATTATTGGGCTCATAAACCACATTCGTAATCTTGGGGTTTATTAATTATGAAAGGTCCTCATTGATTGTGGAAGAGTAACGACGAATAATAAAGGGGCTTTCAAAATAAGAGGATTCTGAGTTCGAATCTCTTCACATGCCTCGGGAACCTTTCCCATATAGAGGACTATACAAAATGCGATTTAGGGTCAGCCAATAGCTATAAGACCTACGCTCAATACCATACATTTGCTCCCTTTCAAAAACATACAAAATGCCTCGTGATACTAATGTCACAAATAGAGGACTTATACCAAATCTCAATTCGCTACAATCAACTACCTCTCATAAGTAATTTACCAAGTACATTAACTTTAAAGCGTTCCTAGCGTGACATTTTACTTTAATTTGCGCTCCTTTTGCGCTATACATTTTTTTAAGCCTAGCGTCAGTAGTATAATTCGCTAGACTTTGGATATTGCATCATCATGACCAGAAATTGCGTAATCCTGATGACGTCATGGGATGACGTCATGGGTCCTTAGAGCGAGCACGTGGTCCAGGAGCGAGCATGTGCAGTGCACGTGTTAGCGTGGGAAGAGGTTGACCCTTTGGCTTGTTTGTGCGATGGTGATAAAAAGTTAATGGGTGTTGACGTCATGGAGGATGTTTATTAGGATGCTAACTGTCATCTGACACCCATGCGAGTGTGAGCACCAAAACAAAAGGTTATTCGCGGGTAGTGGGGTAGTGTATGTTCTCTTGCAAGTCGCGTGTGTGCTTGAATACGTATGGCTATGTTGGGAAATGTTTGGTGGCGGGCGAGGACTAGGGTTGAGTGAGGGTTCGTTTAAATGCTATTTTTCCCGCTCTATTTGATGGTGAGGTAATTTTTTAAAATGGGTGGAATTTGGAAACGCAATTTGAGGTAAACGTGCTTTTTTGACAATTTGGCGAATTTAATGAGCTTGTAAGGCTAGAACGATGCATATAGGGTGTCGTAGGACTTGTGGTGAACCACCCCTTGCTATGGACGGGAGTATATCCACCCCAAAATAAATCTACCCTTACCCGGAGGTTAAGTAGTGGTTATTTTTGTATGCATGCGCACTTGAGGGCTTTTGTAAGAGAGCGGAATTTTTAAAAGATTCTTTATAGATGAGGCTTTTTAAAAAATTTATTAAAAAAACAAAAAACTAATAGGTCATTCGATTTTTAGTATCTCGCTAACCAATAATGCGATGTAAACATATGGGGTGTCATAGGACTCGTAGTGAATTCTCCTTTTGTATGAATGAGGTATGTCAACCCCCAAAATAAAAACTACCCTTACCTGGGGTGAAAGAGCAATTTTTGTATGTATGCACACCGGTGGCTTTTGTCAAAAGGGTCTAACTACACATTTGTTAATATTTTCTGAACCCAGGATGGGATTTTCCCATAGGCAGTATCCTAGCACTTGGGGTGACACCTCGTTTTTGAAAGTATCATTCATTTATTTTCTTGTCAAAAGGGCCTAACTACACTTTTGTTAATATCTCGTGAACCAATCATGCTAGGGACTTGTATGAGGGGTCCTAGCACTTGGGGCGACGTCCCCCTTTATGGGGTGAAACTACCCCCCCAAAATTGAAAACTCAATATCTTGGAAACTATGAACCCTAAAATTAGGCGTTATAGCTTTAAAAATAGGTGATGACATAGGCTTTTACCTGGATTGGTCATTTCACCCCTAAAACAGTAAATAGTCATGTTATGGGGAAAAAACGTGTTAAACACCTAAAAATGATAAATGAACCTAAGATCTTTTGTTTTTGATGAAAAATAGCAGGGGGGTGAAAACTACCCCCAAATTGAAAAATCGATACCTTGGAAACTAAGAACCGTAAAATTATGTGTAATAGCTTAAAAAATTCGTTGTGACATAGGCTTTTACCCGGATAGATGATGTCACCCCTAAAACAGTAAATAGTGATTTTACAGTGGGGAAAAAGGTTTTAAACGGGTAAAAATGATAATTGAACCTAAGATCTTTTGTTTTTGATGAAAAATAGCAGGGGGGTGAAAACTACCCCAAAATTGAAAAATCGATACCTTGGAAACTAAGAACCGTAAAATTATGTGTAATAGCTTAAAAAATTCGTTGTGACATAGGCTTTTACCCGGATAGATGATGTCACCCCTAAAACAGTAAATAGTGATTTTACAGTGGGGAAAAAGGTCTTAAACGGGTAAAAATGATAATTGAACCTAAGATCTTTTGTTTTTGATGAAAAATAGCAGGGGGGTGAAAACTACCCCAAAATTGAAAAATCGATACCTTGGAAACTAAGAACCGTAAAATTATGTGTAATAGCTTAAAAAATTCGTTGTGACATAGGCTTTTACCCGGATAGATGATGTCACCCCTAAAACAGTAAATAGTGATTTTACAGTGGGGAAAAAGGTCTTAAACGGGTAAAAATGATAATTGAACCTAAGATCTTTTGTTTTTGATGAAAAATAGCAGGGGGGTGAAAACTACCCCAAAATTGAAAAATCGATACCTTGGAAACTAAGAACCGTAAAATTATGTGTAATAGCTTAAAAAATTCGTTGTGACATAGGCTTTTACCCGGATAGATGATGTCACCCCTAAAACAGTAAATAGTGATTTTACAGTGGGGAAAAAGGTCTTAAACGGGTAAAAATGATAATTGAACCTAAGATCTTTTGTTTTTGATGAAAAATAGCAGGGGGGTGAAAACTACCCCAAAATTGAAAAATCGATACCTTGGAAACTAAGAACCGTAAAATTATGTGTAATAGCTTAAAAAATTCGTTGTGACATAGGCTTTTACCCGGATAGATGATGTCACCCCTAAAACAGTAAATAGTGATTTTACAGTGGGGAAAAAGGTCTTAAACGGGTAAAAATGATAATTGAACCTAAGATCTTTTGTTTTTGATGAAAAATAGCAGGGGGGTGAAAACTACCCCAAAATTGAAAAATCGATACCTTGGAAACTAAGAACCGTAAAATTATGTGTAATAGCTTAAAAAATTCGTTGTGACATAGGCTTTTACCCGGATAGATGATGTCACCCCTAAAACAGTAAATAGTGATTTTACAGTGGGGAAAAAGGTCTTAAACGGGTAAAAATGATAATTGAACCTAAGATCTTTTGTTTTTGATGAAAAATAGCAGGGGGGGTGAAAACTACCCCGTATATGAAAGGAGTGTAGACTTATTGATGTTGCAGATTGGAAACAGTGAAAGTTATCACTTTTGTTTAATTAGAAATCTTGCTCGCCTTGTGCGTTCAAGCATCACTAGCACTCAGAGAAGGATTTATATATGTAGACGTTGTTTGTCATATTATCTTCTTGAGGATGAGTTAAATGTTCACTTTGCAGACTGTAAACAGTTTCCTGTTGCAAAAAGCATAATGCCGACTGATGAACAAAGATTTGTTAATTTTACAGAATTCCGAGTTAAAGATACAGTTCCATTTATAATATATGCAGACACTGAATGCGTTTTGTCTCCAATTTCCTCCTGTTTTCCAAATAGTGACATTCATAACTCTACTTTAACACATAAACATATTCCTTACAGCATTTCTTTATACCTTCATTGTAATTTCGATAGTGAATTGTGCAGTTTCAAGCTCTTTAGGGGAAATAATTGCATTGAATTGTTTGTAAAGGAACTTTATAGTATTGTGGATAAACTTCAAACATATTACTTATCGGTTAAGCCAATGTTAAAGATGACCGAAAATGAAGAAAGATTATTTTTGTCAAGTAAAATGTGTCACATTTGCGAGAAACCGATTGCAGTTAATGAACTCAAAGTACGCGATCATTGTCACTTAACTGGAAAATATAGAGGAAGCGCACACAATAGTTGTAATTTAAATTACAAAGTAACAAAGGTTTTGCCTATAGCATTTCATAATCTAACCGCCTATGATGGACATTTTATAATTAAAGAAATTTGCGAGAAACGTGATGGAGAGGTGTTACATAATCCTGGTCATATAAAATTGTTAGCGATGAATATGGAACGTTACAAAGGGTTTACAAAGTATGTACGGGCTAAGAATGGATTCATTCAGTTAAGATTTTTCGATACATATAATTTCTTGTCCTGTTCACTAGATCAATGTTCATCTTCGTTAAGCGAAGATTCAAAGCAAATAACACAACGTTATTTTAATGATGATGCACAGTTTCGACTTACTGCGAGAAAAGGTGTGTTTCCCTATGAATACGTCACGAGTATGGATGTTCTTAACGAAACTAAATTACCTGAAATATCCAAGTTTTATAGCAGCCTTAATGATCAAACAATATCGAATGAAGAGTATGAGTTTGCTCAATCGGTGTGGGAAACGTTTTCCTGTCAAACATTAGGAGAATACGCAGATTTGTATTTAAAAGTTGACACACTTCTTTTGGCGGATGTCTTTGAAAATTTTAGATCGAATGGCATGGAAACTTATGGCATTGATGCAGCTCATTTTTACACTGCTCCATCTATGTCTTGGTGTGCTATGAAAAAGATAACCAACGTTCAACTTGAATTGCTTCAAGATATTGATATGTTACACTTTTTTGAACGATCTATTCGAGGAGGAAATGTTCAGTGTATAACACGACATGCGATTGCTAATAATAAGTATATGAAAACTTATGATGAGAAAAAGCAAGAGTCCTACATAATGTACTTTGACGTTAATAATTTGTATGGATATGCGATGATGGAATATCTTCCAACGGGTGGCTTTAAATGGATTGCAAATGTTGAAGGCTTTGATGTTTTAACTATTGATGATACTTCAGAAATTGGATATATTTTGGAAGTAGATTTGACTTATCCTCAAGAGTTACATGACAAACATTCAGATTACCCTCTATGTCCAGAAAAGTTGACAAAGCTAATGGCTACCCTAGATAATAAAGAACGTTATGTTTTGCATTATAGATTGTTAAAGCAATGTATTCAACTAGGAATGAAATTAGATCGTATTCACAGAATAATTGAATTCAATCAGAGCCAATGGCTAAAACCATATATTGATGTGAACACAGAGAAACGAAAACAAGCCAAAAATGATTTTGAAAAGAATTTTTATAAATTGATGAATAATGCAATTTTTGGTCGTTCACTGATGAATGTGAGGAAGTTAAGGGACATCAAATGGGTCACCAAATGGCATGGAGCTCGTGGTGGTAGGTCTTTAATAGCTAAGGCTAATTTTAAACATAGAATTATATTCGATGAACAATGTATGGTCATCGAGATGAGTAGACTAAAGATTTTTCACAATCAACAAGTATATGTTGGTGCATCTATATTAGATTTGTCTAAATGTAAAATGAATGACTTTCATTACAATGTTATTTTAGCAAATCCTGAATCAAATGTGAGGTTGTTATACACAGACACCGATAGTTTTATGTATATATTCTATTATGATATTTATGAGTTCATGAAACAACATTCAAATTTGTTTGATACTGGAAACTATGAAACAAACAATCCTTTTGGCATTGTGAGACAAAATAAAGGTGAAATTGGTTTAATGAAAGATGAAAATGCTGGAAGGATTGTTGAAGAATTTGTGGGGTTACGACCCAAAATGTATGCAATAAAATTGTGTGATGAAATGAATAGCTTGTGTAAGGCTAAAGGCATTAAGAAGAGTGTGAGTAAAAGTAAGAATATTGATGAGTATCGAAAGTGTCTTTATAACAGAGAAAAAAGTCAACAAAGTTCAAGTTTGTATAATTTCAAAATCTCATTCTGTATTTACTGTTCGGCAAAATAAGTTGGCAATTTCATCAAACGAAGATAAAAGACACATAACTGAAAACGGAATTGATACTTTACCGTTTGGTCATTTTTCTCTGAAAAATGATTAGAAACAAATTGAGATTAAAGCAGTTCATCTCACTTACTTTATTTCTTTCACACACACACTTTTATGCTGGTAATAATACTAATTTTTGTGTGTTCCTTTGCTTATGAAATCCTAGACTAGGAGTTCCACATTCGACATGATAGCGGAGTTTCATCTCCCATAAACTCGTCTCTGAGGTGGGTGCCAGAAAAGGCATCCAGCTGTAAAAACCACACCCTCACATAGACTTTCATAACTTCTTACGTTGAGGTTCATAACACTACGTTGATTGATTTATCGGTTTCCTTTTCACAATTCCTGTCTATACATTCCTCTTGAAGGTTGCAAGATGCTTGCAAGGTTCCTAAAATGCAATTAAATTTAATAAATACCTTAAGATGGTTTGATTTGTTTAATGATATGGTGTTAATAGTATTTTTAGGTTTTGACTGGCTTTGCATTAAGAATTGACTAACCAAACATGAGTTACCTATCAGGGAAACATTTTGGCCACTATGTTGGCTATTGACCAGTGAGTTTAGCTGTTTATCATTTTTTTAAATCATAAACAACAGAGGGTTAAACGTATAGATAAACCGTGTGACCATGTTTGTTAAACAAGACATTATACCAGAGACAATTAGAATACTTATGTAGAGTTTACCAAAAATAATGTTGTGTAACAGTAAATGCTAGTCAACAGTTATACACTTCTAAAAAAAATCATCATACAATACCTGAGAGCTCTTCTAAAATTATTGATGTGTAACATGATTCCACTAACTTGCTATGTATTTTTTGGCTTGGGGGTGATTTTCAAGAAATGCAAATGGAACTGAAATGCAATACAAACAATGAGCGTGCCTGGTGGCTGAGATTGATACCACGACGTACTGTCGGTTATGTAGCTATGTGGAATGTATATCAAATATGGTTTACTTCAAGGTCTGGAGATCCCTACAATTCCTACAATAAATGATCTTGAAATGGTCATCCTATGGTGTGAAAATATTTATTAGGTATATATATTTACTGAAAACAATTATGATTTATTAAATGTTTATATGTTTACAGTATTGTTATTTAATGTAAGCACTTGAGGCACTACCGACCAATGGGAAGCAAAAAGTGGGAGCATATATGGGATGAAATGTGGGAGCAAAGCAAATATAAAAAGTGGGAGCAAATATGCTAACTTGAATTGTGTATATACTTTACTTTCAACTATCTTGAATTGTGTATATACTTTTGCCGGCATATTTGTTGACATATTTGTTAGCATATTTGCTCCCACTTTTTATATTTGCTTTGCTCCCACATTTCATCCCATATATGCTCCCACTTTTTGCTTCCCATTGGTCGGTAGTGCCTCAAGTGCTTACATTAAATAACAATACTGTAAACATATAAACATTTAATAAATCATAATTGTTTTCAGTAAATATATATACCTAATAAATATTTTCACACCATAGGATGACCATTTCAAGATCATTTATTGTAGGAATTGTAGGGATCTCCAGACCTTGAAGTAAACCATATTTGATATACATTCCACATAGCTACATAACCGACAGTACGTCGTGGTATCAATCTCAGCCACCAGGCACGCTCATTGTTTGTATTGCATTTCAGTTCCATTTGCATTTCTTGAAAATCACCCCCAAGCCAAAAAATACATAGCAAGTTAGTGGAATCATGTTACACATCAATAATTTTAGAAGAGCTCTCAGGTATTGTATGATGATTTTTTTTAGAAGTGTATAACTGTTGACTAGCATTTACTGTTACACAACATTATTTTTGGTAAACTCTACATAAGTATTCTAATTGTCTCTGGTATAATGTCTTGTTTAACAAACATGGTCACACGGTTTATCTATACGTTTAACCCTCTGTTGTTTATGATTTAAAAAAATGATAAACAGCTAAACTCACTGGTCAATAGCCAACATAGTGGCCAAAATGTTTCCCTGATAGGTAACTCATGTTTGGTTAGTCAATTCTTAATGCAAAGCCAGTCAAAACCTAAAAATACTATTAACACCATATCATTAAACAAATCAAACCATCTTAAGGTATTTATTAAATTTAATTGCATTTTAGGAACCTTGCAAGCATCTTGCAACCTTCAAGAGGAATGTATAGACAGGAATTGTGAAAAGGAAACCGATAAATCAATCAACGTAGTGTTATGAACCTCAACGTAAGAAGTTATGAAAGTCTATGTGAGGGTGTGGTTTTTACAGCTGGATGCCTTTTCTGGCACCCACCTCAGAGACGAGTTTATGGGAGATGAAACTCCGCTATCATGTCGAATGTGGAACTCCTAGTCTAGGATTTCATAAGCAAAGGAACACACAAAAATTAGTATTATTACCAGCATAAAAGTGTGTGTGTGAAAGAAATAAAGTAAGTGAGATGAACTGCTTTAATCTCAATTTGTTTCTAATCATTTTTCAGAGAAAAATGACCAAACGGTAAAGTATCAATTCCGTTTTCAGTTATGTGTCTTTTATCTTCGTTTGATGAAATTGCCAACTTATTTTGCCGAACAGTAAATACAGAATGAGATTTTGAAATTATACAAACTTGAACTTTGTTGACTTTTTCTCTGTTATAAAGACACTTTCGATACTCATCAATATTCTTACTTTTACTCACACTCTTCTTAATGCCTTTAGCCTTACACAAGCTATTCATTTCATCACACAATTTTATTGCATACATTTTGGGTCGTAACCCCACAAATTCTTCAACAATCCTTCCAGCATTTTCATCTTTCATTAAACCAATTTCACCTTTATTTTGTCTCACAATGCCAAAAGGATTGTTTGTTTCATAGTTTCCAGTATCAAACAAATTTGAATGTTGTTTCATGAACTCATAAATATCATAATAGAATATATACATAAAACTATCGGTGTCTGTGTATAACAACCTCACATTTGATTCAGGATTTGCTAAAATAACATTGTAATGAAAGTCATTCATTTTACATTTAGACAAATCTAATATAGATGCACCAACATATACTGGTTGATTGTGAAAAATCTTTAGTCTACTCATCTCGATGACCATACATTGTTCATCGAATATAATTCTATGTTTAAAATTAGCCTTAGCTATTAAAGACCTACCACCACGAGCTCCATGCCATTTGGTGACCCATTTGATGTCCCTTAACTTCCTCACATTCATCAGTGAACGACCAAAAATTGCATTATTCATCAATTTATAAAAATTCTTTTCAAAATCATTTTTGGCTTGTTTTCGTTTCTCTGTGTTCACATCAATATATGGTTTTAGCCATTGGCTCTGATTGAATTCAATTATTCTGTGAATACGATCTAATTTCATTCCTAGTTGAATACATTGCTTTAACAATCTATAATGCAAAACATAACGTTCTTTATTATCTAGGGTAGCCATTAGCTTTGTCAACTTTTCTGGACATAGAGGGTAATCTGAATGTTTGTCATGTAACTCTTGAGGATAAGTCAAATCTACTTCCAAAATATATCCAATTTCTGAAGTATCATCAATAGTTAAAACATCAAAGCCTTCAACATTTGCAATCCATTTAAAGCCACCCGTTGGAAGATATTCCATCATCGCATATCCATACAAATTATTAACGTCAAAGTACATTATGTAGGACTCTTGCTTTTTCTCATCATAAGTTTTCATATACTTATTATTAGCAATCGCATGTCGTGTTATACACTGAACATTTCCTCCTCGAATAGATCGTTCAAAAAAGTGTAACATATCAATATCTTGAAGCAATTCAAGTTGAACGTTGGTTATCTTTTTCATAGCACACCAAGAAATAGATGGAGCAGTGTAAAAATGAGCTGCATCAATGCCATAAGTTTCCATGCCATTCGATCTAAAATTTTCAAAGACATCCGCCAAAAGAAGTGTGTCAACTTTTAAATACAAATCTGCGTATTCTCCTAATGTTTGACAGGAAAACGTTTCCCACACCGATTGAGCAAACTCATACTCTTCATTCGATATTGTTTGATCATTAAGGCTGCTATAAAACTTGGATATTTCAGGTAATTTAGTTTCGTTAAGAACATCCATACTCGTGACGTATTCATAGGGAAACACACCTTTTCTCGCAGTAAGTCGAAACTGTGCATCATCATTAAAATAACGTTGTGTTATTTGCTTTGAATCTTCGCTTAACGAAGATGAACATTGATCTAGTGAACAGGACAAGAAATTATATGTATCGAAAAATCTTAACTGAATGAATCCATTCTTAGCCCGTACATACTTTGTAAACCCTTTGTAACGTTCCATATTCATCGCTAACAATTTTATATGACCAGGATTATGTAACACCTCTCCATCACGTTTCTCGCAAATTTCTTTAATTATAAAATGTCCATCATAGGCGGTTAGATTATGAAATGCTATAGGCAAAACCTTTGTTACTTTGTAATTTAAATTACAACTATTGTGTGCGCTTCCTCTATATTTTCCAGTTAAGTGACAATGATCGCGTACTTTGAGTTCATTAACTGCAATCGGTTTCTCGCAAATGTGACACATTTTACTTGACAAAAATAATCTTTCTTCATTTTCGGTCATCTTTAACATTGGCTTAACCGATAAGTAATATGTTTGAAGTTTATCCACAATACTATAAAGTTCCTTTACAAACAATTCAATGCAATTATTTCCCCTAAAGAGCTTGAAACTGCACAATTCACTATCGAAATTACAATGAAGGTATAAAGAAATGCTGTAAGGAATATGTTTATGTGTTAAAGTAGAGTTATGAATGTCACTATTTGGAAAACAGGAGGAAATTGGAGACAAAACGCATTCAGTGTCTGCATATATTATAAATGGAACTGTATCTTTAACTCGGAATTCTGTAAAATTAACAAATCTTTGTTCATCAGTCGGCATTATGCTTTTTGCAACAGGAAACTGTTTACAGTCTGCAAAGTGAACATTTAACTCATCCTCAAGAAGATAATATGACAAACAACGTCTACATATATAAATCCTTCTCTGAGTGCTAGTGATGCTTGAACGCACAAGGCGAGCAAGATTTCTAATTAAACAAAAGTGATAACTTTCACTGTTTCCAATCTGCAACATCAATAAGTCTACACTCCTTTCATATACGGGGTAGTTTTCACCCCCCCTGCTATTTTTCATCAAAAACAAAAGATCTTAGGTTCAATTATCATTTTTACCCGTTTAAGACCTTTTTCCCCACTGTAAAATCACTATTTACTGTTTTAGGGGTGACATCATCTATCCGGGTAAAAGCCTATGTCACAACGAATTTTTTAAGCTATTACACATAATTTTACGGTTCTTAGTTTCCAAGGTATCGATTTTTCAATTTTGGGGTAGTTTTCACCCCCCTGCTATTTTTCATCAAAAACAAAAGATCTTAGGTTCAATTATCATTTTTACCCGTTTAAGACCTTTTTCCCCACTGTAAAATCACTATTTACTGTTTTAGGGGTGACATCATCTATCCGGGTAAAAGCCTATGTCACAACGAATTTTTTAAGCTATTACACATAATTTTACGGTTCTTAGTTTCCAAGGTATCGATTTTTCAATTTTGGGGTAGTTTTCACCCCCCTGCTATTTTTCATCAAAAACAAAAGATCTTAGGTTCAATTATCATTTTTACCCGTTTAAGACCTTTTTCCCCACTGTAAAATCACTATTTACTGTTTTAGGGGTGACATCATCTATCCGGGTAAAAGCCTATGTCACAACGAATTTTTTAAGCTATTACACATAATTTTACGGTTCTTAGTTTCCAAGGTATCGATTTTTCAATTTTGGGGTAGTTTTCACCCCCCTGCTATTTTTCATCAAAAACAAAAGATCTTAGGTTCAATTATCATTTTTACCCGTTGAAGACCTTTTTCCCCACTGTAAAATCACTATTTACTGTTTTAGGGGTGACATCATCTATCCGGGTAAAAGCCTATGTCACAACGAATTTTTTAAGCTATTACACATAATTTTACGGTTCTTAGTTTCCAAGGTATCGATTTTTCAATTTTGGGGTAGTTTTCACCCCCCTGCTATTTTTCATCAAAAACAAAAGATCTTAGGTTCAATTATCATTTTTACCCGTTTAAGACCTTTTTCCCCACTGTAAAATCACTATTTACTGTTTTAGGGGTGACATCATCTATCCGGGTAAAAGCCTATGTCACAACGAATTTTTTAAGCTATTACACATAATTTTACGGTTCTTAGTTTCCAAGGTATCGATTTTTCAATTTTGGGGTAGTTTTCACCCCCCTGCTATTTTTCATCAAAAACAAAAGATCTTAGGTTCAATTATCATTTTTACCCGTTTAAAACCTTTTTCCCCACTGTAAAATCACTATTTACTGTTTTAGGGGTGACATCATCTATCCGGGTAAAAGCCTATGTCACAACGAATTTTTTAATCTATTACACATAATTTTACGGTTCTTAGTTTCCAAGGTATCGATTTTTCAATTTTGGGGTAGTTTTCACCCCCCTGCTATTTTTCATCAAAAACAAAAGATCTTAGGTTCAATTATCATTTTTACCCGTTTAAAACCTTTTTCCCCACTGTAAAATCACTATTTACTGTTTTAGGGGTGACATCATCTATCCGGGTAAAAGCCTATGTCACAACGAATTTTTTAAGCTATTACACATAATTTTACGGTTCTTAGTTTCCAAGGTATCGATTTTTCAATTTGGGGGTAGTTTTCACCCCCCTGCTATTTTTCATCAAAAACAAAAGATCTTAGGTTCATTTATCATTTTTAGGTGTTTAACACGTTTTTTCCCCATAACATGACTATTTACTGTTTTAGGGGTGAAATGACCAATCCAGGTAAAAGCCTATGTCATCACCTATTTTTAAAGCTATAACGCCTAATTTTAGGGTTCATAGTTTCCAAGATATTGAGTTTTCAATTTTGGGGGGGTAGTTTCACCCCATAAAGGGGGACGTCGCCCCAAGTGCTAGGACCCCTCATACAAGTCCCTAGCATGATTGGTTCACGAGATATTAACAAAAGTGTAGTTAGGCCCTTTTGACAAGAAAATAAATGAATGATACTTTCAAAAACGAGGTGTCACCCCAAGTGCTAGGATACTGCCTATGGGAAAATCCCATCCTGGGTTCAGAAAATATTAACAAATGTGTAGTTAGACCCTTTTGACAAAAGCCACCGGTGTGCATACATACAAAAATTGCTCTTTCACCCCAGGTAAGGGTAGTTTTTATTTTGGGGGTTGACATACCTCATTCATACAAAAGGAGAATTCACTACGAGTCCTATGACACCCCATATGTTTACATCGCATTATTGGTTAGCGAGATACTAAAAATCGAATGACCTATTAGTTTTTTGTTTTTTTAATAAATTTTTTAAAAAGCCTCATCTATAAAGAATCTTTTAAAAATTCCGCTCTCTTACAAAAGCCCTCAAGTGCGCATGCATACAAAAATAACCACTACTTAACCTCCGGGTAAGGGTAGATTTATTTTGGGGTGGATATACTCCCGTCCATAGCAAGGGGTGGTTCACCACAAGTCCTACGACACCCTATATGCATCGTTCTAGCCTTACAAGCTCATTAAATTCGCCAAATTGTCAAAAAAGCACGTTTACCTCAAATTGCGTTTCCAAATTCCACCCATTTTAAAAAATTACCTCACCATCAAATAGAGCGGGAAAAATAGCATTTAAACGAACCCTCACTCAACCCTAGTCCTCGCCCGCCACCAAACATTTCCCAACATAGCCATACGTATTCAAGCACACACGCGACTTGCAAGAGAACATACACTACCCCACTACCCGCGAATAACCTTTTGTTTTGGTGCTCACACTCGCATGGGTGTCAGATGACAGTTAGCATCCTAATAAACATCCTCCATGACGTCAACACCCATTAACTTTTTATCACCATCGCACAAACAAGCCAAAGGGTCAACCTCTTCCCACGCTAACACGTGCACTGCACATGCTCGCTCCTGGACCACGTGCTCGCTCTAAGGACCCATGACGTCATCCCATGACGTCATCAGGATTACGCAATTTCTGGTCATGATGATGCAATATCCAAAGTCTAGCGAATTATACTACTAGCGTCATCCAAAGAACTGATAATATCATATTAACAATTGATACACATTGCAATTTTTATATTATTCTTTTCCTTTGACCATAACTTTCTCTATTCCAAGAACATGCATTTAAACATCATGTCTATACTTTTTATTAAGGCTCTAACGCTCTTATGTTCACATCAATTAATTTGATCTTTATTTAATATTTCCTTACTTGGTTATTATTATTATTATTTCATATCTTCATTCTTTACACAAGCTCAAAAGCTATTTCTTTCATATCTCAAATTTACTTTTATTTAAATATCTTTCATGATAATTACTAATATTTCGCTTGCTCTTATGACATTTGTCAAATACATTAACATTTTTTTCATATATTTCCTCTACTGGATTTATTCTTTACATAATTATTTATAATTTCTCAAATTTCTATTTTTGTTCAGACCGCGTTCTTGTTTATTCAGTATTTATTTACTCAAACACATCCCTTTTACTCAAAAACTCCGGTGGATTTGTACACAATCATTCCCTGACACCAAAATATAATGAAATTCATTACTCACATGTTTTTAAGGTCGTCCCATGACCTTTATCCTTGTGCGGTGTTTCATTTTGGCCCACTTTAAAATTTACTCCACATTATAGAAATTCATCTTATGTACAAACACTTCTTGACACATATTTAATACACTTAACATTGACGACATTTTTAATATACTGGTGTATCCCTTTAGAACACACAATAAACACTAAAAAATATTAATTTAACACACAATCTTGATAAATTTACACTTCACAATTCTTGATCACTAGGCCGTATTTCTTAGCCTATCACACGTGACCTCTTAAACTCCCGTTTCCAAGGGTGAAATTTATTCAATGTCGGCTTCCTATCCTGCAGAATACGAAAGTCTCGAAACATCTACTTTTCCCTGGAATCCTAATTCTTCGAATCCTATTCTGGATGACCGGCTATTTCTCTAGCTTGAACGGCTTCCCTTTTTTAGATCTGGTTTATCGATCCTAGCGAAAGTCTGTTCGGATCGAGGTCCCCTCGATAACCTATCGATGATCGATGGATTTATTTTATAACAGCTAGTACTTCTCGAGTCTAGTGCTTTAAAATAGTTCGTCTGCTTTCTGGAGATAATGTCTATAGTCTCCGTTCTTCTTTATTTATTTGGTTCTCGCCCTCCTACTTTCTGTGATACGTTGCGAACCTTACTCTGTTTTTCCCTAGTTGGGTTCTTTAATTTAGATAACTGTTTATCTTTCTCTTACGGTACTTCCGCACGTTATGATATTTTCGTTCGTCTATTTAAAGACCTATCGCCTTAAGTTCAACGTTCGCAGCCTGCTCTGACTATATTTTACGAACTTTTCACTGTAAACTTGTGTACTGTCGGACCTAAATCCTGTAACTAGGATTTTCCTAATTTTTCAACACGGCGATACTTTAAATTTTCTTCTTTACAACTCCTTATGGAGGCAAGCAAGTTGTTAATACTTCGACGCCTATGGCTATCGGATATTAATTCTGCGGTGTAATACAGCGTTTCCCCCCTCAAGGAGTACTGGTAAACTGTCTTCGATGTAACGCAGAGTGACGCCCCACACGACTGTCTGAATACTGATGCGTAGCAACGCCCCCTCGGGCTGTTTGGAACTGCTTGTACTGATGCTCCAGCGTCACGCCCCCCTGGACGGACTAATACTGCATGTGCTGTGATGTAGCCTTACGCCCCCTCACGGGCTGTCGGAATGACTGCATGTGCTGTTGATGCTCCAGCGTCACGCCCCCCTGGACGGACTAATACTGCATGTGCTGTGATGTAGCCTTACGCCCCCTCACGGGCTGTCGGAATGACTGCATGTGCTGTTGATGCTCCAGCGTCACGCCCCCCTGGACGGACTAATACTGCATGATGTGATACAGCACCTCCCCTCACGGAGTCTGTCGTGAACTGCATGTTTGGCTTGGTCATGCCAGGAGCTTTTATACTCTTTCGCTACAAAAAGATAAGACTCTAGCCCTTTCTGTGACCAACTTTTAAAATAATGGTTGCACAATTATAAAAATTATACCTTCCGAAAGCTCGTCTTCTCAATGTCAACTAATCTCATTGCGCATAAGAATCGATCGTGCAATTCGGAGATATTAATTACTTTGTAGTCTTCAGCTGCGTAGGTGTTGCTGTTCTTTTGTACTCTCCCCTCTCTACAGGCCTTTGTAAATCCCCGATGACGTCTACTTGCGTTTGCATTTTTCTCCTGTGCAATTTTTAAAAGGTTTTTCTTTACACAAAAATCTCTCATTCGAAATGATTCACTGTACTGTAATTGTTTACTCATTTTTATGCTCGTAAACGGGTTAAATTTAATTATTCTTCTTCTGGCGCATAGGCGGTGTTGTCGTTTTTCAGCAAGCTAAGCTCGATTTCCGAGTCAGGCTTCCTTGTCTAACAGTGGGAATTTTCCACTCGGTTATTAATACTCATGACTAGCTCCTTTCTGAATGTCAAGAGGGGTGATCTCATCTCTCGAACACCTGGTCCACGCCGCTTGCACAACGTTAGGCTAGCATCCTAGCTTGATCTTTCTCTATGTTACATTAGAAACTGTACGTTTCTTTCATTTCTTCCCCAAATACATGGATTCGACCTCCTTGGACCCTATAGCACATGGGTTCATCTCACCCTTCCTTAGCATAAATAAATTTTCGAAAAATTTTGAGGAAATTTATTTCAATTAAATTTGTCTTTCTTTATTCGTCGAAGCCATCATAACGTTGTCCGTATCTTCTGTTGAATTATTTCTTTAAAGTTCCTTCCACTCTGGTTGTGTAGGTCGGGTATGCTCTGTCCCTACCCTTTCTTTCTTTTTCCTTTATTACATTGAAATTTTCTTCTTCAATAAAATCAATTATTTCTTTATAGTTCCCTTCCTCTCTGGTCTGTGTTTGTATTGGGTCTTCTTAAAGGTCCCATTCATTCATTCAATCCCCCTAGTGGACGTCTCCACTCAGGGTCATAAATTTCTTGTCACGTTCGGTTGTTTACAACTTCTACCCTCGTCTGGTGCGCGCTTCTCCAAACTTAAGTCAAACAGTTGGTTTCTTTTCTTCTTTTCATAAGACGGACTTCTTTTCGGTCTGGCCTCTATTCATTATGAATTTTCAACTTAATGACCTTATTTAAATTACCTTGCGGGTGCAACTAGCTTTACCCGTAACTTTCTTCATTACTGTTCTCAGACTTCAAGTCTGTAACACTTCATTTGATTTTTTTGAGAGCTCGGTCTAACCTCACCTGACTCTTTCTGGTTTTCTTCCCCCTTCCTCATCTCTCTTTGAGATGGTATTTCAAACAAATATTATTTTATTCCTCTTATTCTTCGACGGTTGCAAATGGCATAACCCGTCGGCTTATGATGGAATAATCCTTTTCCTTCATCTCGCATCGAGATGGCATTTTTAAAGAGTATTTCTTTTTTCGACTCTTCCAATTCTTTAGATCTTTCAGATCTCCCTTCTTTCTCTTCTTTTTATCACTCCCTTTCTTTTTACGGAGCTTCCAGCTGAAATATGCCTGGGCATCCTCTTCCTCCAAGGCATCGTATATTATTCCTCCTCCTTTCATTGTTTCCATGGGGTATCCATTTCCTGGTACACCGACTACCAATGGCGGTTTTCCTCTTTCCTGATTTTCTTCAGAGACGTCTCCCCTCATTTTTTCATTGTTCCCAACAATCTCATCTTTTTCTTTTAGGTTTTCTTGGCTCTTATTGGCATTTGTTTCCCTTTCTCTGTCCTTTTGTTGCCAGTCCTGGTATTTAATCAGTAATTCAAGGATCTGGGCTTTCAATTTTGGTCCTTCTAATGCCGTTTTATCTTCTTGATCCTCCTGAATGTCTTCTAGGTTTTCTTTTTTTACCTCCTCATTTTCTTCAGAGTTTTCTTTTTCAATTCCTGTCAACTCTTGAACCTCTGTTTCTATCGATGTTTCGTTGATATTTTCTATTATTGTTTCATTTAACTTCCCTGTTTCTTCAGGAATTATTATTTCCGTCTCTTCAACTTCCGCTTCTTTCATTATTTCCTGTTCGGAGATTATTTCTGTCTCTTCCAGCTCAACCTTTCCATCAAAATGATTCTCTTCACTTCGCAGCTCGTTTTCATTTTGGCTGTCCTCCTGGTCTGGAATTACTATTTCCTCTTGAGTCTCCATTTGTTCTTCAGGAAGGATTTCAAAGTTTTCTTCAGTTTCCACTGGAGTCATTTTAATTTCTATTTCTTGTTCGACTTCTCTAATCTCAATTTTGGGCTCTTCTGGCACCGTTACTTCTTTTTCTTCTTTAATTTTTACTGGCTTTTCAACTTCCGTCTGGACAACTGTTGCATTTATGACTGGGCTAACCCTTTCTTTTGCTTTGAGGTCCTCTGCAAATATGTATTCATCATATCTCTTCTGAGCAGCCTCTACTATTTCTTCATATTCCCGAATCTTGACTTCTCTTACTTCAGCCAACTCCTGAAGGGATATTATCCCTTGTTCCTTATACATGCTCACTTGGAATCCAAGCATCTTATTTCTTTCCTTGAATATATTATCCATCAGTTCCTGGATTTCATTCATCCTGTTATACTCTTTGTAATCGATATTACGATAAATATGCCTCCATTTCATCCATATTTCCCACACGCGTTTCATTTCTTCCTCTATTTCATTCACGAAACTACTTATCTGTTCCCGCGAAGCTAATTCCATTTTTCCTTCTTTCACCATACGTTCCGCAAATTTCTTCTTTGTTTCTCTAAATGACTTTTTGACATCAGGAATTTCTTTATTTAGTTCTTCTAATTCCAGTTTGGGTATCATAAACCAATTTTTGCTTGCCCTATCACGAAGTTTATCTATCTTCTTTATTTCCTCGGAGATACTTTCTCTTTGTTCCTTAATTTTCTCTCTGTCCTTCGAGTCTACATCTCTAAATTTCCAAAGTTCATCCCTCATCTTCTCATGCTCATTCCGCATTTCTTTAATTATATCCAAGAATTCTTTTACTTCCTTCCAGGTCGCCATTTCTACCTTTTCCTGATCCTGAACGCAAAGACTATCGTTCTTTTTCCCTTCGTTTTCTGAGCCTACCTGAACCTGCGTTGCTACGTGAGATTTTGAATTACCTTTACTATTATCATTATCTGTATTAATTACATTTTCCCTTGGAATCAGTTTACAATTTTCTTTTTCCGTTTGGAGCTCTAAAGGCTCAACATTTACCCTTTTGTCTGCAGACATGTTACCTTCTCTTCGTGTAACTATGTCTCCAGGTGCACGCATGCTTTCTACAGAAACCTTTACAATTTCTTTACTTGGGTACTCTTTATCACCTGTAATTTTACCTTTGTCTGGACCCTCGGCCCTTACATCTTCTGAGAGCCTCCGCCTCTCTTCACTTAATGACATCATATTATAATACAGTGGGCCACTAATGCCACCACACTAGTACATGCTTGAGAGATGATACTCTGAACCATTGTGTCCCAATTTCTTTAAAAATTTACTTTGGTACGGGTGTTTACTACAACGTACCCTTTTGATACTTTTATTCAATTTCATAAACCTTTATGGAAGTATTTAACATTCAAAATTTCGAAAAACCATTTTTTTTTCAAAAAATGAAAATTTTGATTTTTCGAGAAAACTCGGGGTTTCCCTGGGAAAACTCAGCCCTGCGTACTGGGCGCCAAAATAAGAGAGATAGGGGGGGGTTTAATGATATAATTCAGGGCTGCTCGGTATGAGTTTCCAGGGACCCATGCGGTCAGTTAATATTTTATGTTGTAGCTACTCCTATCATTACTTTACTTTACATGTTATGACCGTCTTAAGTGTTCCTCTAGTTATTAATCCAGCACATTACTTATATGCCCCCCATGTGCCCTTTTAGCAAGAAATATGCCAATCACAGTATACCAGCGTAGCTCAATTCGGGATTTTCGGGGCAGCGGTAAGTTCCCCCACTCTGTGACTCACATATTTTGGATTAATTAGAGGATACACTTTCAAAAATAACAACAAAATCAACTCCTATTTTTAACACATTTAATTAATAAAAATTATGGCGCTACAAACAATTTAACAATTTAATTACTGACCCATAATCATCTACTTGTTCCAATTGAACAAGGAATAACAATAGAATAAAACAAATATTGTATTAAAACATATGGTTTCCACATAAACCAACAATTCCTAATTATTTTTACTTCCATAAAGCATCAACTGTGAGTTTCATATAACTCCGAGCTCTTTTGGCTCAATGCTTTCTATAATAATGGTGTCACTCTTTGTACACCTCAAATACTACTCTTTATATTTTCTTAATCCTCAAAAACAAATGTATAATTACATTTAAAATTATATGTTAATTATCTAACTCAATATTTGGGCATTTTCACATATTTTCAGCTGTTATCATCTCTCTCTATTTTACAAATACATTAAGGTAATCAGGAAATTACTTGTGTACTCCAGAGTATGAAGATACTTGACACAGTCAAAAAAACTATAGTCACTCCCGGAACCTAGTTGCCTTCAATTAACTCGTGGAATCCTACTTCCATACAACATTACAATAGGGATTGTTATTTATCTCTTACGTCTTATAAGACCATTATCACATAAGAAAACTACGATCTGAACAGGCAAGCGGAAATATCAATCTACAAGGACCTCGGTTCAACGCCCGGGTCATTAACAACTTTAAACACTCCTGGTGTATTCATTACTCCTTACAAGACGGCCTCCAGACACCTTCCTACACCAAGGGTCTGGCCGTGAAACTTGAGAGTTATTTATGACTATGCGGGATCCTTCCCGTCTAGCCCGAGCTAGAGCTCTCTTTAATGCTTTTACAAAACACAAACCTTTCATTCTCAGTTCTTTGTGGAGACCTGGCATTCTATTCTTCGTGTACATTCAACCATATTATTGGGCTCATAAACCACATTCGTAATCTTGGCGTTTATTAATTATGAAAGGTCCTCATTAATTGTGGAAGAGTAACGACGAATAATAAAGGGGCTTTCAAAATAAGAGGATTCTGAGTTCGAATCTCTTCACATGCCTCGGGAACCTTTCCCATATAGAGGACTATACAAAATGCGATTTAGGGTCAGCCAATAGCTATAAGACCTACGCTCAATACCATACATTTGCTCCCTTTCAATAACATACACAATGCCTCGTGATACTAATGTCACAAATAGACGACTTATACCAAATCTCAATTCGCTACAATCAACTACCTCTCATAAGTAATTTACCAAGTACATTAACTTTTACGCGTCCCTAGCGTGACATTTTACTTTAATTTGCGCTCCTTTTGCGCTATACATTTTTTTAAGCCTAGCGTCATCCAAAGAACTGATAATATCATATTAACAATTGATACACATTGCAATTTTTATATTATTCTTTTCCTTTGACCATAACTTTCTCTATTCCAAGAACATGCATTTAAACATCATGTCTATACTTTTTATTAAGGCTCTAACGCTCTTATGTTCACATCAATTAATTTGATCTTTATTTAATATTTCCTTACTTGGTTATTATTATTATTATTTCATATCTTCATTCTTTACACAAGCTCAAAAGCTATTTCTTTCATATCTCAAATTTACTTTTATTTAAATATCTTTCATGATAATTACTAATATTTCGCTTGCTCTTATGACATTTGTCAAATACATTAACATTTTATTCATATATTTCCTCTACTGGATTTATTCTTTACATAATTATTTATAATTTCTCAAATTTCTATTTTTGTTCAGACCGCGTTCTTGTTTATTCAGTATTTATTTACTCAAACACATCCCTTTTACTCAAAAACTCCGGTGGATTTGTACACAATCATTCCCTGACACCAAAATATAATGAAATTCATTACTCACATGTTTTTAAGGTCGTCCCATGACCTTTATCCTTGTGCGGTGTTTCATTTTGGCCCACTTTAAAATTTACTCCACATTATAGAAATTCATCTTATGTACAAACACTTCTTGACACATATTTAATACACTTAACATTGACGACATTTTTAATATACTGGTGTATCCCTTTAGAACACACAACAAACACTAAAAAATATTAATTTAACACACAATCTTGATAAATTTACACTTCACAATTCTTGATCACTAGGCCGTATTTCTTAGCCTATCACACGTGACACTTTAAACTCCCGTTTCCAAGGGTGAAATTTATTCAATGTCGGCTTCCTATCCTGCAGAATACGAAAGTCTCGAAACATCTACTTTTCCCTGGTATCCTAATTCTTCGAATCCTATTCTGGATGACCGGCTATTTCTCTAGCTTGAACGGCTTCCCTTTTTTAGATCTGGTTTATCGATCCTAGCGAAAGTCTGTTCGGATCGAGGTCCCCTCGATAACCTATCGATGATCGATGGATTTATTTTATAACAGCCAGTACTTCTCGAGTCTAGTGCTTTAGAATAGTTCGTCTGCTTTCTGGAGATAATGTCTATAGTCTCCGTTCTTCTTTATTTATTTGGTTCTCGCCCTCCTACTTTCTGAGATACGTTGCGAACCTTACTCTGTTTTTCCCTAGTTGGGTTCTTTAATTTAGATAACTGTTTATCTTTCTCTTACGGTACTTCCGCACGTTATGATATTTTCGTTCGTCTATTTAAAGACCTATCGCCTTAAGTTCAACGTTCGCAGCCTGCTCTGACTATATTTTACGAACTTTTCACTGTAAACTTGTGTACTGTCGGACCTAAATCCTGTAACTAGGATTTTCCTAATTTTTCAACACGGCGATACTTTAAATTTTCTTCTTTACAACTCCTTATGGAGGCAAGCAAGTTGTTAATACTTCGACGCCTATGGCTATCGGATATTAATTCTGCGGTGTAATACAGCGTTTCTCCCCTCAAGGAGTACTGGTAAACTGTCTTCGATGTAACGCAGAGTGACGCCCCACACGACTGTCTGAATACTGATGCGTAGCAACGCCCCCTCGGGCTGTTTGGAACTGCTTGTACTGATGCTCCAGCGTCACGCCCCCCTGGACGGACTAATACTGCATGTGCTGTGATGTAGCCTTACGCCCCCTCACGGGCTGTCGGAATGACTGCATGTGCTGTTGATGCTCCAGCGTCACGCCCCCCTGGACGGACTAATACTGCATGTGCTGTGATGTAGCCTTACGCCCCCTCACGGGCTGTCGGAATGACTGCATGTGCTGTTGATGCTCCAGCGTCACGCCCCCCTGGACGGACTAATACTGCATGATGTGATACAGCACCTCCCCTCACGGAGTCTGTCGTGAACTGCATGTTTGGCTTGGTCATGCCAGGAGCTTTTATACTCTTTCGCTACAAAAAGATAAGACTCTAGCCCTTTCTGTGACCAACTTTTAAAATAATGGTTGCACAATTATAAAAATTATACCTTCCGAAAGCTCGTCTTCTCAATGTCAACTAATCTCATTGCGCATAAGAATCGATCGTGCAATTCGGAGATATTAATTACTTTGTAGTCTTCAGCTGCGTAGGTGTTGCTGTTCTTTTGTACTCTCCCCTCTCTACAGGCCTTGGTAAATCCCCGATGACGTCTACTTGCTTTTGCAGTTTTCTCCTGTGCAATTTTTAAAAGGTTTTTCTTTACACAAAAATCTCTCATTCGAAGTGATTCACTGTACTGTAATTGTTTACTCATTTTTATGCTCGTAAACGGGTTAAATTTAATTATTATTCTTCTGGCGCATAGGCGGTGTTGTCGTTTTTCAGCAAGCTAAGCTCGATTTCCGAGTCAGGCTTCCTTGTCTAACAGTGGGAATTTTCCACTCGGTTATTAATACTCATGACTAGCTCCTTTCTGAATGTCAAGAGGGGTGATCTCATCTCTCGAACACCTGGACCACGCCGCTTGCACAACGTTAGGCTAGCATCCTAGCTTGATCTTTCTCTATGTTACATTAGAAACTGTACGTTTCTTTCATTTCTTCCCCAAATACAGGGATTTGACCTCCTTGGACCCTATAGCACATGGGTTCAATATATATATACAAGCTGACCCGGCAGTCGTTGTCCTGCCAATCAAAGAAAGTGTTGTAACTTCGTTTCTTGAAGTGCTTTTGGATACACAATATTTTTTTTCAATTTCTGTTAACTGCCCCTAAACTATCGTGAATTGAATTAACTAATTTAGAAACAATCGTTGGAGCGCGCACAACAACTCTCCAAAGTTTCATCGCAAACGGATAAATGGCATTTAACTCATACCGGTACTCGATTTGCTTTAAATGATTCGTGCGCTGTCACTCATTTGTTGAATCTACTCGCGCTCTTCCAACTGCGAAATGGATTTACTAAGTTAGAAAGTTTCACGTAAGTGTATACAACTCATCAATGTTCCATCGCAATCGATGAATAGTATATGAAGGCATACAGGATTTTGTTGGAACGTTTCGCGTGTCGTCACTCATTTGTTACATCTACTCGTGCGCTACCAATATTGTAAAATGGATTTACCAAGTTGAACACCATCCCTGGCGTGTACACAACAACTCATCAAAGTTTCATCGGAATCGGATGAATGACATATGAACGCATAAGTGATTTTCTTTAAATGATTCGTGTGCCGTCACTCATTTGTTGAATCTACTCATGCGCTACCTATTGTAAAATAGATTAACTAAGCCTGAAACCTTCTCAGGCGTGTACTCAATGATTCACCAAGGTTTGATCGCAATCGGATGAATGATATATGACCGCATACGGGACTTTGTGGAAACGATTCACGCGCCGTCGCTCATTTGTTGAATCTACTCGTGCGCTACTTATTAAAAACTGGATTTACTGAGACAGAAACATTTCCTGGAGTGTACACAACAATTCACCAAAGTTTCATCGCAATAGGATAAATGGTATATGGACGCATACGGTACTTTGTTGAAATGATTCGCGTGCCGTCACACATTTGTTGAATCTACTCGTGGGCTACCTATTGTAAAAGGGATTTATTAAGCCAGAAACCTTCCGTAGGGTGTACACAACATCTCACCCAAGTTTCATCGTAATCGGACGAATTGTATTTCAACGCATACGGGACCTTATTGAAACGCTTCGCGCGTCGTCGCTTATTTGTTGAATCTACTCGTGCGAAACCTCCTGTGAAATGTATTTACTAAGTTAGAAACCCTCACGTAAGTGTACACAACATCTAACCCAAGTTTCATTGCAATCGGATGAATGGTATATGAACGCATACGGGACTTTGATTAAAAGTTCGCGCGTCGTTGCTCATTTGTTGAATCTACTCGTGAGCTACCTTTTTTTAAATGGATTTACTAAGTGAGAAACCCTCACGTAAGTGTACACAACACATCACCCAAGTTTCATCGCTATCGGACGAATGGTATTTGAACGCATACGGGACTTTGTTGAAACGTTTCGCACGTCGCCGCTCATTTGTTGAATCTACTTGTGCGCAACCTCCTGTGAAATGGATTACTAAGTTAGAAGCCTTCACTTAAGTGTACACAACAACTCATCAAAATTTCATCTCAATCTATGAATGGAATATAAACTTATACGGGATTTTGTTGAAACGCTTCGCGCGTCGTCACTCATTTGTTGAATCTAGTCGTGCACTACCTAATGTGAAATTGATTTACTAAGCCAGAAGGCTTCCCTGGAGTGTACACAACATCTCACCCAAGTTTCATCGCTATCGCACGAATGGTATTTGAACGCATACGGGACCTTTTTGAAACGCTTCGCGCGTCGTCGCTCATTTGTTGAATCTATTCGTGCGCTATCTATTGTAAAATGGATTTACTAAGCCAAACACCTTCCCTGGAGCTCACTCAACATATCACCCAATTTTCATGGCAATCGGATGAATGGTATATGAACGCATACGGGACTTTGAAACGCTCTAACGTGCAGAGACAAACAGTAGAAGTCGACATCACTGCCACCTTTGGTATAAAACACAACTTTCCGCCACGGGTGGAGTGTAAGTAATGGCGGTAGTTGCACAGATTGCGACCAGGTGGCTCAAACGTGCAGAGACAAACCGTCCAAAGACATCAGCTTTCAGGAAGACCAAGGCTAGTGGTTTCCATGACGACTGTTTTTGACTGTATATTGTGGTTCTAAAATTGTGTGTATATTGTGGTTCTAAAATTGTGTTCATTCCACCTACCGGGTCGGATTGTGAATCTAAACCATACATACTAATATACATACCAAATTCCATCAAAATCGGTTCAGTCGTTTAGGAGGAGTTCAGTCACATACACACGTGTCGAAGAATTATATATAGAAATATTCATATTCTCAAAGTTTTCTAACTCGCCAAAGTTAAATCTGGTTTATACATCTCGCACAGTTAGCCAGTTAACCGAGCCGACCAATGTGGAAATTATTATCAGACACGTGATCGACAAGCAACAAAGGAAGTCCGGCACAAAGGAGCAATGGCGAAGCGAATGCACGGAGATACTCGAAGACTTCCGACGAACCGACGGGGGCACGCGAGTGAATCGTGACCTCAGGCTAGGAGGGGGACTCGAGCCTGGCGCGTGTCGAACACAACCAATAAGAAGCGGCCTTAGATTAAAGCAGACAGTGCTATTAGCATAGCTAATTACCAGCATGATTTTAACACCTCATAATATTATAGAAGTAGTTAAATAATAAATAAGAAGTATTTATTAACATTGCGACTAATTGATATGGCTTTTCATTTTTATAGACTCCTTGATCTCTATGGATCAGCCATAGTTAATTGTCTTTGTTTCTTCTGTATTCTTTGGTAGATGTCTGATACGCATCATGTACCGGTATGTGTTAAGTTAAAATTAATAAAACCTAACAAACAGGTTTATCAAAGTGTTCATATCTATTACAATTTATTAATCTCAACTAAGAATGGATCGACTACTAAGGCCCAGTTGTACGAACTCGGGTTATCCATCGGAATAGCTATACCTGGGCTAGCGTCTTCCTTGGTATATCTCCAAGGGTGGGTTGTACGACAAGATTTTATGCCGGGGCTCGCTATTCCATGTTTGTCTGAGAGACAAGCTAAGTTGGTAACAAACGGTGCTAACTTTGTGGACATATTGACACGAAATTTGAACTTCTTTGGAAACAGATGAATATCGAATTGACCACTGCGATACTCCATGAGAGGCCGTGAGAATAACAAACCACGGCCGTGGACAAACATACCGTAATAAATCCATGCATTGGTTACAAATAATGGTATAAATCGTAGGCTATACATAAATATAATGCAAACTAATATAGCATATCCAAGAATTAAGTACCGGTAGGTGCAGGATGGGCTAGCCTACTTTTACCTGTCAGTCATATGTTCCAGTCCATCGATAATTTTATCTAATAACCTCAAAACTGTGTATTTTTCCTGTCTGAACCGTATAAAGAATTAATTTTCATCACAGTTCAGAAAATGAGCCGGCCTCTGTCTGATCTTCTTTGCTTTTCTCCTTTTCAGAAATAGTATTTCTATTAATGGATCCTCCGCATCAGCATGAATGCTCTCTTGAATAATTATGAGTAATGTATGTAATTACTGTGCTGCTATTAAGATTATACATTTTCATGTACATATATGAATAGTTCACTCGAATTAAGAGTTTGCGATGATTTAACTTCGTTTTTTTTTCTAATAAGTGATGAGCCTCTCCATCACTTTCTACATTAATTCCTGGCATCTCCAGCATGATGCTCTCGACTGACGCGGAGTTATTATTAATTACCCTGTTGAACCTAGGATCACCCCAAGTGATTACTGGTAGGCTACATATGCAACAACTCCAAGCATAACATAGAAACAAAAACTAATAAGCAAAAAAAGTTGGAACTGGTGGGGTTCGATCCACAAAATTTACGTTCTTTCGTCGTGAGTCTAGCGCGCTAACCATTGGACCACTGCGACATGGCGTTCAGCGCTGAAGACAATGCATAAGATGCGTACATTTGTAGTGTCGTTGGCTTGCATTGGTATTTTGTCTGTAAAATTGTGTATGTAATTATTGTGCTGCTATTAAAATTATACGTTCTCATGTACATTTATGAATAGCTCACTGAAATTACTAGTTTGCGATGATTTAACTTCGGATGTTGTAGCGGTCTCTCCCGTCCGCCATATATATACTCGGTATAAGCAGATAGCTCGCCATTCCAAGCCAGGTTAGCTATGCCGTCGTTTATACCCGGATTATCTCTTATACCAATGTCGTACAACTCAATTCTGCGCTAACTACGGAGATAACTTTAGCCGAGGTATAACCCGAGTTCGTACAACTGGCCCTAAGACCCGAACGTCTGAACATCGACCCAGAATCTAACAACGCACAACAAGAATGGAATCACTGGTACAGCACGTTCAGGAACTTCTCAGTGACTTACAAAGCAAGTGACGCCGACAAATTAAGAATTCTGATAAATCATGTCTCACCTTGAGTATACGAATATTTCAATGAAGCTAAAACGTTCAATGACGCAATAAGCATTTTGGTTAGCACTTTCACAAAACCGGTGAACGAAATATTAGCGCGTCACAAATTAGCAATCAGAAAGCAGCTAGCTGGAGAAACAGTGTCGAAATATATAGAATCGTTGAAGCTTCCGAGCAAAGATTGTAACTTTCAGGCTGTAACAGCGGAAGTAAATAGAGATGATTGTATTCGCGACGCTTTCATTGCCGGTCTTCTTAACTCCAATATTCGTCAGAGCCTTTAGAAAATCTTAACCTCACTCTTGAGGAGGCTTCAATAAAGGCAAAGGCTTTAGAGTCAGCGATGGAGCAGTCCCTTCAGTATCAAGAGCCTGTTTCAGTCAGTGCTGTTCAGAACCGTCGTGCTATTTCACCCAGACCACCCTCAATTACTTATGCCAGCCGTAACAGCTGCTAATGGAATAGTGAAGCCTCGTGTGAAGTTGTTGCAGTGACAAACAGGAAGTGTTATTTTTGTGGACTTGCCTATCACAAGAGGAATGAATGCCCAGCAAGGGAAGTTATTTGTCGTGCATGCTCGAAAACTGGTCACTACGTCAAAGTTTGTAGAAGTGCCAAACCGAATAGTTCCCAAAAATCTTACCATTGCCATACTGTAGTCTTATCTTCTGCCTCTTCCACACCATCTTTTCTGGCAAGAGCTATAATTCCCATTTACTTAATTGAAACGAAAGCCAATGCTCTCGTAGACACTGCTAGTTCTACATGTTTTATTTCTGAGAGGTTGGTCCGGAAGCTCTGGCTCCCCGTGTGTGCTTGTAGTCTCACAGTAACAATGGCCTCAACATCTCTTAGCTCATCTGTTAAGGGAGTTTGTTCAGTCAATCTAAAAGTCAAGGACCATGTATATGAAGACGTTCAGCTAAAAATACTGAAAGATCTATGCTCGAACGTTATTTTGGGTCACGACATTCTTGGTCGCCATTCATCCATAGAAATAAAGTTTGGTGGCAGCAAAGAACCGTTGAATATCTGTCCAACTTTTTCTTAACATCCCTCCAGACTGTAAACCAATCGCTGTTAAATCTAGACGTCACACAGCTTCAGATGCCAAGTTCATTGATCAAGAAATTCAACGACTCTTAAAGGAAGATGTCATAGAAGAAAGCTTTTCTCCATGGCGTGCACAGGTTCTTGTTACCCACACCGAGAACCACAAATGCCGCATGGTAGTCGACTATTCTCGGACAGTAAATCAGTACACCCAACTAGATGCATAACCACTTCCACGCATTGAGGTTATCGTAAACAAAGTGGCAAATTATGAAGTGTTCAGTGCTATCGACTTAAGAGCGCCTATCATCAAATCCCTATATGTGAAGAGGACCGTCCGTACACAGCATTTGAAGCTAGTGGTAAACTTCGGATGTATAAACGAATTCCATTTGGCCCAACTAATGGTGTGCCCTGTTTTCAAAGAACTATCGATTCGATCATCCAGAAAGAGGAACTCAATGGGGGTAGCAGCTTACCTAGATGATGTCATAGTAGGAGGCAAGAATCAGAAAGAACATGAAATGAATCTGAAGAAGTTCCTAAAAGCTGTAGAAAAGTAACGCTTGACAATTAATGGTAAGAAGAGTGTCTTCTCAGCTCGTACAATAAAGGTGTTGGGTTAAATATTCTCCAATCGTTAAATTCGTCCAGATCCTGACCGACTCACATCCTTGAGAGAACTTCCAGTTCCATCTGATACTGCTTCTCTTCGAAGAACAATGGGCATGTTCGCACATTTTTCAAACTTCAGTCCAAGATTTTCACAGAAAATACATATCCTTTCGAGTGGTCTCTTCCCATTAAACGAAAAGGCTGTTGAAGCATTCAATACCCTGAAAGAAGATGTGGAAAACGCACTCATCTCGGCTATATATGAGAAGGTTATGTTCACCGTGGAGACTGATGCTTCAGAACATTCTATTGGAGCCACCCTGTCACAAAATGGGTGGCCTGTAGCTTTTTTTTCCACAAACCCTCAACAAGTCTGAACAAAGGCATTCATCTGTGGGGAAGGAAGCTCAGGCTATTCTCGAAGATGTCAAGAAATGGAGGCATTATTTACTAGGAATACATTTCCGCCATGTTCGACAGCAGGCGTCATGGCAAGGTAAAGAATGAGAAGATACAGCGTTGGAGATTGGAACTTTCATGTTTAGACTATGAAATCATCTACAGACCCGGACAACACAACGAAGCAGCTGATGCTTTATCCAGAATCTGTTCGGCTACCCAGTGCTATGGATTACGACTTAAGAACATTCATGAAGCCTTATGTCACCCGGGATTGACGAGAATGAATCACTTCGTTAAGTCAATGAATTTGCCCTATTCGTTGGAGGATATAAAGAAGGTTTTATCAGCGTGTAAAGTCTGTGCTGAGCTAAAACCCAGATTTATCCAACACGAGGGAAGTCTCATCAAAGCTGTCCATCCATTTGAACGAATAAACATGGATTCCAAGGGACCTCTCCCATCCACTTCCAGAAACCGATACCTCTTCATCTTAGTAGATGAATATTCCAGATATCCTTTTGCTTTTCCCTGCACGGATGTTACTTCCTCCACCGCTATCTCAAAACTGAAAATCCTTTTTTCAATTTTTGGATTTCCTTCCTATATTCATTCAGATCGAGGTTCTGCCTTCATATCCCAAGAATTGAAGTCATATCTCACGAATGTCGGGGTAGCGACGAGCAGAACGACACCGTATAATCGCAGAGGCAATGGTCAGGCAGAAAAATACGTAGGCATTGTCTGGAAAACTATACAGCTTGCCATAAAATCAAGACAATTGGATATCCGACAGTGGGAAAAAGTTTTAGATGATACCCTCGATTCTATCAGGTCATTACTTCGTACCGCAACAAACGAAACTCCCCATGAGCGTATGTTTAAACACCAACGGAGATCGACTTACGGACAAGCAACCCCTTCATGGTTATTGACTCCAGGACCTGTATTTCTGCGGAATCATACCAGGCATTCAAAGTATGAACCATTTGTCCAAGAGGTCACTCTTGTTGAAGCGAACCCCGAGTACGCTCACGTACAACTTGCTGATGGACTGGAGACTACTCTTTCAACTAGAGACTTGGCTCCAGTACCTTCTCCAGGCAACATTTCTCTAGAATGGGAAGAAGAAAGGGAGGTAACAGAAGAGCAGCATTCCAACAGGTCTCTTGGACATCACTCGCCTTCAACATCAATGGTCCCTGCTCGACCATCGGAATCTTCGACTCTGGATCCCCACGTCCTGACTTCTCCAGAATCCCAGAGGTCGTTAGGAAGTCCAGTTGCGACTTCTCCTCCTGACCAGCAACCTATGCGAAGCACCAGCTTCCTGACTTCTCCAGAATCTCAGGGGTCGACAGAGAGTCCAGTTACAATTCCTGCAGGCCAACAACCTAGGCGGAGCACTAGAATCCGTCGTCCTCCCCCTTACCTCAAGGACTATACTTATCAGTTAGGTGGGGGTTAATGATATGGCTTTTCCTTTTTATAGACTCCTTGATCTCTATGGATCAGCCATAGTTAATTGTCTTTGTTTCTGCTGTATTCTTTGGTAGATGTCTGAAACGCATCATGTACCGGTATGTGTTAAGTTAAGATTAATAAAACCTAACAAACAAAGTGTTCATATCTATTACACTAATTAAATGCTTAATTAAGGATTATTATCATCATCGCTAATAAGGAACCAATCAGATCCATGTTCTGAAAGGTGACGCTAACTTTATTGTTCGTGAGGGAAATCTGAGAGAGGAATCACGGCTCTTTATAATTACGACTTCATGAGGAGCGGACGTCTTAACCAAATACTCTACAAGTGAACAAAGCTGATAGACATTATTATACTTTTGAAGAAGATGACTACTGCAAGTAAATAGCAATGAGAACGACGGCGCTTAGTTTTGTGCAAGAATATTAAGTCGACATACAACTACATTAGAAACATATTAAGAAATTATTCTACGTATTTCTATCATGTCGAAATTTCTGAAGTTGAGGGAGGTGAATACAACTGAATCTACAGAGATCGTAATAACGAACTAAAATGTTAATGGGAACATAAATATGATGGCAGCGTGAGTATTCGAAATGACATAATATCAATATCGTGGGGAGACAAACATCTCGTCTCTCCCATGTAAAGTTATTCTACGTCTACAAAAGTTATTTCACCAACTATAATGACGAATACATATATCGAAACCTTGGCGAAGAAGACAGCAGAATTTAACGAACGAGGGCGGCTAGGGTGGATCCCAGGGCCATCAAGAGAGAAAGGGTTTCCCATCTCATACAAGAGGATAGCCCAGCAGAAAGGACGGCCACACGAAAATGTTCGACTTCCAATCCCGTTCCTGACAGCCTGGAAAATTCTGAAGGAGATCGAAGAAATGCCCACCAGACATCAAGAAGCTTCAAGCTATCAGAAACAATCCATTTCTGAGGAACAGCGAGGAAAGTCCACTTCTAGTCAACTATAACGCAACACAAGGTAGTTTCATGACCAACGATATATCCCATTTTGTAGAATCGTAGATACTTTTGAGAATATCCGACAACTTTCTGTATTGATGCCATTTTTCTACATATTCGTAATATCTTTATAGTTTTCGATTTTATATTTCCATAACAACGTCATGTAAAGGTTTATTCTCGATTTTGGTCGAATTTGACAAGTTAGAATTGTTATTTGGAATTTTGAATATTGCGACTTTGGAATTTGAATTATGGAGATTTTACCGTTTAGCTCAGAAAATTTGAAGGTCTAGTTTAAGTATGTTTAGATCACATTTTATTGGTTTTTGAATTGTATTATATCGTTCTTTGATAACGATGGAAGTAATGGAAATTTGTTCCAAGAATGTTATACAGAGGTATATTGCAGAGAATGCGATTCTTTAAGATCTTATTTGGAGATCCATGTAAAGTCACGATCTGATAACTTATTAGACATATCTGGTTATAAATATTTGGTGACATAATTCACATAGGCCTACATAAGAGTATGGAAGTTCATAAGAATATATTAAAGAAAGAATTTATATGAGAATGTAATGTGACGTTAGTGAATACGAATTGCAACATATTATTGGAACAATAAGATATTGAAGAAAGATTTAAGTGAAATATCACAGATAATAGGAAGCTTTGTTGAAATATGAATTATATAAAAGAAATATTATTGTTATTAGAAGACTAGTATTTTATCGTATTACCTGTTAGATTAATTCATCGATAGAACCAGTATTTTTATTTGATATTTTTATTAATGATGTTGAAACTGCTATAAGAATTTGTTAAAGAGAAGTTAGTTGAGAGTACTGTGTTATTGGAAGAGGAACTGCGATGTATCTCTAAGAGAGAGATTTTTATTATTCCCGTGTTGACGGAGGTATTTGTTGGAAGTATGACAATGATCATTGTTGAAAGAATGTCTAAAGTGACAGATTTGCGCATGATTTTGATGTTGAAAATAGGATGTGTTCAGAAGAAGCAGTATTGTTGGTGTTGATTAGTATTTGAAGTTATTGAAATAGACTCATAGAGTTGAAACTCCTTGAAAGTAGTAGGAGAGCGAATCCTAGTTGAAGTTGTATCTGAAAGAAATTATAGGATCAATGGAACATTGTTCAAACTGAGAGAAAACTGAGTTCTATTTAAATGGTTCTAATCAGAGATTGAATTTACGGTAATTATTCAACGAATTGGAAGATTATATTTTTATTAAGTATTTTTATTTTGAGAGACAAGTTAGAGGAGGTCAATGAACTATGTCTTTACTTAATTGTACGGATTAAAGAATCCCGAATTGTAATAGATATTTTCTAAAGTCTGTAGGAATTTAAGCGAAGAAATAGGAAGACAAGTTATGTCTATTTTATATGTGAAGAAGCCAGATTGCCCATTGTAAATATTTTATTTTAACTCGAGTAGTTGATGAACTTCATCGCCGATATTTGTGTTGTATATGAATTAAGTTTAGGATTTAGAGAAAGGTTTATAGTCATATTTATGCGTGTTGTAACTTTTATTTTTAATTTGAGTTGAGATCGTTTCTATGAGAAGAATTCAAGTGATGGGAGAAGGATATAAATTGTATAGATTAATGAATAGTTCTTGTAATGACTGAGATCTACGTCAGGGGTAAATTCATTTAATTTTGGGGATATTTTTAAAAACTTTTTAACATTATATTTTTGTTATGAAACTCCCGTTACCTAGGGCACAGCAATTGTTTACCACGATTTCATTCATCTTTTTTATTTGAGCTTATGAAAGCTGCTGTTAATATATTGATTGGTTTCTAGAAGAAACATATGTGTAAAATGTAACATATTTAATGATATTTGGTCATTTTGACTCAGTTAAACGTTAGTTGTGCATATAATAAATGCAAGTAATAGGAGGCGTGTAATTTTTAATGACAATAAATATGACAGGCACGTTTTTACGATTCCCTGATTTTTTTATAGAAATATGGCATTGCCTTTGTAGTTAAATGGTAGTGGTTGGTTGGTTCGTCAGTTTAGGGGCTGCGACAACGCGGTCATGTATTGAACCCATGTACCAGTGGCTCAAAGGAGGTCGAATCCATGTATATTTGTAAGAAGGAAGGAAAGAAATATACAGTCCAATGGAACATATAGAAAGATTTCATGCAAGGGATGCTAGCATAACGTTGCGCAAGAAGTTAGACCCAGGTGGCCGAGAAATGAGATCACGCCTGACTCATTAATAAAGAACCAGTCACGAGTATAATTAGACTGAGTGGAAAGTTTCGACTGTATGACAGAGAAGCACGACTCGGAAATAAACCTTACCTTGCATTAAAACGGCAACACCGCAACTGTGCCAGAAGAAGAATAATTAAATTTAACCCATTTGCAGGAATAAAAGTAAGTAAATAAATACAGTTGTGTGAATCATTTCGGATTAGAGATTTTTGTGTAGAGAAAAAGCTTTTAATAATTGCCCAGGAGAGAATTGCAAACGCAGCATACGTCATCGGGGAATTACTGAGACCCGAGGAGTGGGGAATTTAAAAATCAACAGCAACACCCACACAGCTGAAGACTAAAAATTAATTAATATCTCGGAAATGCACGATCGATTTTCATGCGCAGGAAGATCATTTTACGTTTGCAAGGCGAGCTTTCTGGAGATATAATTTTTATAATTGTGCGACAATTATTTCAAAAGTTGGTCACGAAAAGGACTAGGATTTTATTTATTTTTGACTAAATAGTATAAAAGTCCAGGCCAAGCCAGACCAATCATGCAGTTATCAAACGGCCCGAGGGCGCGTCACTGTGCTACATCACACATCGAATGCAGTTACAAGTCCGTCCAGGGGGCGTGACGTTGGAGCATCAGTAAATGCAGTATTTCGAGAGCCCGTGAGGGGGCGTCACGCTGTATCACATCGAATGCAGTTATTCCGACAGCTCGTGAGGGGGCGTCACGCTGTAACGCATCGAATGCAGTCTACCAGTACTCCTTGAGGGGAGATGCTAGATCACATCGTGCAGGGGACGTAAAGCTACATCACACCGAAGACAGTCTACAAGCTTTCCTAAAGGGGAAACGCTGTATTACCTCGTATAGACAGTATCCGACAGCCAGGGGCGTCGCTATATCGATAACCAACGTGCATCCACAAGGAGTAGCCAAAAAGTATTATTACAGTATCGCCGCGTTGAGAATTAGCAAAATCCTAATTACAGGATTTAGGTCCGACAGTATAAAGTTTACCGTGAAAAGTTCAGTAAATACAGTCAAAGCAGGCTGCGAACTTAGAACTCAGGGCGATAGGTCTTAAATTAGACGACCAAAAGTATCATAACGTATTGAAGTAACGTAACAAGCGAGATAAACATTTTATCAACTGTAAAGAACCCGTGTAGGGACGGACGGAACGAGGTTCGCAAGGTATTCCTGAGAGATAAGAATTTGAGAACAGAATAAGCAGAAAGGAGAAGGAAACTCTAGACATTGCGTCAAGAGAGCAGATGAACTATTCAAAAAGCACTAAGTTACGAGGAGTATTAGTTGCTAGAAATCACAAGATCACCAATAGATTTTCTGGGGAACCGCGGACGGAATAGACTTTCGCTAGACCAACCAATAGGGTCTAAAAGGGAGCCGTCTGAGCCAGAGAAAATAGCAGATCGTCAGGAACGGGATTTGAAGGAGAATTATTACAGGGAAGAAGTAGGTGGTTCGAGACTTTCACATTCTGACAGGATAGGAAGCCGACATTTACTAAATTTCACCCTTGGAGACGGGAGGTCAAGAAATCACGTGTGAAGGCTTAATAGCAGCCTTAGTGATTCGAATCTGTGAAGTGTAAATATATATATAAATTTGTGTTAAAAGTAATATGTTTTCAGTGTTTTTGTCGTGTATTCTGAAGGAATATACCAGTGTATCTAAAATGTTATCAGTGTTAAATATATACGAATCAAGCGTGTGTCAAGATATGTCAGTACATGAAATGAATTTTTACAGAATGGAGTAATTTCAAAATAGTGGGCCAAAATGAAACGTCGCAGGAAAAAGGACGGTCAGGAAGACCTATAACATGTGAGTAAAGATTTTCATTATGTTTGTGTTGGAAAAGTGTTTGTGTACAATCCACCGGAGTTTTGAGATAAAGGGATATGTCTAATTAACAAATAACAGAATAAGAGCGCGGTCTGAACGAATAAAATTTGAGAAATTATAAATAATTATGTGAAATCCTGTAGAGGAAATGTATGAAATAAATGTCAGTGTATTTGACAAATACTGTAAAAGCAAGCGTAATAATAATAATTATCATGAAAGATATATAAATAAAGATAAATTTGAATTATATGAAAGAAATAGCTTTTGAGCTTTTGTAAGGGATGAAGACATGATATGAATATATGAATAATAATAATAATAATAACAAGGTAAAGAAATATAAATAAAGATTAAATTGAATGATATGAAATTGAGCCTTAATAAAAGTATAAAGAAATGTTGTTAATGCATGTTCGTAAAATATAGCGAGTATTGTCAAGGGGAAGGATTAATGTAAAATTTGAGATATGGATCAATTGTTAATGTGGAATTTATTAGTTCTTTGGAAGACGCTAGGCTTAAAAATAATGTAGAGCGCAATGTAGCGCATTAAAGTAAATTGTCACGCTAGGAACGCGTAGAATCGAAATGTACTTGGTAAATTACTTACGAGGGGTAGTTGATTGTGGTAATTGAGTTATTGTTGTAAGTCCTCTAATAGTGACGTAGATCACGAGGCTATGTGTGTTATGTTATTGTAATAGGGAGCAAATGTATGGTATTATGAGCGCAGGTAAAGGAGGCCACGGCCGACCTAGTCGCATTTATATAAGTCCTCAAATATGGGAATGGTTCCCTAGGCATGTTAATGAGAGTCGAACCCAGACTCGTCAAGTTGTTGAAGCCCCTAAAATATTCGTCGTTGTATGTGAATTAATCTTACCTATCAATGAGGACCCTTCGTAATTAATCAATGCCAAGGTTATGAAAGTGGTTTATGAACCTAATAATGTTTGTTGAAAGTGTATGAAAGAAAACGCTAGGTCTCTCCATAGAACTGAAGAAAGAAAGATTTGTTTTAAAAGCATTTGAATAGAGCTGCCACGCTTGCCCGGCAGGAGGGTCCCCTCAGTCATAAATCTCGCCCAAGTGATTACGGTCTACCCTTGTTATTGTAAGTGCCCTAGGTCGGGAAAAAGACCGTCTGGAAGAAGTAAAAATACACCGTGAGTGTTTAAAAGTTGTTAATGACCCGGGATTTGAACCGAGGTCCTTGTAGATGAAAGTACCGCTTGCCTGTTCAGATCGTTAGCTTTCTTATGTGATAATGGTCTTATAAGACAAATAAACAAATAAAAATCCCTAATGTAATGTTGTATGAATGTAGGATGCCATGAGTTTAATGAAGATAACTAGATTCCGGGAGTAATCATAGTTTTTGACTTTGTCAAGTAATCTTTTATAACTCTGGAGTACACAAGTATTTTCCCGATCACAGTAGTGAATGTGTAAAACTTGAGAGAGATGTTAATATTGAGAATATTGTGGAATGCCCAAACATTTAAGTAGAGAAGTAATATGTACTTTAAATATGATTATATATTTTGTTTTAATGAAAAGAAACTCATAAAATAATTAAAGAGGCGTGTAAAAGAAGGACACCGTCAATATTGAATAGTATCGAGCCATTAGAGCTCGTGATTATATTAGACTTTAAGATAGATACATTATGGTAGTGAAAATAATTTTGAGTTGTTGGGTGGAATGCAACCATTATTTTAATATAATAATAGTTTGTTTTGATATATTCCTTGTTCACTTTGGACAAGTAGAAGGAGTGGTCAATAATTTATTTATTTTAATTGTTTGTAGCGCCATAATTTTGGTTAATTAAATGTGTTAAAATAGGAGTTAAATTTGTTTTTTTATTTTGAAAGTGTATCCTCTATTTAATCCAAAATGTGTAAGTCACAGAGTGGGAGAACGTACCAAAACCCCGAAAATCCCGATTTGAGCTTTGCTGGCATACTGTGATTTGCATATTTCTTGCTGAAAGTGCACAGGGGGGGGGGGAATAGAAGTACTGTGCTTGGATTAATGATTAGAGGAACACTGAAGACGGTCATTTCATGTAAAAATAGAGTAATGATAGGAATAGCTACAACATTTAATATTAATTTACCGCATTGGTCCCTGGAAACTCACACCGAGCAGCCCTGGATTAAACAACCCCCCTACCACTCTTTTTTCATGGCACCCAACGTGGGACTTCTATCTATATTCTATAAAATGGCGCCCAGTAAGCAGGGTCGAGTTTTCCTAGGAAAAACCCGAGTTTTCTCGAAAAATCAAAATTTTCATTTTTTTGAAAAAATAATGGTTTTTTGAAATTTTGAATTTTAAATACTTCCATAAAGGTTTATGAGGTTGAATAAAGATATCAAAAGGGTACGTTGTAGTAAATACCCGTACCAAAGTAATTTTTTTTTGAATTGGGACACAATGGTTCAGATTACCATCTCTCAAGCATGTACTAGCGATGTGGCATGAGTAGCCCACTGTATTTTAATAAGATGTCATTAAGTGAAGAGAGGCGGAGGCTCTCGGAAGATGTAAGGGTAGAGAGTCCAGATATATGTAAAATTATAGGTGATAAAGAGTACCCGAGTAAAGAAATTGTAAAGGTTTCTGTAGAAAGCATGCGTGCACCTGGAGACATAGTTACACGAAGAGAAGGTAACATGTCTGCAGACAACAGGGTAACAAGTGAGCCTTTAGAGCTCCAAAAGGAAAAAGAAAAATGTAAACCGATTCCAAGGGAGAATGTAATTAGTACAGAAAATAATAATAGTAAAGGTAATTCAAAGTCTCACGTAGTAATGCAGGTTCAAGTAGGCTCGGAAAGCAAAGGGGAAAAGAACGATAGTCCTTGCGCTCAGGATCAGGAGAAAGTAGAAATGGCGAAGTGGTATGAAATAAATAAATTCTTGGATATAATGAATGAAACGCTAATCGAGAACTATAGTATGAGGAATGAACTTAGGGAATTAAAAGATTTCAACTTATGAAAGAAGGAAGGAATTGAGGAACAAAGAGAAAGTATTTTCGAGGAAATAAAGAAGATATCCGAGCTCCGTGAAAAGGCAAGTAAAAATAACTTTAAGATACCCAAACAGGAATTGGAATAATTGTATAAAAATCCCTAATGTTAAAAGGTCCTTAAAAGAAACAAAGAAGACATTTGCGAAACGCATGGAGAAAGAAGGGAAAATAGAACTAGCTCCGTGGGAACAGATAGTTACATTCGTTAAGGAAGTGAGTGATATATGGGAGCAATTAGAAAAAGTGAGAGATGAATGGAATGAGATCTGGTGGAAGACCCCTTACGAAGAGCAAGACAAAAAAAAATTACGTTCAGGAACAGAAAGAATGGATAAAAAAAGAACGGGAAAAGATGCACTGTTTCAGAATGAGCATGTATGGTGAAAATGGAATAATAAGCGTTCAGGAATTAGTTGAAGTAAGAGACGTCAAGATTCAGGAATACAAAGAAATATTAGAGGCCGTCCAAAAGAAATATGAGGAATACATGTTGGAGCAGAATCGTCAGTCAGATGAAGCCGCTGCCCAAGTTGAAAAGCAAGTAGAAATCGAAGAAGAAAAAGAAGTCACGGTGCCAGAAGAGCCCGGAACTGAGATCAGAGAAGAAGAAAAACAAGTAGAAATCGTAATGACTCCAGTGGAAACTGAAAAAACTTTGAGATCCTTCCTGAAGAACAAATGGAGATTCAAGAGGAAATGAGAATTCCAGACCAGGAGGCCAGCCGAAATGAAAATGAGCTGCAAAGTGAAGAAGAACATTTTGATGAAAAGGTTGAGCTGGAAGATCAAGAAATAATCTCAGAACAGGAGATAACAAAAGAAGTAAAAGCAGGAGAGACGGAAATAACAATTCCTGAAGAAATGGAGAAAGTAAAGGAAACCATAATAGAAAATGTCGTGGAGGAAAGGAAAGACGTAGAGGTTCAAGATGTCACAGAAATTGAAAAGGAAAATCTAGAAGAAATTCCTGAGGATAAGAAAGATAAGATACAATTAGAAGAAGAAGAAGGACAAAAATTGAAAGCACAGATCCTTGAATTAATGATCAAATACCAGGAGTGGCAACGAAAGGAAAGGGAAATGGAAACAGATGCCAACAAGAGCCAAGAAAACCTCAAAGGAAAAGATGAGATTATTGGAAATAATGAAAAGAAGAAAGGAGATGTCTTTGAAGAAAATCAGGAAAGAGGAAGAAGACCGCAATTGGTAGTCGGTTTACAAGAAAATAGATACCCCATGGAAATTAAGAGAGGAGGAGAGACAACGTATAATGCCTTGGAGAAAGAGGACGCTCAGGCATATTTCAGTTGGAAACTTCGTAAAAAGAAATGGAATAATAGAAGGAAGAGACAGGAAAATCTGAAGGAACTATGGAACTGGAAAAGTAGGAAAAAGAAATACTCTTTGAAAATGCCATCTCGATGCGAGATGAAGGGAAAGGATTATTCCAGCATAGCTAACGGGTTAAGCCGCTTGCACCCGTTAAAGAATGAGAGAATAAAGGAAAGTTTGCTTGAAAGACCATCTCAAGAAGAGATGAGGAAAACAGAAGAGAACCAAGAAGAGTCGGGTGAGGATAGACCGAGCTCTTAAAAACCAAATGAAATTTTACAGACTTGGAGTCTGAAAACAATAATGACAAAGTAACGGGTAAAGCCATTTGCACCCGTAAGGTATTAAAAGAAGGTCAGTAGGGTGACAGTACATACTGAGAAAAGAGAAACAGAACCGATAAGATACCCGTCTTATGAAAGGAGGAAAGAAATAAAAGCTGTTTGACTCAAGTTTGGAGAGCGCACCAGACTAGGGGAGAATCGTAAACACCCGAACGTGACAAGAAATTTATGACCCTGAAGTAGAAACGTCCGCTAAGGAAAATGAATGAATGAATGGGATCTTTAAAAGACCCAATACAAATACAAACCAGAGAGGAAGGGACTTAAAGGAATAAAGAAACAGAAGGTACGGATAAACGTTATGAATGGCTTCGACAGTTAAAAGAAAAATAAGATTTTTATGAATAATTGAAATAAATTTCCTCAAAATTTTTCGAAAATTTATTTACCTAAGGAGGGGTGAGATGAACCCATGTACCATTGGCTCAAAGGAGGTCGAATCCATGTATATTTGTAAGAAGGAAGGAAAGAATTATACAGTCCAATGGAACATATAGAAAGATTTCATGCAAGCGATGCTAGCATAACGTTGCGCAAGAAGTTAGACCCAGGTGGCCGAGAAATGAGATCACGCCTGACTCATTAATAAAGAACCAGTCACGAGTATAATTAGACTGAGTGGAAAGTTTCGACTGTATGACAGAGAAGCACGACTCGGAAATAAACCTTACCTTGCATTAAAACGGCAACACCGCAACTGTGCCAGAAGAAGAAGAATTAAATTTAACCCATTTGCAGGAATAAAAGTAAGTAAATAAATACAGTACTGTGAATCATTTCGGATTAGAGATGTTTGTGTAGAGAAAAAGCTTTTAATAATTGCCCAGGAGAGAATTGCAAACGCAGCATACGTCATCGGGGAATTACTGAGACCCGAGGAGTGGGGAATTTAAAAATCAACAGCAACACCCACACAGCTGAAGACTAAAAATTAATTAATATCTTGGAAATGCACGATCGATTTTCATGCGCAGGAAGATCATTTTACGTTTGGAAGGCGAGATTTCTGGAGATATAATTTTTATAATTGTGCGACAATTATTTCAAAAGTTGGTCACGAAAAGGACTAGGATTTTATTTATTTTTGACTAAATAGTATAAAAGTCCAGGCCAAGCCAGACCAATCATGCAGTTATCAAACGGCCCGAGGGCGCGTCACTGTGCTACATCACACATCGAATGCAGTTACAAGTCCGTCCAGGGGGCGTGACGTTGGAGCATCAGTAAATGCAGTATTTCGAGAGCCCGTGAGGGGGCGTCACGCTGTATCACATCGAATGCAGTTATTCCGACAGCTCGTGAGGGGGCGTCACGCTGTAACGCATCGAATGCAGTCTACCAGTACTCCTTGAGGGGAGATGCTAGATCACATCGTGCAGGGGACGTAAAGCTACATCACACCGAAGACAGTCTACAAGCTTTCCTAAAGGGGAAACGCTGTATTACCTCGTATAGACAGTATCCGACAGCCAGGGGCGTCGCTATATCGATAACCAACGTGCATCCACAAGGAGTAGCCAAAAAGTATTATTACAGTATCGCCGCGTTGAGAATTAGGAAAATCCTAACTACAGGATTTAGGTCCGACAGTATAAAGTTTACCGTGAAAAGTTCAGTAAATACAGTCAAAGCAGGCTGCGAACTTAGAACTCAGGGCGATAGGTCTTAAATTAGACGACCAAAAGTATCATAACGTATTGAAGTAACGTAACAAGCGAGATAAACATTTTATCAACTGTAAAGAACCCGTGTAGGGACGGACGGAACGAGGTTCGCAAGGTATTCCTGAGAGATAGGAATTTGAGAACCGAATTAGCAGAAAGGAGAAGGAAATTCTAGACATTGCGTCAAGAAAGCAGATGAACTATTCAAAAAGCACTAAGTTACGAGGAGTATTAGTTGCTAGAAATCACGAGATCACCAATAGATTTTCTGGGGAACCGCGGACGGAATAGACTTTCGCTAGACCAACCAATAGGGTCTAAAAGGGAGCCGTCTGAGCCAGAGAACATAGCAGATCGTCAGGAACGGTATTTGAAGGAGAATTATTCCAGGGAAGAAGTAGGTGGTTCGAGACTTTCACATTCTGACAGGATAGGAAGCCGACATTTACTAAATTTCACCCTTGGAGACGGGAGGTCAAGAAATCACGTGTGAAGGCTTAATAGCAGCCTTAGTGATTAGAATCTGTGAAGTGTAAATATATATATAAATTTGTGTTAAAAGTAATATGTTTTCAGTGTTTTTGTCGTGTATTCTGAAGGAATATACCAGTGTATCTAAAATGTTATCAGTGTTAAATATATACGAATTAAGCGTGTGTCAAGATATGTCAGTACATGAAATGAATTTTTACAGAATGGAGTAATTTCAAAATAGTGGGCCAAAATGAAACGTCGCAGGAAAAAGGACGGTCAGGAAGACCTATAACATGTGAGTAAAGATTTTCATTATGTTTGTGTTGGAAAAGTGTTTGTGTACAATCCACCGGAGTTTTGAGATAAAGGGATATGTCTAATTAACAAATAACAGAATAAGAGCGCGGTCTGAACGAATAAAATTTGAGAAATTATAAATAATTATGTGAAATCCTGTAGAGGAAATGTATGAAATAAATGTCAGTGTATTTGACAAATACTGTAAAAGCAAGCGTAATAATAATAATTATCATGAAAGATATATAAATAAAGATAAATTTGAATTATATGAAAGAAATAGCTTTTGAGCTTTTGTAAGGGATGAAGACATGATATGAATATATGAATAATAATAATAATAATAACAAGGTAAAGAAATATAAATAAAGATTAAATTGAATGATATGAAATTGAGCCTTAATAAAAGTATAAAGAAATGTTTTTAATGCATGTTCTTAAAATATAGCGAGTATTGTCAAGGGGAAGGATTAATGTAAAATTTGAGATATGGATCAATTGTTAATGTGGAATTTATTAGTTCTTTGGAAGACGCTAGGCTTAAAAATAATGTAGAGCGCAATGTAGCGCATTAAAGTAAATTGTCACGCTAGGAACGCGTAGAATCGAAATGTACTTGGTAAATTACTTACGAGGGGTAGTTGATTGTGGTAATTGAGTTATTGTTGTAAGTCCTCTAATAGTGACGTAGATCACGAGGCTATGTGTGTTATGTTATTGTAATAGGGAGCAAATGTATGGTATTATGAGCGCAGGTAAAGGAGGCCACGGCCGACCTAGTCGCATTTATATAAGTCCTCAAATATGGGAATGGTTCCCTAGGCATGTTAATGAGAGTCGAACCCAGACTCGTCAAGTTGTTGAAGCCCCTAAAATATTCGTCGTTGTATGTGAATTAATCTTACCTATCAATGAGGACCCTTCGTAATTAATCAATGCCAAGGTTATGAAAGTGGTTTATGAACCTAATAATGTTTGTTGAAAGTGTATGAAAGAAAACGCTAGGTCTCTCCATAGAACTGAAGAAAGAAAGATTTGTTTTAAAAGCATTTGAATAGAGCTGCCACGCTTGCCCGGCAGGAGGGTCCCCTCAGTCATAAATCTCGCCCAAGTGATTACGGTCTACCCTTGTTATTGTAAGTGCCCTAGGTCGGGAAAAAGACCGTCTGGAAGAAGTAAAAATACACCGTGAGTGTTTAAAAGTTGTTAATGACCCGGGATTTGAACCGAGGTCCTTGTAGATGAAAGTACCGCTTGCCTGTTCAGATCGTTAGCTTTCTTATGTGATAATGGTCTTATAAGACAAATAAACAAATAAAAATCCCTAATGTAATGTTGTATGAATGTAGGATGCCATGAGTTTAATGAAGATAACTAGATTCCGGGAGTAATCATAGTTTTTGACTTTGTCAAGTAATCTTTTATAACTCTGGAGTACACAAGTATTTTCCCGATCACAGTAGTGAATGTGTAAAACTTGAGAGAGATGTTAATATTGAGAATATTGTGGAATGCCCAAACATTTAAGTAGAGAAGTAATATGTACTTTAAATATGATTATATATTTTGTTTTAATGAAAAGAAACTCATAAAATAATTAAAGAGGCGTGTAAAAGAAGGACACCGTCAATATTGAATAGTATCGAGCCATTAGAGCTCGTGATTATATTAGACTTTAAGATAGATACATTATGGTAGTGAAAATAATTTTGAGTTGTTGGGTGGAATGCAACCATTATTTTAATATAATAATAGTTTGTTTTGATATATTCCTTGTTCACTTTGGACAAGTAGAAGGAGTGGTCAATAATTTATTTATTTTAATTGTTTGTAGCGCCATAATTTTGGTTAATTAAATGTGTTAAAATAGGAGTTAAATTTGTTTTTTTATTTTGAAAGTGTATCCTCTATTTAATCCAAAATGTGTAAGTCACAGAGTGGGAGAACGTACCAAAACCCCGAAAATCCCGATTTGAGCTTTGCTGGCATACTGTGATTTGCATATTTCTTGCTGAAAGGGCACAGGGGGGGGGGGAATAGAAGTACTGTGCTTGGATTAATGATTAGAGGAACACTGAAGACGGTCATTTCATGTAAAAATAGAGTAATGATAGGAATAGCTACAACATTTAATATTAATTTACCGCATTGGTCCCTGGAAACTCACACCGAGCAGCCCTGGATTAAACAACCCCCTACCACTCTTTTTTCATGGCACCCAACGTGGGACTTCTATCTATATTCTATAAAATGGCGCCCAGTAAGCAGGGTCGAGTTTTCCTAGGAAAAACCCGAGTTTTCTCGAAAAATCAAAATTTTCATTTTTTTGAAAAAATAATGGTTTTTTGAAATTTTGAATTTTAAATACTTCCATAAAGGTTTATGAGGTTGAATAAAGATATCAAAAGGGTACGTTGTAGTAAATACCCGTACCAAAGTAATTTTTTTTTGAATTGGGACACAATGGTTCAGATTACCATCTCTCAAGCATGTACTAGCGATGTGGCATGAGTAGCCCACTGTATTTTAATAAGATGTCATTAAGTGAAGAGAGGCGGAGGCTCTCGGAAGATGTAAGGGTAGAGAGTCCAGATATATGTAAAATTATAGGTGATAAAGAGTACCCGAGTAAAGAAATTGTAAAGGTTTCTGTAGAAAGCATGCGTGCACCTGGAGACATAGTTACACGAAGAGAAGGTAACATGTCTGCAGACAACAGGGTAACAAGTGAGCCTTTAGAGCTCCAAAAGGAAAAAGAAAAATGTAAACCGATTCCAAGGGAGAATGTAATTAGTACAGAAAATAATAATAGTAAAGGTAATTCAAAGTCTCACGTAGTAATGCAGGTACAAGTAGGCTCGGAAAGCAAAGGGGAAAAGAACGATAGTCCTTGCGCTCAGGATCAGGAGAAAGTAGAAATGGCGAAGTGGGATGAAATAAATAAATTCTTGGATATAATGAATGAAACGCTAATCGAGAACTATAGTATGAGGAATGAACTTAGGGAATTAAAAGATTTCAACTTATGAAAGAAGGAAGGAATTGAGGAACAAAGAGAAAGTATTTTCGAGGAAATAAAGAAGATATCCGAGCTCCGTGAAAAGGCAAGTAAAAATAACTTTAAGATACCCAAACAGGAATTGGAATAATTGTATAAAAAATCCCTAATGTTAAAAGGTCCTTAAAAGAAACAAAGAAGACATTTGCGAAACGCATGGAGAAAGAAGGGAAAATAGAACTAGCTCCGTGGGAACAGATAGTTACATTCGTTAAGGAAGTGAGTGATATATGGGAGCAATTAGAAAAAGTGAGAGATGAATGGAATGAGATCTGGTGGAAGACCCCTTACGAAGAGCAAGACAAAAAAAAATTACGTTCAGGAACAGAAAGAATGGATAAAAAAAGAACGGGAAAAGATGCACTGTTTCAGAATGAGCATGTATGGTGAAAATGGAATAATAAGCGTTCAGGAATTAGTTGAAGTAAGAGACGTCAAGATTCAGGAATACAAAGAAATATTAGAGGCCGTCCAAAAGAAATATGAGGAATACATGTTGGAGCAGAATCGTCAGTCAGATGAAGCCGCTGCCCAAGTTGAAAAGCAAGTAGAAATCGAAGAAGAAAAAGAAGTCACGGTGCCAGAAGAGCCCGGAACTGAGATCAGAGAAGAAGAAAAACAAGTAGAAATCGTAATGACTCCAGTGGAAACTGAAAAAACTTTGAGATCCTTCCTGAAGAACAAATGGAGATTCAAGAGGAAATGAGAATTCCAGACCAGGAGGCCAGCCGAAATGAAAATGAGCTGCAAAGTGAAGAAGAACATTTTGATGAAAAGGTTGAGCTGGAAGATCAAGAAATAATCTCAGAACAGGAGATAACAAAAGAAGTAAAAGCAGGAGAGACGGAAATAACAATTCCTGAAGAAATGGAGAAAGTAAAGGAAACCATAATAGAAAATGTCGTGGAGGAAAGGAAAGACGTAGAGGTTCAAGATGTCACAGAAATTGAAAAGGAAAATCTAGAAGAAATTCCTGAGGATAAGAAAGATAAGATACAATTAGAAGAAGAAGAAGGACAAAAATTGAAAGCACAGATCCTTGAATTAATGATCAAATACCAGGAGTGGCAACGAAAGGAAAGGGAAATGGAAACAGATGCCAACAAGAGCCAAGAAAACCTCAAAGGAAAAGATGAGATTATTGGAAATAATGAAAAGAAGAAAGGAGATGTCTTTGAAGAAAATCAGGAAAGAGGAAGAAGACCGCAATTGGTAGTCGGTTTACAAGAAAATAGATACCCCATGGAAATTAAGAGAGGAGGAGAGACAACGTATAATGCCTTGGAGAAAGAGGACGCTCAGGCATATTTCAGTTGGAAACTTCGTAAAAAGAAATGGAATAATAGAAGGAAGAGACAGGAAAATCTGAAGGAACTATGGAACTGGAAAAGTAGGAAAAAGAAATACTCTTTGAAAATGCCATCTCGATGCGAGATGAAGGGAAAGGATTATTCCAGCATAGCTAACGGGTTAAGCCGCTTGCACCCGTTAAAGAATGAGAGAATAAAGGAAAGTTTGCTTGAAAGACCATCTCAAGAAGAGATGAGGAAAACAGAAGAGAACCAAGAAGAGTCGGGTGAGGATAGACCGAGCTCTTAAAAACCAAATGAAATTTTACAGACTTGGAGTCTGAAAACAATAATGACAAAGTAACGGGTAAAGCCATTTGCACCCGTAAGGTATTAAAAGAAGGTCAGTAGGGTGACAGTACATACTGAGAAAAGAGAAACAGAACCGATAAGATACCCGTCTTATGAAAGGAGGAAAGAAATAAAAGCTGTTTGACTCAAGTTTGGAGAGCGCACCAGACTAGGGGAGAATCGTAAACACCCGAACGTGACAAGAAATTTATGACCCTGAAGTAGAAACGTCCGCTAAGGAAAATAAATGAATGAATGAATGGGATCTTTAAAAGACCCAATACAAATACAAACCAGAGAGGAAGGGACTTAAAGGAATAAAGAAACAGAAGGTACGGATAAACGTTATGAATGGCTTCGACAGTTAAAAGAAAAATAAGATTTTTATGAATAATTGAAATAAATTTCCTCAAAATTTTTCGAAAATTTATTTACCTAAGGAGGGGTGAGATGAACCCATGTACCATTGGCTCAAAGGAGGTCGAATCCATGTATATTTGTAAGAAGGAAGGAAAGAATTATACAGTCCAATGGAACATATAGAAAGATTTCATGCAAGCGATGCTAGCATAACGTTGCGCAAGAAGTTAGACCCAGGTGGCCGAGAAATGAGATCACGCCTGACTCATTAATAAAGAACCAGTCACGAGTATAATTAGACTGAGTGGAAAGTTTCGACTGTATGACAGAGAAGCACGACTCGGAAATAAACCTTACCTTGCATTAAAACGGCAACACCGCAACTGTGCCAGAAGAAGAAGAATTAAATTTAACCCATTTGCAGGAATAAAAGTAAGTAAATAAATACAGTACTGTGAATCATTTCGGATTAGAGATGTTTGTGTAGAGAAAAAGCTTTTAATAATTGCCCAGGAGAGAATTGCAAACGCAGCATACGTCATCGGGGAATTACTGAGACCCGAGGAGTGGGGAATTTAAAAATCAACAGCAACACCCACACAGCTGAAGACTAAAAATTAATTAATATCTTGGAAATGCACGATCGATTTTCATGCGCAGGAAGATCATTTTACGTTTGGAAGGCGAGATTTCTGGAGATATAATTTTTATAATTGTGCGACAATTATTTCAAAAGTTGGTCACGAAAAGGACTAGGATTTTATTTATTTTTGACTAAATAGTATAAAAGTCCAGGCCAAGCCAGACCAATCATGCAGTTATCAAACGGCCCGAGGGCGCGTCACTGTGCTACATCACACATCGAATGCAGTTACAAGTCCGTCCAGGGGGCGTGACGTTGGAGCATCAGTAAATGCAGTATTTCGAGAGCCCGTGAGGGGGCGTCACGCTGTATCACATCGAATGCAGTTATTCCGACAGCTCGTGAGGGGGCGTCACGCTGTAACGCATCGAATGCAGTCTACCAGTACTCCTTGAGGGGAGATGCTAGATCACATCGTGCAGGGGACATAAAGCTACATCACACCGAAGACAGTCTACAAGCTTTCCTAAAGGGGAAACGCTGTATTACCTCGTATAGACAGTATCCGACAGCCAGGGGCGTCGCTATATCGATAACCAATGTGCATCCACAAGGAGTAGCCAAAAAGTATTATTACAGTATCGCCGCGTTGAGAATTAGGAAAATCCTAACTACAGGATTTAGGTCCGACAGTATAAAGTTTACCGTGAAAAGTTCAGTAAATACAGTCAAAGCAGGCTGCGAACTTAGAACTCAGGGCGATAGGTCTTAAATTAGACGACCAAAAGTATCATAACGTATTGAAGTAACGTAACAAGCGAGATAAACATTTTATCAACTGTAAAGAACCCGTGTAGGGACGGACGGAACGAGGTTCGCAAGGTATTCCTGAGAGATAGGAATTTGAGAACCGAATAAGCAGAAAGGAGAAGGAAATTCTAGACATTGCGTCAAGAAAGCAGATGAACTATTCAAAAAGCACTAAGTTACGAGGAGTATTAGTTGCTAGAAATCACGAGATCACCAATAGATTTTCTGGGGAACCGCGGACGGAATAGACTTTCGCTAGACCAACCAATAGGGTCTAAAAGGGAGCCGTCTGAGCCAGAGAACATAGCAGATCGTCAGGAACGGTATTTGAAGGAGAATTATTCCAGGGAAGAAGTAGGTGGTTCGAGACTTTCACATTCTGACAGGATAGGAAGCCGACATTTACTAAATTTCACCCTTGGAGACGGGAGGTCAAGAAATCACGTGTGAAGGCTTAATAGCAGCCTTAGTGATTAGAATCTGTGAAGTGTAAATATATATATAAATTTGTGTTAAAAGTAATATGTTTTCAGTGTTTTTGTCGTGTATTCTGAAGGAATACACCAGTGTATCTGAAATGTTATCAGTGTTAAATATATACGAATTAAGTGTGTGTCAAGATATGTCAGTACATGAAATGAATTTGTACAGAATGGAGTAATTTCAAAATAGTGGGCCAAAATGAAACGTCGCAGGAAAAAGGACGGTCAGGAAGACCTATAACATGTGAGTAAAGATTTTCATTATGATTGTGTTGGAAAAATGTTTGTGTACAATCCACCGGAGTTTTGAGATAAAGGGATATGTCTAATTAACAAATAACAGAATAAGAGCGCGGTCTGAACGAATAAAATTTGAGAAATTATAAATAATTATGTGAAATCCTGTAGAGGAAATGTATGAAATAAATGTCAGTGTATTTGACAAATACTGTAAAAGCAAGCGTAATAATAATAATTATTATGAACGATATATAAATAAAGATAAATTTGAATTATATGAAAGAAATAGCTTTTCAGCTTTTGTAAGGGATGAAGACATGATATGAATATATGAATAATAATAATAACAACAAGGTAAAGAAATATAAATAAAGATTAAATTGAATGATATGAAATTTAGAGCGTTTGAGCCTTAATAAAAGTATAAAGACATGGTGTTAATGCATGTTCTTAAAATATAGCGAGTATTGTCAAGGGGAAGGATTAATGTAAAATTTGAGATATGGATCAATTGTTAATGTGGAATTTATCAGTTCTTTGGAAGACGCTAGGCTTAAAAATAATGTAGAGCGCAATGTAGCGCATTAAAGTAAATTGTCACGCTAGGAACGCGTAGAATCGAAATGTACTTGGTAAATTACTTACGAGGGGTAGTTGATTGTGGTAATTGAGTTATTGTTGTAAGTCCTCTAATAGTGACGTAGATCACGAGGCTATGTGTGTTATGTTATTGTAATAGGGAGCAAATGTATGGTATTATGAGCGCAGGTAATGGAGGCCACGGCCGACCCTAGTCGCATTTATATAAGTCCTCAAGTATGGGAATGGTTCCCTAGGCATGTTAATGAGAGTCGAACCCAGACTCGTCAAGTTGTTGAAGCCCCTAAAATATTCGTCGTTGTATGTGAATTAATCTTACCTATCAATGAGGACCCTTCGTAATTAATCAATGCCAAGGTTATGAAAGTAGTTTATGAACCTAATAATGTTTGTTGAAAGTGTATGAAAGAAAACGCTAGGTCTCTCCATAGAACTGAAGAAAGAAAGATTTGTTTTAAAAGCATTTGAATAGAGCTGCCACGCTTGCCCGGCAGGAGGGTCCCCTCAGTCATAAATCTCGCCCAAGTGATTACGGTCTACCCTTGTTATTGTAAGTGCCCTAGGTCGGGAAAAAGACCGTCTGGAAGAAGTAAAAATACACCGTGAGTGTTTAAAAGTTGTTAATGACCCGGGATTTGAACCGAGGTCCTTGTAGATGAAAGTACCGCTTGCCTGTTCAGATCGTTAGCTTTCTTATGTGATAATGGTCTTATAAGACAAATAAACAAATAAAAATCCCTAATGTAATGTTGTATGAATGTAGGATGCCATGAGTTTAATGAAGATAACTAGATTCCGGGAGTAATCATAGTTTTTGACTTTGTCAAGTAATCTTTTATAACTCTGGAGTACACAAGTATTTTCCCGATCACAGTAGTGAATGTGTAAAACTTGAGAGAGATGTTAATATTGAGAATATTGTGGAATGCCCAAACATTTAAGTAGAGAAGTAATATGTACTTTAAATATGATTATATATTTTGTTTTAATGAAAAGAAACTCATAAAATAATTAAAGAGGCGTGTAAAAGAAGGACACCGTCAATATTGAATAGTATCGAGCCATTAGAGCTCGTGATTATATTAGACTTTAAGATAGATACATTATGGAAGTGAAAATAATTTTGAGTTGTTGGTTGGAATGCAACCATTATTTTAATATAATAATAGTTTGTTTTGATATATTCCTTGTTCACTTTGGACAAGTAGAAGGAGTGGTCAATAATTTATTTATTTTAATTGTTTGTAGCGCCATAATTTTGGTTAATTAAATGTGTTAAAATAGGAGTTGAATTTGTTTTTTTTATTTTGAAAGTGTATCCTCTATTTAATCCAAAATGTGTAAGTCACAGAGTGGGAGAACGTACCAAAACCCCGAAAATCCCGATTTGAGCTTTGCTGGCATACTGTGATTTGCATATTTCTTGCTTAAAGGGCACAGTATCCACGTGTACTTTGTGTGTGTGTAGAATCTGTCTGATAACTGGTGTTAATTGTGATGGCTGTATTAGTGTGTGTATCTGTTTTTAATTTTTTAAGGACTGTAACTTTGAATTTTTCAAATTGTTCCTACTTTTGCCGCCAAACGCCACCGTCAACGACTACTAGGCCTAGTTCAGAACTTAGCTACTAGACGCCAACGCAGTCGGCTCTTGGCAACGAACGTAGAAACCTAAGAGCGTTGTTTACATTCCTAACCTATACAATTTAGCTTCACACAGGTGTAATTAGTGGAAGGTTCTTTAACATGCCATAAATCTATGTCATGAGACCGCGTGCATTACTTCCCCTCCGAAGGAAGGCATACTGGGGGATTTTAACGCTCTTAAAAATCCTACGTCCTCGGCCGGGTTTGAACCCGCTATCTTGGGCATAGAAGCTCAGCATACTACCAACTACGCCACCGAAGCCGCCTAAATGGTAGTGGAATTTGCTATAGGGTGGAAGTTTCCGAGGGACCTTATTCGCATCCTTAAGCCCGAGATTTTCTTGGATTCTCGTCTTTCCCAAGTAGTTTGAGAACCCTATTGTTCAGTAGTTTGTTTCTATAGCCCATTCAGTTCCTTTTTCTGAGTGTATTCGCCAAGTAGCACTGTTTTTTTTTTTAGCCGGGACTTCAAGATGCTACGATCTATTATTTTTTCCAGCGTCGGATTTTGGTGGATCATCCAGAAATAAGGGTACAGTACCATTCCAGCATTTGTCTGCTGTAGAGGTGGGAAAACCACTGAAAACCACTTCCAGAATGGCTGATGAGGGCATCGAACCCTCCACTACTCAGTTCCCTCATTAGGCTGTGTGCACCCCGTTTCAGCCCTTCCCCCCAGTATTACATTTCTTCGCAATGTGTATGTCAGTCTAATCTACAGCTCAAATGACACCAAACTTCCATTTCTTGAGATCATAAGGAGTTTCATTGATGATTGTCATACGTCATAGACTATTGCATGGATGCCTTTGCGACATCGTGGTCATGTTGTCCCTTGTACTTACTGTAGGTGTGTGTGGACTCGGTCTGATAACCTGTGTCATTGTAATAGCTGTAGTAGTGTGTATATTTGTAATTGAAGCTAGGATTTTGAAGAAGGTGGCCGTAGTTTTAAGCTAGGAACAATCTCGACATTTGTTATATAGTTATTGTTGTTTTACGGGGCGGAACTACGATGTCTTCTGACCCCAAAAATTGTTAGTTATTGTTTTAAGGGGAGGTCATCTGCCCCTCTCGGTATTTTACTGGAGTAGAGGTTAGAAAACACGGAAAACAATCAAGCCACAAGGGTCCCTTTACCAACATTTGCATCATGCCAAAAGTACATATATGTTATTGCAATTTGAAAGATGATTCACCAAATTGTCCAGCTTTCAGTATCCATTTACACATTTCTCCTCACATAGATATTCTTAGAGAATGCATTTACGTCCAACAAATTAGACACTGATTCACCATTTTCAGTTCGGGCCTTCCCCAACCATAAATGTACTGTGCCCGTTTAGACCGGAGTCCGCACGACCACATATGCATTTTACCAATAATCAGTCAGCACGAGAATCAAAATATCCCGGAGCGCCAGATGGGTTAAAGCAAATCGCAAAAACGACATCAAATTTATAAAAATGCTTTGCTGATTTTTGGCTCAATGCAACAATAAGGATAGAAGGAGATTTAATTGGGTGAAACACATCTGGTAAAATTATCTCAGTTTATTTAAAGTTAAAATCTGACTGCAAGAATAATGCTCAAAGCAGCATCATCCACGTGTGGCGATCCACACTCTTATTTACACACAATATACAGAAATCTTCCAAACACATTTGACAATCTTTTTGAAAACACAAGTCCGATTGTTAGTCCTGTGGACTGTGTTCCAAAATTATTAACATTTTAACTCCAGTGCAAAATGAATTGTCCATACTGGAAATAACGTCGATCACTGTTTGACTATTTACATGATATTAACACTCGTAGAATAAATGTTTATAGAATTTCTTAGACTTTCATTTGTTTTCCAGTTTTCCAAAATATATCGTTGAAACTATTATTATCATCGTAGCAACACAAATTATTAACACATATTAACAACATCTGAAAAGTATTTGACCATTGAGCATAGCATCGAAGAACTGTGCGAAGCACAACAACAATTAATTGTTCTTCTGACATTAAATATTCGAGAAGTGACTCGATTATGAACTTCAAGTTCCAAACAAAATATATGATTTCTAAATCATTAACTTGATCAATAAATGGTTGAACCATTCAACTATTAGATTTTCCACTTGGAATTATTATGAAAAAAATATTTATATTTATGGCCATTTCTAGCAACTTTCACAACTTGCAATTCTTCGACAGAATGCGGAAATTAGAATTGTAGTCTTATAATGAATTCATTTAGTTCATGGCACTAGGATTGAAAATATCCTTCAAATTATTCGTGGTTAAAGAATTATTTTAAATTGGCAGTGGCCCATTCTACTATTTGTGTAAGAACACAATATTATAACAACAACAACAACGGCAAAGGTCTTCCTCTGAAGAAGAATAAACTACTATCATGACAAATCCGGGTTCTAGCAAAATCAAATTCTAAATGGAATTCGTAAACAAGGTTGAAATAAGAACTGATGGTTTCAAAGAAATAACCTTCGGGTTATTCATACGACGAAATGTGTGGCTCCAATACTCCAACTATAAACCTGAGCCATCGAACCTGCTATTTGATTGATGCTCGAAAAAACCTTCATTCCTGCGACTTAACATGCGCACCTGGGAATGGCATTTCAACTATTCCACACACATAAATTATCTTCCCAAAATTTATACAATAAATCAAGCCTCTGCTTGTTATCAACACTGGAAGATTAATAAACTTACAAGTTTATTTTATTTTACCATTCAGTTCAACCCGTGAATTTACCATACTCATGAAAAGCTTCATTTCACTTTCGAAGTGTATTTACGACATGATTTTATATAAATACAAAAATCCTATTTGATACAAATATCAATTGCTTCCCGTTTCATGCCTCTCCGTGTTATATGAAACATATACTTTGCTCATAGCAAATATCAACTGTTCAACCAGAACTGAAATGTAGGTTGAATGCGGGCTTGCGCTAACCACTCTCCTTCGTAAAATCTCCTGTTCCAAACTAGAAATGTTTCAACTACTTCATAGGCTCTTTCTCAATACATATGATTATTATAAAATATAATATCCAAGAATTATTTAGAAAAATTATGAAAATTATTATTATTATTATTAGTGGATTATTATTATTATTATTATTATTTCAAATATGTTTAATTATCATCTCATTATGTGAGAATCCACATGTTCGAACCTTCGAATATGGAAAAAATATCCATTCCTCACCAAAAATAAATTTAACTTTTACAGTTACATCGGCTGATTACCGTGATTTCCCAAAAATATGAAAAATTCAAATAAATGCTCAAAATGCTCGGTCATCGGTCCTAAACTGTTCTGAGTGCTGAAAATGCTCAGAATAAATCTAACTAGTCTTGCGTAAATCATTACAAGCTTTAAATACGATGAAAAAAATGTGTTGGTCATCTGCAGAAAAAATAGTTTGTTCCAATTAGCTAAGCATAAAATAATTCAAATGTGGCTTACATTTCTTGATGTTCTTGAAGTGTCGTAAACCTGGTCTATACCAGATTTATCCGTAGACATGCCCTATCGGACAAGCACGTATAATCCTTGTATCGGCCGCCATTGTAGACCCACAAATCGTCTAGTCAGACATAGTGGTAGTATCTTTCGACGTTTTAAATGACTGTGGTTCCATTTTAATATGGGCTTCTAACAAAGCCATAACAGTTTGATTGAAAAGGGTCAGATCTAAGCGATCTCTTCTTAAATGTGTCAGTTGTAACCTAACTCACTGTAATCTCATCAGTACAAGAAAAACGTTGACAGTCTAAGCAGTTAACGGCTGTTCTGAAGATCGTTCCCTGGGCATGGTTTGTATATCACCATCTGCCATGCGCTAGACAACTTGCAGTTTCCCTTGCGTAGACTAATGAACGCCACCGTTATAGACTATTCTTCAATGTACTGACGGATCGAAGTGGTTAAATAGTTACAAAATATGAAAACTGACTTTAAATGGATTTAAACATCCAAGTATTAATTTACTATTGGACTGTGACAATATACTACTTTCTAGACCAAGTCTAGCATATGTCCTTTTTTTGGAAATAGAAATATTTCCACCAATGTCTGTAGAAAAACAATCACCTCAGTGATTCTCCTCACCAGAAACTTACTAAGTTCCAACTCGTTTGCGCAGCACTTCTCGTGACTATCACGATTTGAAAAGTACTTCTTCGTAGACGTGGCAACCATGTGCCTTGGCTCAGCGTAGACGCAACTTGTTCGCCAAGTGCTTGTGATGAATTGAGTTAACTAAGCCTGCTCCAGCTTGCTTTTATACAAAAACGGTCAGGGTCACGCGTCATCGCCTGATATCTAAAAATCCTCATATCTCTTGAATCCCTGGTCCGATTTACTTGATATTAATTGCATTCTCTTTTATTTGGCCGTGCCAGTAATCTGATCCCAGTCTCAAGTCTCTGCTCCATAGTTAACTATTTAATCAATAAATAGTCTCCACCTCTGCTGTTACTCGCTACGTCATTTACCATCCAACTATCGGTAATTTCCTTCGAATGGCTTCGAGAAGCAATGTAGCGCGATATTCAAATATCCGAACTTTCAAACGCGGCTACAGCCTTTCCCTTGATATCTAGGTGTCTGAAACTTGGAATACCCATTCCTAGAGTTGGGCACATCCACCCCACACCTAGCAAAAAATAAAAATTGAAAAATTTTTATTTTTCCTATCTACACATTAAATTATCTGGTTCTTGAATAATAGATCTTCAAATTCGAAGCATTGTAAGTTCCCACGATGTTACCAGTTCGTGTATTAGCTACTTCATAGCTTCCATTATTGTTTACTTCCACAATATTCAAAATCCTTAATTTTACCATTCCCCCGGGATTGTTGTGTTCCCGATGGACCTGGATCATTGGGCCTCTGCTCCACAAATTGTAAGTTATCTTGGTGTCTTGCTTCCAAGTTTTTCCTCGTGTCCTTGTTAAACTCTTCATTGGACTGACGAGTATCTACATTCCCTCTGTTATTATAGTTATTACCATAGGATCTTCTTTCCTGGTACCTTCCTTGAGTATCACGTGGTCTTCTCCATCGAGTGTTGTATCGATTACCACCATCTGGTCTTGCATATGGTTTGTAACTGTATCTGTTACGGTATTGGTTCCATCCTCTCGTATTGGAATCTTCCCTCGGCGATTTCTCTTCTCGCTCCTCTCGAATCTCTCGAGGTGTCTGAGAATAACTGTCAGCCATAACAGCATACACAGCGTTATTACTCTTTACTCCCTTCTGATGGAAGAATTGAGCGTTTGTATGATCCAGCTTCTGCAATACTTCATCAAACTGTTCCATATTGTAGATATCAGCAGCGATCAAAGTCCTCTGGACGTCTGCTGGAAATTGACGTATCAAAGCAGTAATCAACTCGTTATCTGGCATTGGCGGATCTAAATGTTGGAGTTTAGACAGCTGTCCAGAAAAGTATGTAGAGTATCGAGTAGGTTGTGACGTCGAGAATCTCTTCGAATACAACTCTGCTCTAACTTGCTGTTGGGTTTCAGGGGACCAAAACTTCTTCAATAGCCCACGAGAAAACTCCTCAAAAGTATTTAGAGTGGATCTAAATGCTCTAAACCACAAAAGTGCGGGACCTTCCAAGAACTTCCCTATTACCCTGATCTGTCTTTCTTTAGGGATCTTAGAATCTTTCAGATAATCACCTGCTTCTCTCAGAAATTCCACGGGTGTTACAGAATCTCGCCCTGAAAATTTAGAAGGCTTGTCTTCTATATTCTTAAATACAGTTATGGGGTTGGATTGAAATACTGTCCTGACCTCATCCTGTCTATCAGTCTCTCTAGCTCCTCCTAGATTTATCTGTATCGGTTCCTTTCCCCTTACATTCGGCATTTTCAAAAGATGATCAGACTGTTTCTCCTCCTTTATTTGAATTTTCATAGCCTCAAGTTCCTTCTGGTTTTCTTCTGCCATCTTCTTGATTGCTTCAGTCTCCTTACAATTGTCTTTAACATCAATGGATATCTGGTTCATAACAGCCTCATGACTTTTCAATGACCCTGTCATATCTGATATGTCCTTCTGAGTTGCTTGAATATCCTTGGCAATTACTTCAATGTGGGATGACAAAGATTCCCTAATCTCCTTGATTCCCTCTTGATTCTCCAGCTTGAGTGTGTCTTTAATTTCATTGACAACTGTGGTTTTAATCTCAGTTTGCAATTCATGAATCACTCCTTCTCTTATTTCTCCCATGACAAGTTCCTTGAATTGTTCCGTTAAACGCTGAACAACTAGAATTCCCATCTCGTTACTCTCCTTCTTCACTCTGACTTCCAGGTTGACCATGTCTTCACCAACTTTCCTAAGACCATGTTCTATCCTATCAGCTAAGCTTTGGGATCGAAGATCGGCATCGCGAAATTTCTCGTCCATTAAACTTGCGTTAGTAGCTAATGAAGTTTCGAGTTCATGTGTTTTATCGCATAATTTATTCATTTTACTTTCAAGTGTCATTTTCAAAATTTCAGAATTCTCTTTAAATTTACTTTCCATTGAATTAAATTTACTGTTTAAATTTTCCTTTAAGTTATCTTTTAACCTGCTTTCTAACAAGTCGGAATTTTCTTTGAGTTTATCAGAACTTTCTTTAAGTTTATTTTCCAAAGAATCAGAATTTTCTTTAAGTTTATTTTCTAAAGAATCAGAATTTTCTTTAAGTTTATCATTCAAATTTTCTCTAAGTTTATTCTCTAAAGAATCAGAATTTTCTTTAAGTTTATTTTCTAAAGAATCAGAATTTTCTTTAAGTTTATTTTCTAAAGAATCAGAATTTTCTTTAAGTTTATCATCTAAACTTTCTTTCAAATTATCAGAATTTTCTTTAAGTTTCTTTTCTAAAGCCTCAGTATTCTCTTTCATAATGGCTGCTACACGCAGTCCAGCCTGTTTTGAACTCTCCTCCAAACTCCTCATCATCCTCATCATTTCTTCCATAATTTCAATTATTCAAAACTTAGGGGTATACAACAGTGGAAAACACAAGCTTATAACTAGAACAAGAAATATGAATAGCTAATTGGAACACTATAATAAAATGAGATTTGTCCTAATATCGACGTGATGGAAAAACAAAATTCTTTACTTTTACGAATTACATTTACCATAATATCACAAGAAAAATATGCTAGTTCTCAAATATCCTCCACCTGGATTCTAATAATGTGTATCTCCAGTCATCGAACGTTTACTACTGAATTTACTTGACGCCCTAATGGTTAAGCCATTATCAAAAATAATCAAACCCATTCTAATTATTAACCAAGTTAAATTTTTAATTTTCCCACTAATTGGGTTTCCTACTAATTTATTCATCCAAACCAGACATCTCTCAACTCCCAAAATATTTCTATAAAAATTATCACAATTTCAAATCGGCATGCGATTGACCATGTCTAAATCGGGACCCACGTTCGAAGCCATTTCTCTCTCTATCTTATTTTATGTGCCCGTTTAGACCGGAGTCCGCACGACCACATATGCATTTTACCAATAATCAGTCAGCACGAGAATCAAAATATCCCGGAGCGCCAGATGGGTTAAAGCAAATCGCAAAAACGACATCAAATTTATAAAAATGCTTTGCTGATTTTTGGCTCAATGCAACAATAAGGATAGAAGGAGATTTAATTGGGTGAAACACATCTGGTAAAATTATCTCAGTTTATTTAAAGTTAAAATCTGACTGCAAGAATAATGCTCAAAGCAGCATCATCCACGTGTGGCGATCCACACTCTTATTTACACACAATATACAGAAATCTTCCAAACACATTTGACAATCTTTTTGAAAACACAAGTCCGATTGTTAGTCCTGTGGACTGTGTTCCAAAATTATTAACATTTTAACTCCAGTGCAAAATGAATTGTCCATACTGGAAATAACGTCGATCACTGTTTGACTATTTACATGATATTAACACTCGTAGAATAAATGTTTATAGAATTTCTTAGACTTTCATTTGTTTTCCAGTTTTCCAAAATATATCGTTGAAACTATTATTATCATCGTAGCAACACAAATTATTAACACATATTAACAACATCTGAAAAGTATTTGACCATTGAGCATAGCATCGAAGAACTGTGCGAAGCACAACAACAATTAATTGTTCTTCTGACATTAAATATTCGAGAAGTGACTCGATTATGAACTTCAAGTTCCAAACAAAATATATGATTTCTAAATCATTAACTTGATCAATAAATGGTTGAACCATTCAACTATTAGATTTTCCACTTGGAATTATTATGAAAAAAATATTTATATTTATGGCCATTTCTAGCAACTTTCACAACTTGCAATTCTTCGACAGAATGCGGAAATTAGAATTGTAGTCTTATAATGAATTCATTTAGTTCATGGCACTAGGATTGAAAATATCCTTCAAATTATTCGTGGTTAAAGAATTATTTTAAATTGGCAGTGGCCCATTCTACTATTTGTGTAAGAACACAATATTATAACAACAACAACAACGGCAAAGGTCTTCCTCTGAAGAAGAATAAACTACTATCATGACAAATCCGGGTTCTAGCAAAATCAAATTCTAAATGGAATTCGTAAACAAGGTTGAAATAAGAACTGATGGTTTCAAAGAAATAACCTTCGGGTTATTCATACGACGAAATGTGTGGCTCCAATACTCCAACTATAAACCTGAGCCATCGAACCTGCTATTTGATTGATGCTCGAAAAAACCTTCATTCCTGCGACTTAACATGCGCACCTGGGAATGGCATTTCAACTATTCCACACACATAAATTATCTTCCCAAAATTTATACAATAAATCAAGCCTCTGCTTGTTATCAACACTGGAAGATTAATAAACTTACAAGTTTATTTTATTTTACCATTCAGTTCAACCCGTGAATTTACCATACTCATGAAAAGCTTCATTTCACTTTCGAAGTGTATTTACGACATGATTTTATATAAATACAAAAATCCTATTTGATACAAATATCAATTGCTTCCCGTTTCATGCCTCTCCGTGTTATATGAAACATATACTTTGCTCATAGCAAATATAAACTGTTCAACCAGAACTGAAATGTAGGTTGAATGCGGGCTTGCGCTAACCACTCTCCTTCGTAAAATCTCCTGTTCCAAACTAGAAATGTTTCAACTACTTCATAGGCTCTTTCTCAATACATATGATTATTATAAAATATAATATCCAAGAATTATTTAGAAAAATTATGAAAATTATTATTATTATTATTAGTGGATTATTATTATTATTATTATTATTTCAAATATGTTTAATTATCATCTCATTATGTGAGAATCCACATGTTCGAACCTTCGAATATGGAAAAAATATCCATTCCTCACCAAAAATAAATTTAACTTTTACAGTTACATCGGCTGATTACCGTGATTTCCCAAAAATATGAAAAATTCAAATAAATGCTCAAAATGCTCGGTCATCGGTCCTAAACTGTTCTGAGTGCTGAAAATGCTCAGAATAAATCTAACTAGTCTTGCGTAAATCATTACAAGCTTTAAATACGATGAAAAAAATGTGTTGGTCATCTGCAGAAAAAATAGTTTGTTCCAATTAGCTAAGCATAAAATAATTCAAATGTGGCTTACATTTCTTGATGTTCTTGAAGTGTCGTAAACCTGGTCTATACCAGATTTATCCGTAGACATGCCCTATCGGACAAGCACGTATAATCCTTGTATCGGCCGCCATTGTAGACCCACAAATCGTCTAGTCAGACATAGTGGTAGTATCTTTCGACGTTTTAAATGACTGTGGTTCCATTTTAATATGGGCTTCTAACAAAGCCATAACAGTTTGATTGAAAAGGGTCAGATCTAAGCGATCTCTTCTTAAATGTGTCAGTTGTAACCTAACTCACTGTAATCTCATCAGTACAAGAAAAACGTTGACAGTCTAAGCAGTTAACGGCTGTTCTGAAGATCGTTCCCTGGGCATGGTTTGTATATCACCATCTGCCATGCGCTAGACAACTTGCAGTTTCCCTTGCGTAGACTAATGAACGCCACCGTTATAGACTATTCTTCAATGTACTGACGGATCGAAGTGGTTAAATAGTTACAAAATATGAAAACTGACTTTAAATGGATTTAAACATCCAAGTATTAATTTACTATTGGACTGTGACAATATACTACTTTCTAGACCAAGTCTAGCATATGTCCTTTTTTTGGAAATAGAAATATTTCCACCAATGTCTGTAGAAAAACAATCACCTCAGTGATTCTCCTCACCAGAAACTTACTAAGTTCCAACTCGTTTGCGCAGCACTTCTCGTGACTATCACGATTTGAAAAGTACTTCTTCGTAGACGTGGCAACCATGTGCCTTGGCTCAGCGTAGACGCAACTTGTTCGCCAAGTGCTTGTGATGAATTGAGTTAACTAAGCCTGCTCCAGCTTGCTTTTATACAAAAACGGTCAGGGTCACGCGTCATCGCCTGATATCTAAAAATCCTCATATCTCTTGAATCCCTGGTCCGATTTACTTGATATTAATTGCATTCTCTTTTATTTGGCCGTGCCAGTAATCTGATCCCAGTCTCAAGTCTCTGCTCCATAGTTAACTATTTAATCAATAAATAGTCTCCACCTCTGCTGTTACTCGCTACGTCATTTACCATCCAACTATCGGTAATTTCCTTCGAATGGCTTCGAGAAGCAATGTAGCGCGATATTCAAATATCCGAACTTTCAAACGCGGCTACAGCCTTTCCCTTGATATCTAGGTGTCTGAAACTTGGAATACCCATTCCTAGAGTTGGGCACAGTACTGTATGTTCAAAATGTCAATACGCACACGAATATTGGCGCTGAAACTTCGAAATCATCCCTGTGTATATTTCTTAATCACTTCTCCTTTACTGTTTGGTCTTTATGAAATGTAAATGTTGAAATAACATGCAACAGTATCATTCGATCTACAGCTAGCTCGTTGCATAGCATGTACGACCCCATTCATGACACATCACAACACTTCGCATTATATGGTACCGGTACCGGTATTTATTATTAATCGCAAAATACTACACTACCTATGGTACACCATTAACATGATAAACAGTACGAGATCACACGAGAAGTATACCATTTATACGAATCCCTGGCAGTAGAAACCACTCTATGTCTGATCAACAATAGTAAACAAACGGCCGTTACTCGATTGCTTCCACTACGATTGCCGCCATTTTTACCAAATCGATTGTCGTATTAAGGTCTGATATATTGTAGTCGGTCTTGATTTAACTATACCGGTACTAGAATACAACTGCCTTTGGTGACCGATAGGTGGACCAGCAGTCCCCAGTTGAGTCGCCAAAGGTACCAAAGGTCCGGCGATAGATGGTAACATCTGACCACACACTTCATTGATGGAGTTTGCAGGCGATATATTGTGCCTCTTGTCAGTTTCTTTCAACTTGTTTTGTAACCTGATGTTTTCTTGATCCGTTGTTTCATTTTTTGTAGACAGTTCTATAAACACAGTTCGTAGTTTACTCACCGATTGCAGAATGAGTTCTTTCCAATTCCTTTCTCAGGTTCCCGCGTATTTCAGTTACACTCGTCAAGATTTGGAGACAAGTTTCAAACATGTCACTCGTATTGTCCGTCATCTTCGCTGGACACAAAAAAGGCGGAGTTTAATCTCACTCCATGCCGCACCTAGCGCTAAGAGCGCTTGACTTCCTCCTGAAGTGCTAACTCTACATACTTACAGTCTGGACAAAATGGCTGCTCACATCAAAATTATTTTTGCATGTAAATTTTAATGTTCCACTCAATATTATTGCAATCTAAATGCAGATATACGCGTTCACACATAAATAGAACTTTGGATGACTAAACAAACCAGTTTCAGAAAGAGACTTCACACTAAAATCAACTTTCTTCCTCTATCTAGCAGCTACGAATTCACATTCACTTTATAGAACAGTGGCGCCCTCATTTCCTCTTCGCTTCCTCAGTTTAGGGGCTGCGACAACGTGGTCATGTAGCCCCGTGTACTTTGGGTGTGTGTAGAATTTGCCTGATAACCGGTGTTAATTGTGATGGCTGTATTAGTGTGTGGTGTCTGTGATTCAGGTAGAAGGACTGCAGACGATTATTTTTTCAAGTAGTTCCTACTTTTGCTACCAAATGCTACCGTCCACGACACCTAGGCTCAGAAGTGGCTACTAAATGGCATTGCAGTCAGCACCTGGCGGCAAACGTAGGAACTAATATAGCGTTATCAAACTAACCTACAAATTTTAGCTTCCACAAGTGTAGTTAGTGGAATGTTCTTTTTCATGCCATAAATCTATGACATGGGACCGCCGGCTTTACTTCCCCTCCGAAGGAAGGCATACTGAGGGATTATTAACGCTCTTAAAAAATCCGACGACTTCGGCCGGGTTTGAACCCGCGATTTTGAGCATAGAAGCTCAGCACTCTACCAACTACGCCACCGAAGCCCCTTACTAACTATTGAAAGAAAGGATAGTTTTACCTAATAAAGTTTACTTCTAACGAAAACAAACGTTAATTTATATACCATATATGCCACTTTGTGACACTTTTTGAGGTTTTTTGTAAATAGCGGGAAATATTTAATAAGCTCACTAAATAGTACTACCGATTTCAACAGTCAAAGACTTAAGCTACATTTTGCGACTAGAATAAGCTCGATATCTTAATTACCCGTGACGTAATTGAGGGTTAACTTTGTCACTAGCTCGCCCTAATCTCGGGGCGACTTAGTGACGAACAACCTTCTCATAGAAAACACATTAACAATTCTATTTTCACTTAGCCACCTCGCTTAGTTTAGTTTTATGACTTAATAGCAAGATTTTTATGTCATACTGAATGCATACCGGTGCAACTATTTTTAAATAATAGAGGTAACACCCAGAAATTTTAAAAACAAAAATTGAGTGATGAAAAACATTTGTTTATTGGCATTTGCAAAGCTTAACAAAACATTTTTCTGTTCATCAATAGAAATCCATATTTTTTCGTGCTTTAGTTGATCCCAAACATGACAAATTATGTCTTAAAAACACTGTTGCAAATAGTTATTTGGCAATGTAGATTTGTCCGGCACCCTTCTGTTTGTGTGGTTTTTATTTTTGCTAAAAGCCCCGAAACTGCTCATTATTAAAATTTCCACAATGGAATGTCCGAACTCACTAATGCTTAACACAAGTTCTTGAAAACTGTATCACTTGAATTCGATTGTTCGCCTAAAGTGCCTGTAATTAGTTGCTGATTTAACTTAGATTTATTCTTAACCATCTCCTTATCTCGCGTTGTGTAATATGCTGTGCAATGTTATATTTATTCTTTGTAGAAACACTTTTTTCGCACACCAAACAATAAGACCCTACAGTCTTTGCTAAATATACCACATCCAAACTGGTTTACGTATTTGCGCAACAAAGCCCATTGAAATGTTTTTGTGCGTGGCATTTCTTAACTTGCTACAGTACACGTTTTGCACAACTAAAAGAAGAATACTGATGCATCAGCAAGCTGTGCCCTAACAGCTTGGAAAACTGGGGATTCACCAACCAAGTGACAACCTGTCGATATCGGATTGGACAGCTTAATCGCAGTAGAAGATATTCGGTGGGGCATCCCAAGTTCCTCTCGTAATTTCAACTACGCAGTGTTATTTCACAACATCCTAGGGCTTCTCCCTTTTACAATTATGCCGTATTGCTTATTAGAAGATACAAAATGACGGACGAATTGCTTGAATGATAAAATGATGGCTAGGAGTGAAAATTTTACATGTTTTGGGTAAAATAAACTATTTTAATAAAAAATCACAAAATAAGTAAACGAACTCGTATTTCAGCGAAAAAAGCATTTGTAAGGATTTCGCTTAGAAATCCGGGCTCTAGTAATCTCCCATCATGATCTCATATTGCCCCTGATAGCACGGCACAAACCTAGAAGATTTGATGAGTTTTAATTCACCGACCGTGAAAGCCAATATACCTTCTTTTTGGAAGACTTCATTGGAAGGTTCAGGCTGTTTGAGCTTTTAGTTCTCGCAGTCAAGGGGTGCAGTTGCACTCTATATAAAGGGAGGTAGCGCGTAGTTCGTCACTCCTGTGGGGGTCCGGGCGGGGACACCAAGAGCCCGCCGATGAGCCAGCTTGGTGTCCTAGGCGAAACCCCACACAAGACACGGCACAAACCTAGAAGAATTGCTGAGTTTTAATTCACCGGCCGTGAAAGCCAATATACCATCTTTTTGGAAGCCTTCATAGGAAGGTTCAGGCTGCTTGAGCTTTTAGGTCTCGCAGTCAAGGAGTGCAGTTGCACTCTATATAAAGGGAGGTAGCGCGTAGTTCGTTACTCCTGTGGGGGTCCGGGCGGGGACACCAAGAGCCCGCCGATGAGGCAGCTTGGTGTCCTAGGCGAAACCCCACACAAGACACGGCACAAACCTAGAAGAATTGCTGAGGTTTAATTTACCGGCCGTGAAAGCCAATATACCATCTTTTTGGAAGCCTTCGTAGGAAGGTTCAGGCTGCTTGAGCCTTTAGTTCTCGCAGTCAAGGAGTGCAGTTGCACTCTATATAATGGGAGGTAGCGCGTAGTTCGTTACTCCTGTGGGGGTCCGGGCGAGGAAACCAAGAGCCCGCCGATGAGCCAGCTTGGTGTCCTAGGCGAAACCCCACACAAGACACGGCACAAACCTAGAAGAATTTCTGAGTTTTACATTACATTTACTTTGAGAAATAGTAAGCAGTCCAGGTCCAAAATGTCTAAGACTTATTGTATATTTTAATTTAAAAGATGATTTTGTGGTGAGGCATGACGTACAAATTAGTAGTTTACAGATGTTTGTGTACGACATCGCAAGTATTGAGGGTACAAGAACGTTCGTGGCATTTGTAGACTTAGAAAAGGCTTTTGAGAACGTTGACTGGACTACATTTTTTGACAATTTGGAAACGTTTGGAATAAAGTACATGGATAGGAGGGTGATCTACAATCTGTACAGAAACCAGACACCAGTCATTCGAGCTGAAGGACATGAGAGAGAAGCTGGTGTTCAGAAAGGTGTAAGGCAAGGCTACAAATTATTACCCATACTTTTTAATCTTTACATTGAACAAGCAATGAAGGATATAGGAGAAAAAAATTAAGTGGGAGTGAAGATTCAAAGAGAAATAATTTCAACTCTGAGATTTGCCGATGATATAGTCATCTTGGCCGACACGCCTGAGGATTTGAATGAGTTTTTGAATGGTATGGACTCCGTCTTGAGGAACGAATTCATGATGAAAATTAATAAATGTAAAACAAAAATATTGGAATGCAGCCGATAAAATCATAAACCTCTAGGGACATCAAATGTGCAGGTGAAAAGCTAAAGGAAGTAGGAGACTTCTGTTACTCAGGAAGCAAAATAACCAGTGATGGACGAAGCAAAGAGGATATAAAAATTAGGTTGGCTCAGGGAAGCATTCCTACGAAAAAGGAATCTGTTGACATCGAATATAGATTTAGGTATTAGGAAGTCATTTTTGAAAGCCTTTGTCTGGAGCGTGGCTCTCTAGGGAAGTGAAACTTGGACCATTGGTGCAGCAGAAAAGAGGAGAATTGAAGCGTTTGAAATGTGGTGTTACTGGAGAATGATGAAGATCATATCGGTAGATAGGGTTACAAACAAAGAGTTATTAAGACGAGTGGCAGAGGAGAGATGTTTCTGGCGACTGCTAATGAAGATAAGAGATAGGTTGGTAGAAAACATACTAAGACACCCAGGAATAGCAAGCTTAGTTATGGAAGGAAGGGTCGAGGACAAGAATTGTAGGGGTAGACCATGGTTAGAATATGTTAAACAGATCCAGATGTAGGGTGTAGTAGCTATGTAGAGATGAAACGATTAGCTCAAGAAAGGGAGGTATGGAGCGCTGCATCAAACCAGTCAAAAGACTGAAGACTCAAACAACAACAACAATATTGTTTTAAACTTTTCATTTAGCCTCCTACTTTACAGTCATGTTTTAATTGTTTAAATTCACGGAGAATTCCAGCGAATATTAGGAAGAGACGCTATCAGTGAGGGGCAGGAGAGAGGTTCTAGAGCTTTCATATTTGGGGACCGGAGGAGTCCAGACGTCGTGCGGAGAATGTGTGGTAAAATCGTATATATAATATTTTAAAGGGAGTGACGAAGGAGGTTACTGTCATAGTATAGCGAAGGCTCAGTGATAGCTTAATATACTGTTCAAGTTTGAAAACTTAGAAAGATTTTCCTGTAAATTGAGGGTGAAATTGTTAGTGACTGATAGAAAATCGAAAGCAGTTTTGTATGTAATAAAATATTAAAGAGTGCCACTGGTAATATGAACGTGAAATTACGGAGAAAGACAAGTTGAGCATAAATAGTTGTAACTAGCGATACTTAGTGCAACAATTATTATCCGAGCGATATTGGTGAACAGTGACTGTGAACATTGAATATTGTTGTACAGCGACATTGAACACTGAAAAACAATATTATATCACAGCCGAAAAAATGAAAATACGGTTTGTGAACAACATATTGTAACCATTATTACAAACCTACGAGGGGTATTCAATAATAAATATTGAACAACGAAATACTATAGCGGGCAGATATTAAAGAGATTATTGAACATTGAAATTACACAGCATAAGGAAATTAGTATAATATAAGTATAATCGCAATTCTACAGAACGGAAAGATGAGTGAAAATATGTATTAAACTATCGTGATAATGGGGGGAAATATTAGAAGAAATAATGGTTATATCAAGAGTGGCATAAAAACCGCAATGGTTACTCAGAGAAGATCCCCCATAACATCCGGAGCCATGAGAAGAAAGAAGAAGATCACCAACCCAGGCAACATTTTAATTCTACGATTGTATTATTAGAAATTTCTTGGTTAGCCTTACATTAGTCCCGCGCTTAGAGTTATGTATTCAGTCCCACTCGGATTTTGTTCCGCATAATAAATAAAGGCAAAAATAATTAAATTAATATTATTTATATTTAATAATAACTTACAGTTGGTCCCTATCAGATGCGGTACCTATGGAGTTGTAGACCTACCTTATCAAGTGGTGGCAAACTGTAATCTTCATCAGCTGATTCCTCACTGGCAGAGACATTATCTTCCTTGGCTTCCTCATGGTATATTATTTTAGCTGTGTTCTTTTGAATCCAGAGCCTCCAACGATAAGTTGTGAATTCTTCCCTCTTTTTTCTCATAATCGTACATTTTCATTGATAGACTTGTATATGCCGATTTATTTTCGCACCAAATAATGCACATGTAAACCACAGATAAAACCATTACTGGCTTACAATAGGGTCGGGATTGAACCAGAGTTATTGTGGGATAATAGAAGTCAGAAATGGAGGGCGGAAAACGACTCTGGTTATTTAAAATCTCAATATGACTCGATCTTTCGTCATCAAGACGGCTACGTTATTCAGTCGCGCACGGAATCCCTCACCGCAAAAATGCACTCTTGAAATAATGTTCACTGCCATCGAATGATTGAGAAATGAATCAAAATTTGAATTGCAGTATGAAGTTCAACAATAAAATGGCAGCTAAACAAGATATTAAATGATTCCACTAGAAGTTAAAGGAAATATTAATTTACACAATCTAATGTGGAACAAAAATTCGTGCAGCGACTAATTGAAGGTTAAACACATACGAGATTTTTATTTTTGTATTATAAATGATTACATTACTGATTTTAGGGTGATTCTTATTTAGTGCAACTTTTACATTGCGATTTTTGTAATTAGGCAAGATTGATGTTTTGAAGTCACAGTTGATAGGCTACATAATCAATGATTGAACAGCTGATATGATCTTTATAAGGGAATATAGGAAGTTAATCGCAAGATCGGAGATGAATTTAAAAGAGTAAGAACTGCTGAAATTGAGAATATTATGAAAAATGCTATCATAAGTAAGGATGACTTGTAATTATAAAAGAGAAGTCGTATATTAAGTTCAGCAAGATTACGACGCTTATTGAAACATTAAATTAGACAATGACAATAATGTAAAAAGTGAGATAAACATTATGAAGCGATAGGAATATAGAAGGAACTAGGGTGTATAATTATTAACGAATATAACTGAAGATAATTTGTTTATTCAAGGAAACCAGGAATGTCACAATGAATCTTGAGCAATGTATAGCTGGAATGTAGTCATAATTATTTGATAAATTAAGACAAGAATTTTCTAGGAGTATATGAAAGCATTTTAGTCAATAGAAGCACGATTATTATGTAACACAGTCACGATATAGTTAATACAGGCACGAGATTATAAAGAAAAATTCAGGCACAATAAATGGTTTTACGAAGATGAAATATAGTTGCTACGATGAAATACAGTAGGTTATGGTAATATTCTGTTACAATGAATCTTCAACAATCCATGTTGACATTTTTGAGAGTATGGTTGTAATACGAAATATTATTATTGTGATATAATGAAATTATCTTCGACAAAATACAGGTTAATATTGTGCGATTCTATTTGAGGAAATATCAATGTAACTCAGGCGTAGGTAAAGCTGCTATAATATGAGATAATGCTTTTAGGAAGATCACAAGTTGGTGAACAAGAAATAACTGGAAAATCAGAAAGGTAATATTTCTGGTTGCATTTGTTAAAACAATATGGGTCAAGCTATTAATGTTTCTCATCTTAATTGAACGGAATTATTTTGCCCTAAGTTGACAAACTAGTGAAGGAATAGAAGGAATATGATATGAAATAAAGGAATTGTAAGCATATTTACAAACAAATATGGAGTCGAGAAATGGAGAAGTGAATGTAAACGTCCAACAGTGTAAATATTTGTCACTAAATAAGAGTAGTAAGATAGGATTGTGAACTACATTATTGAGTTATGTAAATCATTGAAATGCATATTAATTAATGATAGCATTAATTATGAAGGAAAATTTGAATATTGTTAATCAGATAGGTAGTGAAATATTTAAATACAAGGAGCAACCTTACGTACAAGCTATGACATTACAAACGTCACCAGAAGCAAGTGATAGTGTTCTTAATTTTTATTTAAAAATCAAAGTGAGAATTAAATATATAACAGAAGTGATAACATATCATAGGCATAGCTACTGCTGTCGTAGTTAATAATATAATATAATATACTATAATATAATATAATATAATATAATATAATATAATATAATATAATATAATATAATATAATATAATATAATATAATATAATATAATATAATATAATATAATATAATATAATATAATATAATATAATATAATATAATATAATATAATATAATATAATATAATATAATATAAGTAGGGGAGTAGTGAGAGTTCTAACTCCCCCACCACTACTCCCTATGCGAGCCGATAACTCCCGAACACGTGATCGGAGATTCACGAATAAGGTATAGTTGGACTCGAGCTGACGGGAGCTTTGCTTTGGACCACTCGTTATATTTTTCAAAAAATGTTTGAAAAAGTTTGTTTTTGAAAATAGGCAATAGTTTAAAAACCAAACATGATAGAACGTTGTGCCGTGGTTGAAACGAATGGTCTTTATGTCCTTTATATTTTATAATTTAAAAAAATCTTTGTTTTTTGAAAACAGTCCTATTTTGAAATTCCTATATTTTGGAAACTAGGAAGTTTACAAAGAAGTTTGTTCGACATAAATGAATGGTCCCTACCCCCTCTACCCCCAAAATAAATTTCAAGTCTCTAGGATAAAAACTTGACAGTAGTGCTAGAATAGGAGTTCTCCTACACAGCCTACTTTCCTACGAACTTTGCCGATATCTGCCGAACGCATGTTTCTATTTTAACGAACGAGGTGTTGTTGGCGTTGGGATGATGTCTTCTTTGCTAAGAATGTGTGATGGTATTTTAATTATTTTCTTTTTTTTTTTTTGAAAATTTTTGTTTTTTGGTTTGGCGCTATTTTGTAAACGGTGAAGATGAGAAAAATGTTTGTTTGACATAAATGAAAGGTCGCTATGCCCTCTAGGCAGACAGCAAGTTTCAAGTGTGTAGGAGGGGAACAAATGATAGCCTACTTTCTCGCGAACATTGGCGATAATTCACGAACGCCTGATCGGATTTTAACAAATGAGGTGTCTTTGGACTTGAGCTGACGGGTGCTTTGCTCTGGACCACGTATTATATTTTTCAATTTTTTTTTTCAAAAATTTTGTTTTTGAAAGTAGGCGATAGTTTGAAACCCAAACTTGATAGAACACTTTCCAATAGTTTACACGAATGGTCTCTATGACCTTTATTTTTCTAAAATAAAACTTTTTATTTTTTGAGACTTTTTGAAAACACTTACAATTTTGATTTTTTTTATATCTTGGAAACTAAGAATTTTACAAAAGAGTTTGTTTGACATAAATGAAAGGACCCTACCCCCTCTACCATGTAAATAAATGTCAAGTTTCTAGGACAAAAGAACTATGCATTTTGAAACTCTTTTCATTTTTTTTTAAATTATTTTTTTTAAATAAAGAGTGTTTGTAGACAGAGAGCCGGTAGCGCTAGACGTGTGTTACAACGAGGCTATGACTGGCCATGGTGGATACAGGAAATGGCTATTTCGAGGGAGCGACAAAACGATAGAACGAGGGGTCGCTTTTTTTTCCAGATATTTCCAATGACGAATATTTCAAAAATCCCTCATGGCGATTTCGATGATCGTGCCTGGAAGAAATGAATTGCTATTTTGGCGGGATGGCGGGGCAGCTTATGACGGTTGGTTTTGTGATATTTCCTATGACGGTTGGAGGCGAATAATTGATAATGCGTGAAGCATGCTAAGAACTTTTACCCATGTTGGGGATCTTCAACATGCTAGTAAACGGTAATAAGCGAGACCACTGTCTGGCACAGCAAATGTTTGAAGAATATGGAAACCTATAACATTCGCTCGACCAAGTCATGCATGTAAGCAAAGAGCCAAAACGGTAAGGTCATTGGCCTGAGATGTTATAAACTAAATATTGAACTGGGTGAAATGACGTGTTATATGGTGAAAGTATGAGGTTGACAAGATGATGTATTGAGGATGGCCGCTTGCTAGTAATTATTATTACAGTAAAATATTTAATAATAATAATAATAAGACACACATGTTTTCAATGCTAACACACAGAGTCCTGCTGGCTGGAGACTCAATACTGTACCTAGCAAGAGGCCTTGTGAGAGCTGTTGTTGCTGATAAGGCTATAATGCGCATGCAGGCAGGAAGTGCAGTGTAGAGTTACTGGCCTCGAGGTGGCTAGCAGGTGCGACGTTTAAGCAGAGACGGCCTTTTTGGTTCTGAGACAGAAAGACTACCGATGTATAAGAGGCAGCCAATTTGGTTCCTTATTAAAATACATGTAACTAGTATAAGGTACGCAAATCTTATCGAGATTGAGGAATGTGGAGAAGCGTGGGAACATGTGAAAAAGAGAAACAGAGAACCATTCAAGGCCAAAACGCTGAGAAAATGCAACTCTCTCTGTGTTGCTAAGCAGACTAATAAGTTTTGTGTTAGTAATACACTGACAGGACCAGCAAATAGACGTATACAGTAGAGCTCTGAACTGAACATTGGAAGAAAAAAATCATTTTATTTTTTGGTAAGTACCTATGAATAATTATTTTAATAATGTAATGCTAATGAACCTTAAAAGGTAATTAATGGATTTTTAAATTTATTTATTTGTTTGCAGATAACCGGTATACCTTACATGTCTGAGATACAAGAAACCATTGCACTTTTGAGCCCACTAGAAGGATACAGCAACAAGCCAGTACAAGCCAATGAGAGATTTATTTAAAACTAACGTGTTTCATTTTTTATATATTTTATTTTATGAAATGCATGTATTAACGTAAATTTAGGTATGCATAGCGGTTTATTTTATTTATTTATTTTTAGAAACTTGGTAAGAAAATCCTAACCGCCGTAGCATTTGCTGAAAACCTGAGACGCACTAGAGCGAAACCATTGCCAACGAGTGAACTATTTAAAACTCAGGTAAGCCTAACATATAATGCTATTCCATTTTACCGCTAGTTAAACTCCTACGCCAAAAAAAAAAATCATTACCTGTACATGACTGGGACAATGATTGCTTTCTTGATTAATGGCTATGTATTGGCAAATGGTACAAGACCATATTGGTTGTTGACCGAGAAAAGTAAAAGGCCATATTAGATTTTGTAAAAACAAAAATTTTAATTTAATTTATGGGCGGTTCCCTATGAACTCAACGAATATCCACAGGTTTGAACATGATAATCTGGACAAAACGGCATGACATTAATTTTTTGATTGTTTTTTTTGTTTTATTATATATATTGGTTAAAGGGGGATGTAAATGAATGCAACTTTATAAAAAGAAAGTAGATGGGTTACTGTTGTGCGGACATACATTTTATTTTTTTAAATATTTTTTTGATGGAGTTTATGATTTAATGTTATTTAACGTTAAAGTTTTATTTACAAGTATTGATTGTTTGATTGATTGATTGATTGATTGAGTGATGGGTTATTTTGTTTGTTGTTAGGTGTGGTCATGCGCCCATTGACGTAGTGAACAGACAGTGAACAAGCATACATTGTGCTTTAAAATACTCTGTGCTCTTGTGCAACGTTAATAACTTGCAATAAAAAAGTTTTATTATAACACATCGCGTTAGTACCAAATACAACAAGTGAGCAAGTCCGTTTACCACATGGATTAAATTTAAAATCAGAAAACGATCGTTGGTTAACATTTGAATCCTGGCCTGTAGGCTTTTTGTCGGAACATAATCTTGCTGGTGCTGAACCGAAAAGATGTTGTGCGCTGTGTGTCTTGTCGTATTAAACTTTCACACTGGGAAGAAGGGGATGATCCGTTTAGAGACCATTTGCGATAGTCTTCTTGTTGTCCTTACATGCTTGGAAAACAAGTGGGTAACATACCCGTGTATCCATTTTACCGTACCACAAGGCCATTGGCCGCTACTTACGTTGCTGAACACAAATAAATAATAATAATAATGTATTACCAGCCAACAACGGTAGTGTCGATATATGTGGTCCATATGCCATAAACAGTGTTGAATTGACATGTGCTTTTGAAAAAATATGGGAGTTTGCAAGACTAAAGCACTAGCACACCCAGAGTACAGCTCTGTTGAAAAACGTTTAGAATCTTATAAGCGTGTTTGGCCAGTAATATTAAAACACCTTACAAAACAGCTAAATGAAGCTGGATTTTTATACTGGAGAAGGGGATAAAACAATATGTTTTCATTGTGGATTTGCCTTAAAGGATTGGCAAATGACTGATGACCCTTTAGTGGAACACGCTCGTTGGTTACCTAACTGTCAATACTTGGTGTTGCTTAATGGTCAGGAATTTGTGAACACTATTCGTAAAGAAAACGTGATTGCAGCACAAGAGATAAAAGTGCCTTTAGAGTTAGAACACGCGGAGCAAATACATGAAGCTGAAAAAAAAGACTTGTCTTATGAACAGATACAAAAGTGTGACCAACAATTATGTAAAATTTGTTATCAAGATGAACTCGATGTTGTATTTTTGCCTTGTGGACACACGATAGCATGTGTCAAGTGTGCATTAGAACTTAACACTTGTGCTATATGCAGAAAAGTAGTATCTGCTACAGTTAGGGCATTTCCTGCATAAATAGTATAATTTATTAGCAATGCATAGTGCAAAATACCTAATTGCACAATATTATTAAAGCTGTTTTAGAGTGTAATAGATACGCTTTTCTTTTTATAGACTACTACAATGAATGTTTTGAATGCTGTGGGACAAGCATGTGGCTTAGAGACAAAGAAGCTCGGCGAATTGCCAACACATATTCCATTCCGGATTATCAAGATTCGGAAATTGAAAACAGCATATATATGGTGATCGTGTACTTTGTGTATGCGGAAATTTTGAGACATTTCTGCCTACACGGTTTAATTTATAATTTATGAAGGTTTTAAAAACAATATGTGCATGGTCCGTTTTAATTAAATTTAAAAAACAGATGTGAAATAATAATGGAAAAATATAAGTGATGACAATAGACAGAAATAAAAAAATATGTGTATAGAATAATAATGTATTAGTTTTAGTATTGTCTTTAAAAATATTATGCTGAAACCAAAAAAATGTATATAAAGTTTGTAAATAAATGCAAATGATGTTACAATGCTGTTTTTTTTACATAGTTACAATATTTAACATTGACAATAAATGCACACTTAATACAAGTCTTTGCCTTTACGATAGTGTGTTATAGTTTTAAAAACAAGGCTGGTTGTAGATCTTTTTTCCACGGCGAACAATAGGTATAAAAACGTCATTATCACTATTATAATCATAAGCAGCATGATTATTATTATCCTCAACATCACTAAAACCAGTTAAATATTCCTGTTCCTCTTCCTGTTCCTGTTCCTCTTCCTCTACAGTGTCCTCATGTAGAGTCTGCGTGGCTTTTGATAATGATAAGGGTTTTTTGAACGTTGAATTATTTTCAGCAGCAGTATTGTTTTCTAGCACTCGCTTTTTAGCATTTTTATGACTTTCTGTCGACAGCAACAATGTTTCATGCAATACACTACATTGATGATCGCTGACACTTAAAACCTCACAATTTTTACTTTTTAGCTCACTGCGATATTGTTTTGAACGTTGCTTTTAACAACGCCAAATAACAGTTCCATTTTTATTGGTTCGTTTCACAATATATGAATAGCCTTCATAGAATGCATGAGGCCTACCATACCTAGTCATTGATACTTCCATGTCAACTGTAAAGCATAGACTAAGCACTAGTAAAGACAACTTAATGAGGAAGCATATATGGGTGCAAATGTGGGAAGCTAAAAAAAAAAAGTGGGAGCAAATATGTAAGCACAAAGTGGGAGCAAATGTTGGTGCACAAATAATAAACTTAGTTAAAACCTAACCTAACCTAAGGCAAAAATACAACATCTAGTTCAACTTGATAACTAATTTTACATAGTTGTTGGTCACACTTTTGTATCTGTTCATAAGACAAGTCTTTTTTTTTCGCCTCGTGTATTTGCTCCGCGTGTTCTAACTCTAAAGGCACTTTTATCTCTTGTGCTGCAATCACGTTTTCTTTACGAATAGTGTTCACAAATTCCTGATCTTTAAGCAACACCATGTATTGACAGTTAGGTAACCAACGAGCGTGTTCCGCAAAAGGTCATCAGTCATTTGCCAATCCTTTAAGGCAAATCCACAATGAAAACATATTGTTTTATCCCCTTCACCAGTGTAAAAAATCAAGCTTCACTTAGCTGTTTTGTAAGGTGTTTTAATATTAATGGCCAAACATTCTTATAAGATTTTAAACGTTTTTCAACAGACCTGTACTCTGAGTGTGCTAGTGCTTTAGTCTTGCATACTCCCAATTTTTCAAAAGCACATGCCAATTCAACACTGTCTATGGCATATGGACCACATATATCGACACTACCGTTGTTGGCTGGTAATACATTATTATTATTATTTATTTGTGATTCAGCAACGTAAGTAGCGGCCAATGGACTTGTGGTACGGTAAAATGGATACACGGGTATGTTACCCACTTGTTTTCCAAGCATGTAAGGACAACAAGAAGACTATCGCAAATGGTCTCTAAACGGATCATCCCCTTCTTCCCAGTGTGAAAGTTCAATACGACAAGACACACAGCGCACAACATCTTCTCGGTTCAAGTAATAGAAGCCAGCTCCAGCAAGTGTTTATATGCCGACAAAAAAGCCTACAGGCTAGGATTCAAATATTAACCAACGATTGCTTTCTGATTTCAAATTTAATCCATGTGGTAAACCGACTTGCTCACTTGTTGTATTTGGTACTAACTCCATGTGTTATAACAAAACTTTTTTTTATTGCAAGTTATTAACGTTGCACAACAGCACAGAGTATTTTAAAGCACAATGTATGCTTGTTCACTGTCTGTTCACTACGTTAATGGGCACATGACCACATCTAAAAACAAACAAAATAACCCTTCACTCACTCAATCAATCAACCAATCAAGCAATACTTGTAAATAAAACTTTAATTAACATTAAATCATTAATACCATCAAAAAATATATTTAAAAAATTAACTGTATGTTTGCACAAGAGTACCCACTCTACTTTTTTTTATAAAGCTGCAGTCATTTACATCCCCCTTTAACCTATATATATAAACAAAACAAAAAACAAAAAATGAATGTCATGTCGTTTTGTCCAGATTATCATGTTCAAACCTGTGGATATTCGTTGAGTTCATAGGGAACCGCCCATAAATTAAATTTAAATGTTTGTTTTTACAAAATCCAATATGGCCTTCTACTTTTCCCGGTCAACAACCAATATGGTCTTGTGCCTTTGCCAATACATAGCCGTTAATCAAGAAAGCAATCATTGTCCCAGTCATGTACAGGTAATGATTTTTTGTGTAGGAGTTTTCAGTAGCGGTAAAATGGAATAGCATTTTATGTTAGGCTTACCTGAGTTTAAATAGTTCACTCATTGGCAATGTTTTCGCTCTAGTGCGTCTCGGGTTTTCAGCAAATGCTACGGCGGTAAGGCTTTTCTTTTCAAGTTTCTAAAAATAAATAAAATAAATCGCTATACATAACTAAATTCACGTTAATACATGCATTTCATAAAATAAAATAAAAAATATCAAAAAAATGAAACAAGTTAGTTTTAAAAAAAATCTCACCTTGGCTTGTTGCTGTTTCCTTCTAGTGGGCTCAAAAGAGCAATGGTTTCTTGTATCTCAGACATGAAAGGTATACCGGTTATCTGCAAACAAATAAATAAATTTAAAAAAACATTAATTCCCTTATCAATAACTACAAATTTAAGGTTCATTAGCATTACATAATTAAAATAATTATTCATAGGTACTTATCAAAAAATAAAATGATTTTTTTCATCCAAAGTTCAGTTCAGAGCTCTACTGTATACGTCTATTTGCTGGTCCTGTCAGTGTATTACTAACACAAACTTTATTAGTCTGCTTAGCAACAGAGAGAGAGTTGCATTTTCTCAGCGTTTTGACCTTGAATGGTTGTCTGTCTCTCTTTTTCACATGTTCCCACGCCTCTCCTCATTCCTCAATCTCGATAAGATTTGCGTACCTTATACTAGTTACATGTATTTTAATAAGGAACCAAATTGGCTGCCTCTTATTCATCGGTAATCCTTCTGTCTCAGAACCAAAACAGCGGTCTCTGCTTAAACGTCGCACCTGCTAGCCACCACGAGGCAAGTAACTCGACACTGCACTTCCTGCCTGCATGCGCATTCCAGCCTTATCAGCAACAACAGCTCTCACAAGGCCTCTTGCTAGGTAAAATATTGAGTTTCCAGCCAGCAGGACTCTGTGTGTTACCATTGAAAACATGTGTCTTATTATTATTATTATTAAATATTTTACTGTAATAATAATTACTAGCAAGCGGCCATCCTCAATACATCATCATGTCAACCACATACTTTCACCATATAACACGTCATTTCACCCAGTTCAATATTTAGTTTATAACATCTCGGGCCAATGACCTTACCGTTTTGGCTCTTTGCATACATGCAATGACTTTGTCGAGCGAATGTTATAGGTTTCCATATTATTCAACCATTTGCTGTGCCAGACAGTGGTCTCGCTTATTACCGTTTACTAGCATGTTAAAGATCCCCTTCAGGGGTAAAAAAATCTTATCATGCTTCACGCATTTTCAATTATTAGCCTCCAACCGTCATAGGATATATCACAAATCCAACCGTCATAAGCTGCCCCGCCATCCCGCCCAAATAGCAATTCATTCTTTCCGGGCACGGTCATCGAAATCGCCATTAGGGATTTATGACATATTCGTCATAGGAAATATCTGAAAAAAGCGACCCCTCGTTCTATCGTTATGTCGCCCCCTCGAAATAGCCATTTCCTGTATTCACCATGGCCAGCCATAGCCTCGTTGTAACACACGCCTAGCGCTACCTGCTCTCTGTCTACATACACTATTTATTTAAAAAAAAGGTAAGAAAATTTCAAAAAGCATAGTTCTTTTTGTCCTAGACACTTGGCATTTATTTTCGTGGTAGAGGAGGTAGGGACCTTTCATTTATGTCAAACAAACTCTTTTGTAAAATTCTTAGTTTCCAAGATATAAAAAAATCAAAATTGTAAGTGTTTTTAAAAAATCTCAAAAAAATAAAAAGTTTTATTATAGAAAAATAAAAGCCATAGAGGCCATTCGTTTGAACTATTGGAAAACGTTCTATCAAGTTTGGTTTTCAAACTATTGCCTACTTTCAAAAACATTTTTTTAAATTGAAAAATATAATACGTGGTCCAGAGCAAAGCGCCCGTCAGCTCGAGTCCATGACACCACATTTGTTAAAATCCGATCAGGCGTTCGTGAATTATCGCCAATGTTCGCGAGAAAGTAGGCTATCATTTGTTCCCCTCCTACACACTTGAAACTTGCTGTCTGCCTAGAGGGCATAGCGACCTTTCATTTATGTCAAACAAACATTTTTCTCATCTTCACCGTTTCCAAAATAGCGCCAAACCAAAAACAAAAATTTTCAAAAAAAAATAATTAAAATACCAAC